>RDPX01000461.1:132886-161179 GCA_003991215.1 Morbakka virulenta | reverse complement strand
AAATACCGAAAATAAAACTAGAAATAGCGAGAAAATCTTTATACTGTCAGAGAGCAATTGTTTTCAACGAGCTCCCCATCAATCTAAGAAAAAGGAATGATTTTAGAATTTTTAAACAAGATTTAGGCAGAACATAATATTACCTGACTAGAAAGTTTCAAAGATATCCTGGAAGACGTGCTGCAATTGCCTGGGGCTTCCTTGACACTTAATTTTACGTGAGGTGGTTTTAGCCTTTATTCATTAACATCGCTTTGCATCCCTATTTCTGCAAGTGAGCTTTAAACAGCATATTTTAGTTTCTTCTGCCAATCGAAGCTCTTTTAGTTTTCTTTTTTCTTTTTAGCGATTTTTAACTAATAAATAACTGTATTTCTTTTGAACAGGACATCTGTGATAACAGTATATATATGTATATAGTGTATATATGATATGACTGTAGATACATTCTGTAAAAAAAATTCGTATATAATAATAATAATAATAATAATAATAATAATAATTCACAAGCATATAAAAAAGATTGAAATGACCAGTGAGCGCATCAGTTTGATATTGGATGCCAGTTTGATGTTTTTGTCATTCCAGATGACCTTGCGTTTCGTGAGTGGTGCTGTGGTCTGTGCGATCCTGGAGAGTATTTCAGGTTTGTAACTCTCATCTGAGATTATTGCGCCAAGTTACTTGAAGCTGCCGATGTTTTCCAGCTTTTCTCCATCGATCCTGATATCAGTACCGATGCCGCTGGTGTTGATGGTCATCAGTTTTGTCTTCTCTACACTGATCTGCATGCCGAAGGCCTTAGAGGTATTATCAAAGCTGTCTACTAGTCTCGCAAGCTCTTCTTCTGCCAATCCATCGATGCCATCGTCAAAGCGTAAGTTTGTTATAGTCCTGCCTCCTATACTGATTATTCCCTCATGGTTTTCATGTGTGTCAGTCATGATACTCTCCAAAAAGATGTTAAAGGGAGTGGGTGAGAGTAAACAACCTTGTCTCGCCCAAACTGTTGTTTTGAACCAGTCTACTATGCTGCTGTTGAAATGGAGTGCACTATTTGCCTTGTTATAGAGTTGTTCTATCACTCTGATCAGTTTGGCATTGATCTTGTAGAGTGTCATGGTGGCCCATAAGGCTACTTGCCAAACTCTCTCGAACGCCGTCTTAAAATCCACGAAGACATGATAGAGATCCTGTTGGAGTTTGGAGGTACCTTTCACACAGAAATCTAAGGTTGAACATCTGTTCAGTTGTGATACGTTCCAATCTAAAACCCGCCTGTTCCTATGCGATGATCTTTTCTGCTTCTGGTTTCAATCTATTTAGTAGGACCTTCAACATGAGTTTGCTGGAATTTCTGATCAGGCCAATCGTCCGGTAGTTCTTCCACTGCTGTAACAGGGACCGCGACACCGGGGGGAGGGCCATGGTCCCCCAATAATTTTCCAACTAATAAATTTTTTAAAATCGTAATGCATGTTTGAATCCAGTTTTTTTATAAGGATAAAACACAAGCAAATATTTTCAATTTGATCTTCTATTGATTTCATTACCCTGTTGACATGCTTTGAATATTATTTAATAATGAGTTCATTCCAATGAAAATATTTCATTTTGTATTCGCATAATAGTATGGCGTTCTAAATAGAACGTTCTAAATGGAACCTCCTGCATAATAGCTGTTGTTTCGGAAAAGTTTGTCTTTGCATTTCACGTTGGTTTCGGAGTTATGTTGAAGCACGCGAAATGACAGAAAATATTAACAGTAACAGAAAATGAGTACAAAGCGAGTGACAGATTTTTTCAAACGAAGTGATAAAAGACAAAACGAAGAAAGTAATGTATGAGAACAAGAAAAAGCTAATGTGGAACATGTAATAACATTCAGCCTGAGTGAAGAGCCATCGTCATCAAAAAACCAAGTCAGAGTAGTAGAAGAAGAAAATAGCGTTGAACAGCAAATAAGTTATGAACAATTTCGACCGCCTTCGAACTTTTCTTTTCCAAATACGAAAGCGGGCACAAGAGCACGTTCCTGTCACCATCATTGGTTTGATCCATACCCATGGTTGCATTACAACACAAAGTGAGTTAACGGATTTTTAAATTTTTCTACATTGTTTTATTTTTATTGCTTTTTTTTCCTGATGCCTTTGTAGCTCTTCGTGATAGTCTGAGTTTCAATCTCTTTCTAATGTAAAATATTTGATTAGGTAGGGTTCTCAGGTCAAAATTTAAATGGGGCTAAATAGCCTTTATTTTCGTTTTTTATATATATATCCGTAAAATAACTACAAACATATAAAACAGAGAACAAGACTATACACCCATGGACGGTTTCTATCCGCTCCCAATTGTCTTCAATACATAGAAAACATAAAACATAAAAATAAAGACGAATGCTCAAAAGAACCGGAATTCAGCAAAAAAAGTGGAGTCGAACCTAATACGTGTGAAGAGAAGGAAGCTAAGTAAACGTAGACAGCCTTCCAGTTGAATCAATAGATTTTATAACATTCCAAAGAATTTTACCATCTACTTCATCAGATAAAGTTTGATCACCATGTAGTAGCAATCGGACAAAATCCTTTTTTGGCACAAGTAGAACAATTATGTTTGAACAAAAAAATATATCTAGCGATGATGAAACAAACGACAGTGCCTCAAAAAGTAAATAGTACTTTCAGGTTCTTTTAGTTCACCGCAATCACATGTGGTGAACTAAACAACTTTATCTTGAAACTTGAAATCTTACAATTTTATTATGAAACTTTATTTTCATTTCAATCGAAAGAACTAATTCATGCAATTCCAACGCGGGTTAGATCATCAAATTTCATTCAGTACTTGAAGAGTTATGATGGTTTAAAGGTCGAAAAATGAGCCAATGTTTGACATCAGTTTGTTAGAAAAATAGTTTGGGAAAACATCCCACTCATCACGGCCAGATCAGCGTTCTTGAAAAACTGTTATGTGCCTCTGAAGCTGACTACATTAGAAATTTGGAAATACTTCTATTATATTTAAGACTTAAATTATTTGACAGTCAGCCCCATCAAGACAACTACACTACCTGTACACTTGCATACACTAGCGGACATATATACATACAAAGCTTGGAAGGTATGGGTGAAAATGTGGAAGATATAGGGAGATAAACGAAATTGGAATTTAAGCTGGAACGGCTTCCTAGCGGATGCAAAGTAGAGAGATGTGAATGAACCTCACTCAATTTCGTTCCAGTGACCGTGGCTGAAAAATGATGCCGCCATGACATTTGCGGACTGAGAACCCTAGATTAGGTTTCTTTGCCAAGAACATCGTCGGCCATACCATTGAAGGGTATTTACAATTCCTATTTTACATTTAGAAACGATTCTGTACTTTGCCACTATTGCCAAACTCAAGAAAGTAAAGGTAATATTCGAGATCAAGGAAAGAAAGAGATGGCTTACATCACCAAAGGCTTTTCAAGTTGGAAAAAGGCTCTAAAATGCTTTGCAGAGCACCAAGGCACTGCTTGTCACCGTATTGCAGCTTCCTATCATTTAATTATCCCAGAGTGCGAGGACATTGGTGAAATGATTGACAAAAATACCGTGCAGATCAAGAAAGCTAAACGCAAATATTTGTTGGATGTCATCAAGTGACGTGGAATTGCCCTTCAAGGCAATGACGAAAATGATCATTTAACCCAATTATTACGCTACTTCGAACAAAAGATGAAAAGATTAGAAAGCACCTGGATGGCAGTACAGAATAAAAGTACACATATTATGACATTCACAACGAAATCCTGTATCTAATGGTATCTCATGTGTTGCGTCACAAGATAAAGGACATACGGGAATGCCTATATTTTGCTTTGATTCTTGACGAATATACTGATGTTACAAATCTGAAGCAGTTGTTATTCAATATAAGAAGAGTTGATGGGAAGTTAAATGTCAACGAAGACTTTCTTGGATTTTATGAGATTCATGAAATTCGAAGCTCCACAATAGTGAATGCTGTCAAAGTTGTTTTGGTCAGATTTAATTTGAGTTTGTCAGATTGCCGCGGGCAAACTTATGATGGTGCCAGCAACATGCTAAGAAAACGTTCAGGGGTTGCAACAAAAGTGTCATGCGAATAACTATAAGTGGTTGTAACGCATTGTCAAGGCCATTCAGTCTCACCGTAAAAGTCTTTAACAAATGATTGTAGAATTCCCAGGGATACGATGAGTACAGTTGGAGAGTATCCTTGTCAAATATTCTCCAAAATGGGAGAAACTATTGGGAAAGATAGTCGAGAACATAGAATGTGAGTTGCCAGAAAATGAGTTCGATCCAGGAAAATTAAGTAAATTATCTTCTACTCTGGCCACTGCGTGTTAGATGCTTTCAAAAAGTAACTGACAATTACGAACATTTGCTGAAGTTATGGAGTGAATGTGTAACAGAGACATTAGACTTGGAGAAAAAAGCACGTATTATCGGATGCCAGAACCAGATGACACCATTCTCTTTTCATTTTGGTCTACGTTTAAGCCAAAGATTGTATGGTATGAGAGATAATTTATCCAAGACACTTCAAAAGGAAAAAATTTTAGCATTTAGTGGAATCAGTTTGTCCAAGCTAACCATCCTGCTGATTACTTCAAACAAGTCTATTTCGAAGCTTTTGATGCCATTATCAACGCCATCAAATATAGGTTCAAAATTTTTCTTACGTGGAGCAACTTCTTCTTAAAGCTATTTCGAAAGAAAATTATGGAGATGAATTAAATCGAGTTTCAGAAGTGTATGCTGGTGTCTCCGATTCGCTTGCAATGATTTGCTTCCAACAACCTTTCAAGAATCATCACCCTACAACTTCGACGACATCGTGAGAAACTTGCAACTGGTATCCGAACATCAACGACAACTAATTGGTAATATTTTTGCGATCTTTAGGTTGGTGTTAACATGTGGCGGAACATCAGTAACACTCGAGCGCTCATTCTCCATGGCTCGAAGACTGAAAACATGGCTGCACACAACGATGTTTCAAAAGCAGTTCAATGCTCTTTCGATATTAAATATGTATAAGGAAATTCTTGATGAAATGTTATTAATTGACATCACAAATGATTTTGTAGACGGACCATCTAACAGGCAAGGCGAATTTTTCGCCCAGTGGAAAAGTGTTAACACCACCCCCTCACGTGGTTTAGCTCGCCAGCTAAAGCGATTTACCGGAATGTAGCACTTGGAGCCAGCACGTGAGAGATTTAGGAGATGGGTTAGGACGAGTAATGCCTGTCCACTCAAGAAGTGCAGCATGCCAAACACCAAAAGGTACTACCTATACACAAAGCTTCCTACACGGCAGCCTATCACCTTCTTGAAAAACGTGTAAAGTGAACAAAAAGCACAAATCCAAAGATATACTTTATATGTAGATAAAAGTCACATTTCCCCCTCCATTTTCGCAATAATCCTTTGTGCTCCAGAACCCCTTCGCATGTTTCCTATCAGTGTTTTTTCAACTGAAGACGGAAAAAAGCAAGGGTCTCCACTATTTTAGTAGCACCCATAGTGATTGTTATCTAGCATTGATAAAAAGATTATTTGAAAATTGAGTGGGAAAGAGACGAGCTTTTGCTCAAGTTTACTTATAAGCCTGTTAGTTTCATTAAAGATAGAAAATATTTTAGTATATTTTTGACTCGAGGATTTTCTGATTCAGACGCAGACAAGCCTTCTTTCTTACATCTTTTTTTGACTTAGTTCCCGAGCATTGCGCAATTTCTTTTTCAATTCATGTTGATATGCCTCATTATCTAATCCTAATAATTTGATCACATTGACTGGAAAGGATTTTTTCAAGTTCAGTCTTATTCCTTGAGATAGTAAATCCTCTTCTGTGCTGCATCTGAATTCTTAGAATAAGTTAAGGTTGGAATGAAACCATTTCAGGTAATTGTAGTTACAAAGTCAAACCTCACTCTCCACATTGGTTCTTTCTTTAGTTTCAAGATACTGATGAATCTTGGTTTCTTTTAAGCCTGCTAGAAATCCCTGCAAAAGGCTAGTTTCCGATGCTGTATTTCACTATGCTGAGTGAGTTTGTAAATCTATTTCTTTCCAAAGACTTTGGAGTCGAGATTTCTAAAAGATCAAAAATAGTATTTTGAACCCTGGCAAGTCAGTTTAACCTTTTCACTTCTTTTTTCTATCTTTTCTCTGCAGTCCCATACACTCTACTTCCATACTTTACCCACAAAACAAATTAAAAATAGATTGTAACTATTATCCTGTTACTATTATCAAGCAAATAAGGATGATCATAATTGGCATCTGCTATTTGGGAATGTTGTATCAATTAAAAAGAATGAAGAACATTTTTCACAAGACAAAGTGAAAGTGTGTGATATTGAATTTGAGCATCTCATTGGACTGGAAGTGAACCATTCAGTAGCAGCAGAAGGCACACAACAAAATAGATATCTATATGGTGGACTGACTAGAGAATAGTAATAGATGTTATGGGTTACTGTCAAATTTCAATAAACTGATTGATCAATGTTAACAAGCATGGAACTTTGACAACACTCTCATCAAGGTTAGCATTCATATGTATTAGAGTGATTAGAAATGCACAATTCTCTCCAAATCTGGACATTACCAAGAAAATGTTGCACATACAAGATACACTGGAAATGGAATTGTGGCATTTTTGTAAATCAAAGTGTCTAAATGAAACAATGCAGACATTGTTATTGATATTGTTGTTTGTTATTGTGACTTAGAAGGGAACAATGAGCCAGATGGATCTTACTTACGCAAAGAGAGAGCAACTAAGTTCTGGTGTATACAGATTTAAGGAGTTTATATCTATGTATGTATATATATATATGTGTGTGTGTATATGTAAATATATATATTGTTGCTTCTGCGCCCTGCTCTACTAAACCACATAGTCATTTAATTTCGATAATCTTTTAAAAGATATTCCATCAGATAGAATGTTTTCACAGAAAGAGCATTTTTTACCAGAATTATAATAGATTCTGGATTATCGAAAACCCTAAACCTGTACCAGAAAGACTGCACCAGCTGAATAAGAAGAATAATGCTAAGTCAATATCCACTTTTGACTTTTCTACCTTATACACAAAGCTAACCCATTTAGATCTTATCGAAGTTCTGAATTCCTTGATAGATTTTGTATTTAATGGAGGCAGGCAAACTCCAGATGGACCTAGAGAATTTTTGACTGTAAAGGGAAATTGATGTTTTTTTACGAGACAAAAAAACAGGATAAAAGGAGCTACACTAAACAACAATAAAGTTCATGGTAAAGCATTTGATTAATGAATCCTTTTTTAGGACTGGCATTTCCATGGGAATAGATCTTACCCCTTTCTAGGCAAAGCCCTATCTACACTACGAAATTTCTTTCATCACAAAACTGTCACGCAATGAAGGCTACCGTAGATTCAAATCCAAGCATAGCTTTAGATTCATTGATGATGCTTGCTGTGTCAATGACCACAATGAATTCAAAAATAGATATCGCGAAATATACCTGCCGGAACTACACCTTAAATGTGAGCACAAAGATTCACACGCGACATTTTTAGAACTGGATATCGCGATTAAAGATGGGATTTTCGTGCATAAACTATTTGATAAGAGAGACAACTTTCATTTTTACATCGTCAGGATGCCTGATCTTTCTGAAAATATTCCAGAGCATATTTTTTATGGTTCAATATCATTTGAACTGTTACGAATAGCTCGTGCAACTTTACTGTATAATGACTTTATCCTTAAGAGTCAAGAACTTATCGAGAGGATGATAAAACAAGGTGGCTCTTGCCCCAAGATTCTCAAAAAATTTGATAAGATGTATGAAAAACATAGTGATGCATTTGCCTGTTTTAACAAGAGCATAACTGTTCTTGAGCATGAATTGACAAAACATCTTTAACATTTTTCCCTTCTCACCTCACCCTCTCGTTTCTTCTACTTCTTTTTTCTTTTCTTTCATTCTTTCTTTTTCCTACCAATTGTGTACTTATTCATTTCGGTCTTTACTGCTTTCATGGCGGTGGCATCTGATCAGTGCTGCTGGGCAACCATGCCTCTATTTCCATTTCGATTTAAAATGCCCGAAATGGTAGACATGGTCATCGACTGATGATCCATGATTGTAGTATTCACCATCAGACCTATCTACTTTTCTCTTGTTCATTAACAAAAAACTACCACCTAACATTTTAAATCACTTTTTCATCATATCTCTGTTCATTTCTATCCTTTATCCATCATCTCTCTTCATTCTATTTGCAAAAAATTCATTTTTATGTTTTTCGTTGTGTTGTCTTTCGTGTTGTGATGTGGATTGTCCATGTATGTATTGTCATATAATCAGCCAGTTCCATCTTTGGCTAAAGGTTACAAAGTGTTTCACTGTTATACTATACATATACATACAGTATATACAAATATATATGTATATTTATATATGTATTTAAGAAGTGGTACTCAAGGTTAATAAGAGAGAGTAAATAAGTACAGCAAATAATGATAGGAGAATATTTTAAGAAAAGCTGACTCATTTGTAATATTCGTACTCAAATATGTGCACACGTTTATGCACAAGTCTCGAGAAAGATAAAAAAAGTTCAATGTACCTGATGAAAAGATTTACAAATGTGACAATAGAGTGGCTCGATTTGAGTTTGTCAGTTGGTGAGTTTTGACTATTTTTCAATTTTGCTTTTTTGTATTGGTTTTTAGCTTTGTTTACAATGCCATAACGTACTCCTTTATGAAGAGTTGCTTTTTATTGTTTACGAGAAGTAAACAATAAAAAGGACAGAAGCTATTACCAGGATTGATACATGGTGAGAAGAACCCAGACACATCAGCATAAATGCAATATTTGTTAGTGGCCTAAAAGTTGTTTTTAAGAAACTGAAAAGCTAAGTTACAGCACCAGGTATAATGGTATAATAGAAAGAGAGACAAGAGAAGGCAATGATAAGTGTGGATTTAATGATTCGACAGAAATGATGATGATATACTATCTACTGCATCTGTTGTAGTAGAAACGTCCTAGAGTTGCAATCAGTCCTTCATTTGAATCCATTACATTTTATCCTTAGCAAGCACTTTTAGCTCCCGGAGTCTTTTTGCAGTTCTTAGAGTTCCTTGTCCTGCATCTCTGACGTCTGGTCTTAGTACACTTAGTAGATTTGTGCAGTGTCTTCCCTTGGGGACCTTGTATTTGTTGGATCCCACTACAGCAAACTGTAATGGTTTTTGTGCTGAGGTGTCTTCTGTCATCCGAAGTATGTATCCGAACATTGACCATCTATATTGAGCCACTTTCGTAGAGAGTGGGTTGGTGTTACACATCTTATATAGGGCCTCATTTGAGATTAGCCTGTTTGGCCACTTATGTCCTGTGATCTTACGCAGATGTTCTCGGTAACAGGCATCAAGTTTGTGCATGACCACCTTTGGAGCTGCCCAGCTGATACAGTTTTATAGCATTATTGACACACATGTTGCATTGGATAGTCGTAGATTTTTGGTCAAGGGGTTTTGGATCCTTGGATCCATACCTTTCAGAAGGATTGAAATGGAATGTTTTCCATAACACAATGTGCGTCTATATCCGAAGTGCTGCAGAGGAGAGACCCAAGGATCTTTCTTTTTCTCCAGTCCTCCTTTCCAAGGAGAGGTTGGTCATTTTCTCCTTTTTCTAGTGTGTCAGACAGATCTACATGAGAAAACTCGGTTCTTTATTTCTTTAGGCAAAATAAAGAACTTTTATTCATTGATATTAGAAGTTAAAGAGAAAACGTATTTCTAATTGATTTCTTATAAAACTGACTGGTCTCATAAGAATATCATTAGTCTCTTTATTCTCAAACTGATCGGCATGGTGAAAGTGGATTGAGGAAGTGAAAATATCGAGATGTTGACTAGTGTGATGTTTATTCACTCTTACTACGCTAATCCATTACAGATCTAATTCTCAGTATACTCAACAAAATTTATTGTTATTTACTCGGCTTTTCAGTTTTCCCAATAGATACAACTGAATGGTATTCTTTGGGTATCTTCAAACATGTTGAGTGAGATGATGATATTTGAATCAAATGGCATGAAGTAACCTACATGTCATGTTAATTTGGAATGACGTAACGTTTCTAAATAATTCGGTCCTTTTCTAAAAGCTTTTGCAATTTTTAATCATTAGTCAAATTCATTGTTTAAGCGGGGTATTAATAAATCAAAGAAATATTATATCTACTATGTGACTATGAGATAAAGCAGCTAGAGATATTACGGAACAGTTGAGGTAGCGACGCAAGTTGGGTTTGAACCGGTTGTCCCAAATCCAGTCATTTAAAAAAGCATTGTTATCGTTGATTCAGATAGGAAGAGACCTTTTCAGACATTGAACTGTTATTCAAATTGGACAAAATACAAACAACTGTTGCATTGTTATTCCTATAGTATCAATTAAATACTAAATCCGAATTTCATGATTTATCTGCAACACCTGCCTTGTCTGAACGAGGGGAGTCATCCGTTTTAGAATGCAGACGTCATCATACAGACAGCGAAAGATAAGGAAAGCCATCAATGATTTTTGTTTGATTGCTTATCAATTTTTATTCAAATACAACACCCTCGTCATTTGTAAGAATACTACAGACTTTTCAATTCTAATTTAACAAATATTTGTAACACTTAAAGCGTCTTTCCTTTAAGGATTCTAATAATCATTATTGTGTACCACTGTTTAATGGTTTCATGTCTAAAGCATTGACCAACTCTATAAACATTCTTTTTGGCTTAGAACGTTCTCTCTTACGCTATACAAATAAGATTAGAGCAGTATTGAATCAGCTGTTTAGTGATTCTCAATAAAAATATCATATTTAGATTCAGACATTAATCAGATACAAAGATGTTAAGAATGAGATCTGATCGATCGCCTAATGTTACAAGCTCTTGTCCTTTTTCTAAAGGATCTCTGAACTTTGCACAGCTTAGATTTTCCTTTACAAAAACGGATCTCTTTATCCAAAAAGAAATCTTATTTTGAATAAATAAAATTTTAACCGAACCCAATCCGTCATTTTGGTGCAAATTTTTTTCTTTCGCTCTAAGAAATACTTCACTTTCCAATAGTTACACAATAGCGATGACTATACTTGCCTTGGCTTGGGCCACGAATCCAACTGTGACGCAGTTTAAATATCGACTCAGTGTTATTTATAGCTACCTCGCTATGGAGAGTTAATAAACTTAACTTTAATTAAAGTGAATTATTTCTGTGCACTATGTAACTTGGTAAGAAATAGTGCCTTTAGCAGCACTGTTTGCCTGACGCCATCATTAGATATTGATAAATTACTAGAGAACTTCAAGGAAAGCTTATCAGTAAAATATTACCAAACACAAGATAAGTTTCTTTTTTCCTGTCAAGTTTCGTCAATTTGTTGTATCACTATCAATGTAAAGTACCAGTTACTGAGAGATTTGACATTGCATCTAATAAATGAAAAAAATGAGACTTCAAAAAGTTATTGTCATGATCTTTATTGAGAAGGGAATGCAGATCGACTTTGTGACTTTTATCACCATTACCGAGAGTTGCTCTTTACTGAAGTCTTGAGATAGAAAGAAAAGAAACCGTCTTTAGAAGACTTGGAGAAGGGCCGAGGAGAGGGAAAGGAAACGGCAGTGGTACGCATGGAACTTCCTGGTGAGATGTCGATAGATGGGCAATAAAGGCGAGCTCTGATGGTGGTCTTATGTACCAAAGTATGCGAAAAGGATTAAGTCAGTAGGTAAAATTTATCATAGTCAGGGCCTGAAGAAAAAACTAGCTCAATTGCTACTTTTATAAGGCGCATTTTTCATACTTCAAGTTCAAGATCTTTATATTTGTTGGTCTTTTATTAACTCTGCGAGGAACACAATCTTATTAGATGGTACAGTCATATCCATTACACACCGACGATCTTTTGGAAGCACAAAAATCCCCTTCCAGTAGAACAAGTGATGGAATAACACGATACCATGTTGATGATCAATTACGAGATGATAATTTGTTAGTAACTGCTTCTGAACGACCTTCAACTAAGATTTTTCATGATTAGCGTCATGGTGCTTGTAAATCGTCCAGTACCGGTATTGACCCCTTTTCATCATGTCTGTTTTACAATCCTTTGGTGCAAAGATAAGCTATAAGATGGTTAATAATCTAGATCTTTCCTTCATACAGTCAACATCAGTTTTGGGTCAGTCTGCTCTTTTACAATTACATTTGCTAGGTTTCTTATTGAAATAAATTGATCTTGAACTACCCATTTGCTTAGTGGGCATTTTTCGTTAACTGTAAGGTCTTCAAGAGTGCTTTTAAAGAATTTCGTATTGCAACTGTAGAAACCAAGAGATGAGAATTCAACAAATATTAGCTAGAATTCCAAGCCCTGGTTTATCACACTTTCTTTATCTTGTTTTGTATTTTAGTCCTTTATAATCACTTGAATTGACCAAGTTCGTTTTGAAACAAAACCCTAATTCTATTACGATCATTTCATATTTCATTTTGATAACTACATAGGGCTATTGGGCATAGTCGAATAGATGCTTGGTATTTCCAAAGGCAGGGATGTCAGCGTAGAAAGACTTTTTTCATCTTTGTTCGAGAGATTTAGTAGAAGATACAGTTAAGAGCGGAATCATGACGCTACAGATATCGCTGTTGATTGGCAGCAGAATAACACTTCTTCAGTGTCTAGTGGTGTGTTTGAGACTTCATGTTGCATAGTAGGTATTCTCAAAAATATAACGTTTAAGTTTTAAGCGTTGTGATAGTCATCAAAGTATTGAAGCAAAGGTTGACATTGTGTAATTGTTCAGTGCATTCGTTTAAATTTTCTATAGGATTTCCATGAAGGATTGGCATAAAAAAAATACACAACTCGCAAGTTCACAACCTCCTATTGTTGTCGGTAATGTTATTCTTCTCAACGGTTCAACTTTATTTGAATTCCATAATTTCGTCCTCACAGAAATTCTCGTCTGCCATTAGTGATAATGCATTTCTAAATAATTTTTATATCATGGATGTCAATTCCTTTGCAAGTCCGTTTATGAGTTAGTATACCTTTCAGACCTTTGCATTTCTGTCCTCAATAACAAGTATACCGGATTCATTAAAAGTATTATCCCTAATGTCTGAAGGGGCATCAGTTGATGGTATCTTATTATCACTATTCTCTAATAATCCCTGTGGTAATTTAGGAAATATAATATTGTCATCGATTTTGTGTTGCACTACAGCGTTTATATTAAGCTGAACTTTTGCTTTACATTTCCAAACGTGGCATGGAATGACAATAAAATCTTTGTGACAACAGTCGCATTCTACTCCTTGAGTTATGTCAAAATATTCAAGAGAATAAACCAGAAGTAGAGGTCATTTGTGGAATACAACTCTGTCATGCCAATAATGTACAAATCCAAATGACTATCTTTCTTTACTGACAGGAAATTTGTATTTAATACTTATGTTCGGAGAGCACATAAAACATGTCTTGTTTTTGTCGCGGTTGATTGAATAATGGAAACTTGACTTTTTCACCCGAACACATACAATTACAAACCTCACTAATCCAGGTAGTTTACAATAGCTTGCCTATTTCACAAAATTAAATATTTAACCAACAAAATTAATAAAACGACAATAGTTCAGGGTTTGTCCATGGTTGGTTTCTGCGACAGAATTTGCAGTATGTGGTGCGAATGATTATGTTGGAAAGTTTGGTTGAAAGAAAGCGTTCGTGTTTGTTGTCGATGTTCAAAGCGTTGCACATTTCACTGAAAGTAATACAAGATTGACCGAATATACCTAAAGAGCTAATGGAAAGATTTACGAAGCTAACTTTCGAAAAGCTGGATTGAAAATCACGAATCAAAGAACGATATTTTTTATATTTTTCATAACCCACTGTCAATTCAAATATATATAACTGTTGTTGTGGAGTAAGTAAGAGTAAATCAGGCCGCAAGGCATCTCCTGTTGTAATATATGGCAATAAGAATCCACAGATATCAGCATATATTGTACAGCCTTCAAGAGATTTGAGAGCTCCTGTTAAAAACTGTAATGCTGAGTTGTGTTGCCAAGTATAACGACCTTCCTGAAGGTACGTTTTGCAGCCAGCGACAATATGAAGGGTTTCTGGTTCAAAGCAGGAAGAGAAAGAAGATGATAGACGATATCCATTAAAATTGTGTGCTGTAGAATCCGTTTATTGACGACAAAACATGCATCGGGGATCATTAGATCTTTCTGGAGAGACAGCTGAGAAGAAAAAAAAATACGTTGATAAGAACGCAAATAGTATAACCCTCGAAGAAGAAGAATGTGTGTAAATAGAGAGTCAAATTTTGGATACAATAACAAAGGAAGAAGTCCATATTGCATTAAAAAGGCAGGTAACTGGAAGTCACGAAGTATAGATGTGAAAGCAACTTTTTGGCCCAAACAACTCACAGCAGTTTATGATGTGCTATCAATAACATTTAACAAAGCGATTGAAATTGCTGAAGCCCTGCCAGAATGGTTTACTGCAGGGTGTTTATCTCTTCTACCAAAAAATGATGAAGCTCTGAGGCCAAAAATTTTCAGACCAATAGCATGCTTACCTACACTATCTAGATTAATGACTTCAATTGTGTCAGAGCACAGCTACAAACATATCCTAGCCAATAAAATATTGTCAGAAGAACAAAAAGAAATTCATATGGATATAAAGATCAACTATTTAGAGATAAAAGGATGATTGAAGATTATGAAAGGAAGAATAATAATTTGAATGTAACTTCGATCGATCACAGAAAAGCTTGCCATTTCATTCCACACCGTTGCATTTAAAAATAAGTTGTCAAACTTTGTTTGTTGTCAATTCAAAAAACTGATAAATTTTTGGGACAGATCAACAAAGCCGTGAAATATTACGATTTACTTAAATCACGTATAAGGTCTTATCACAACAGAAAAGATCAATATCAAGCAAAACATATTCGAAGGATATTTTTTCTCATCTTTATTATTTTGCTTACCATCTGTAGCATTAACATTAAAGACGTATCTCAGTTGCTATGGATACAAGATGAACAGAAGCAGTGTGCCAATCAGTAACGTGTTTATATATGGATAATCTGAAACTCTTCGTATCCAATGATGAACAACAGGAAGGAGAATTAAAGATTGTAAAGCAGTGTAATGATATTATCAAAATGAATTTTGGTTTAGACAAATGTGCAAACGTATTACCCGTGCAAAATTAATTTGGAAGGGTAATACTGAGCTAGATAAGGAGACAATTATTAATGAATTAGGTCAAGATAGTGGATGTAGGAGCCTTGGAGTAAGACTTGGTAATCTTGCAAACATAAGTGAGACAAAGGATGTTGAGTTAACATGCTTACAAACTGTTATTGAAAACGGGAAGCAACAGCAGTAACCTCAGTGACTGGAAGAGTTTTAAATGTACTTGGCACAAAATTAAACAAAGATACTAAAACGTGTCTTATTAAAAAATATAATAGATGAAAAAGGACCAAAACCAGGTAATTTGCCATTACCACTACCACTACCACTAGTAACACTACTACTACTGCCACTAATACTACTACTACTACTACTACTACTACTATTAGTACTACTACTACTAGTACTACTACTAATACTACTACTACTTTTACTGCCACTGCTGCTGCTAGGTTGTCCACAGACGGACAGAAACATGGCGTATCCAGACAACTCTATGGTTTATCAGTGCTCCTATCTCTCCGATGTCTACAACCCAGATGCCACCCTTTAGTGTTGTAATATATTCTTGCTTTGGTCGTCCTCTGTTTCTCCTTTCCTGGGTGGGTTGCCACAGGACGTGTTTGTTGGCACAGAGTTCTGAGTAGCAGTTAATTTCATGCCCCCTGATGGGATCATGTTGTAAACGTCTGCGTTGGTAATACTAGATTCTTACTTGACTCCATAGACTTTCATCAGTATTGGAGTAAATGTTCCATTTAGAGACTTTTCAAACTGTGTTGTGAGGTACCAGCTTTTGCATCCATATAGCAGAATTGACTCAGTAGTCGCCATGAAGAGCCTACTCTTCAGATCTTTAGACATTCTGCAATCCTTTATATTCTGCAGGCGTTATAAGGCTTCCGAGCCAACTTAACTTAACTTCTTTCTTGTCTTCACATCAGCCTCAGTGTTGTCTACCAATGACCCTAGGTTTAAAAGGCCCATTTTCTCTCTAGTTCTACTCCGCCATGGGTCTTTGGTGATATTGGCTCCAGAGTGTTGTACAGAAGGAACTTGATCTTCGGGTTGACGCCAAATCCCACTTGGATGTAATAAGAAAAGTTAAATACGCACTTCGTTTGTACCTGCATGTTGGTAAAAAAGAGCAGTATCAAAAAGATGGTATAATGTGATGCATCATCTTCTGACAATTTATTTATTACTACTCAAATGATGAAGGTGAAACTCTAGAGGACAACCCAACACCTAACCTTAACGAAAGGACAGAAATTTACAAGTTGGTGTTGTTGAAGGAATTAAGGTCATTTTATCAAAAACGTAAATAATACTTTGTTAGATCATATATTCAACATTTCATTGCTCATTTCCGAACATTAAGAAAAACACGTATCAGGTATCATTTATTTTCTTATGGTTTTGATCTGTAAATAAGATAAGTTATGTTTTGTAAGCTATATTCTTTTAGTTGCATTTTGTAAACTTTTTATTCTTTTGTTCCTATAAGTTTTATTTTGACTTGAAAGCTATTTTCTACTTTTGTGTTGTTAATCCTTTTCAACGTAGCATCTTTGTTAGCTGCCAGTGTTATGGCTTATGTATTTGCCCATGTCATGGATTGTCTCAATCCTAGGCATGTGATGACCCCTGATATTGAATAAAATAATAATTTCTTAATAAATGTAATAAATAATATCATTATGATTTTAAAACATTTTTGGTTTTTGTCAAATTCAAATTTCCCAATCAAATGCCGTTTGTAAACACGAAGAAGGATGATATGGGAGATTTGGGTCATGACGAGGTCTATGCGATGAAGTATGTAGTTGTCTTCAGCACTTTTGGTGCGTTTATAAAATTCGAAATCTGCGTTTGTGTGTGTGTGCGTGGTCCCAATGGAATTGCTCACCACACAACGTAGAAAACTCAGATCTGGTTTCATAGCTAGTACTTTGCAATCCTACGCTGAATCCTACATAGCAATCCTGTACTACCCTATTTTCCGATATCATCGCTGGGAATGTTGCCAGGCCCGAAAGAGGTACTAATGTTGGCTCATTTTAAAAGACAAGGACCTGCAATGCATAAAATAGTTTTAGCAAGCAATATAGAAAGGTTAACTTTACTGTCAGAGCACTTTACAGCCCTTTGCTAAACCTATGCTCTCTTATTTTGCGGTAATATCATAATATCAAAAGCAGAGATCTACAGTTCAACAACAGATTTACCAGGCAACATAGAAATGTCAACATTGACGTCAGGGTGCTTTGCAACCTGCAATGACCGTATACTATTATTATTGGGACGATGGTCAACGAGGCTACCAGGACCGAAAAAGGGGGGCATACTTACGCATTCGTTAAACCATTTGTAGCAACTATAGCACTTCTACCAAAGTTTCAATTTGTAAAATTGTCATCCACCCTAGCAACAATGATAAATTTAGTATTTTTTGAGGAAGGGTGTGTGTGATGGGTGGGGAGGACATTATAACTTTTGTGATTGTGATACTAAAAACGATATAAGAACACAAAGTTTCTTCATTGAAATAACCGCCATTTGTGGCATAAAATTGAATGTTGTCTGTAAGACGTTTGCCTACATCCTTGAATTACATTTGCGATTTGAGATATCGAAGGAATCAGTAGAAAAGAGGAAACAGTTTTCGTCTGAGTACACTTTTTTACTTAATTTGTGTTTGTTGTCCGCAAACCATACCCATGAACCTTTGTGGCAAAACTCATATCTATTAAAGGAAATTGCATCCACTCACTATTGGCTTTGATCAGACACCAAGGAGAAACAGAAAGCTTTCTGATAGCTATACGCCAAATTACAAAAATACAAAGTTGGCAAAAAAAATGGATAACAAATGCAGGATGTGTTATTAGCAGTTTGGAATAGATGATCATATAGTATCAGGATGTGAAGGATTAGCACTGTCGGATTACATCGAAAGGCACAACAAATCTGAAGCACACATCCACTGGAATATTTGTAAGGACCTAATAATCAAAACATCAGACAAGTCGTATGAGCATATACCTGGCTACTGTAACTTTCAATGATACACACACATAGTCAGATGGGGTGTTGCAATGCTTGTAGATAGATATATAAGCATTAACAGCCCTGACATCGTAATCAAGGACAAAAGGAATTCATTTTGAAAGCAAATAGACATGTTTTAATCAAAGGAGTGGAAAAGAAAAGCAAACATAAAGATCTTAAAATTTAACAGTGATAGGAGTACCCGGCATCACCAGAAAAGGAATGAAAGATAACAAAAAAACCGTCTCAAAAGAATATTGTCGTTCAAACAGTTCAAAAGACTGCAAGTACAGTATCTTGTCCAGAGTATTTTGCAATTGAACATCAGGACACACAGCAGCATAGTGTTCATCAAACAAGACAATGACGTCGCTGAAAGCATGCGTGTTACTTGTTAGTCTTGTCTTGTTTATTTTAATATTTTACTTGAAGAAGACTTAGTCAATATTAGCTGATGGGATTAGTATTAGTCTTGGAGAGAAAGACATCTATAACCTCTGCAGTGAATCATTTACATACTCATGGTTATGGGCAACGAAGAAAGATAGGTCTTATGTTCGTTTCAACCAGAGCAGTCTATTTTGTTTACTATTGATGATCTGTGGAAATATTTAAGCTAATCCTGGCCCGTATAGTAGTAGTAATAGTAGTAGTAGTAGAAGTAGTAGTAGTAATAGTAATAGTAGTAGTAGTAGTAGTAGTAGTAGTAGTAGAAGAAGTATTAGTAGTAGTAGTTTCTTGTGGTTTCACACCTCCACCTCATATGTCTTCAACTAGTTCCTGAAATTTCGAGCACACTCCAATATGATCCGGAAGTCACGCTCCAACGCCGTTGATGGGGAGCACTAGATGGTCAATGCGTTGTGGCTCCAGACCGCATCTGGGACAAACAGGAAAAGAACACAGGCCCCATCTATGCAGATTAGCGGCCGCCCGACTATATTAAGAGATCAGCCTATTAGATGATGTTCACTGTCCACGGTTGCATGTGTCAAAACCTGATAATTTTGCTGCAGAATTGTGAATTACCTCTCCCCTTCTAGGGACGTCACTGTTCCACTCCTCACACCTCCTCCTGGTTTTGCTTTAGTCATCTACAGTAGCTTTGTAGAAAGATTTCTTAGAGTTAAGCCATGTTGTAGTGGGTGCCTGATCTATTACTCTTTTCAGTGGTGCTCCATCTGGTGGCTCATCCAACCTATGAAGAAATCTTTCAATCGCCATTTCCCTTCATACATTTGGAGGAGCAATGTTTGACACAGTTGAAATAAAATGTGACTGACGTAGCAATCGTACAACGAAAGCATCAAAATTGAAAACGAATTAATAAACAAAAATCTGATATCGCAGAGGGTTTTGCAGACTTCTATACTAACATAGTAGCCAATATCAAGCAAACCCTTCTCTTAATCAGCAACAAATCCTGGAGAAGTTGTGAGAACTTTACGTTTAAGACCAAAAAAAAAAGCATACAGTCTAGACCTACTCCCTCCGAACCTCCTAAAAGACGCAGCATCGGAGCTTGAACCTTGGTTAACTCATATAATCAACCTCTATAGATCTGAGCAAGGCATTTGACACCATAAGCCACAACAAACTTCTCAGAAAACTCGAAAGCTATGGAATGAAAATCTCTTGAGCTGGTTCGATGAAAATTAAATCTTGGAGAATTTTGAACCTGGAAAATCAAAAGTTGTCTTGTTTGGTGCAGCCTAACGTATTGCCAAGACGAACAAAGAGCTCGATTTTAATTACAAACACGAACAAATCAACGTCACAAATACGTACAAATATTGAGGTATAGAGGTTGATAACTCACTAATTATGAACAGTCATTTTGATGACACCTGCCAAAAAAATGACTGGCAGGCTCAAGCCACTTAACAAATAGTGGCATCTACTCACAACAGAACCAGCTTTAAACATCGTTAACTCAATCATCCTAGTTTTCACTTAATACAGCCTGTTAAGCCTAACCTAGATGAAGACACAAGTAAGTCAAATCAAGTCACTAGAACGACAAGCCAATGAAATCGCTTTCAGGAGAGCTGAGAAGGAAGTAGATTTCAACTTGCCTAACAATGGAAAAATAAAGGTATGTCTTTTGGTACATCACAAAGAACGCATACAAGCTATTCTACGACTACTTCTGAGTATAGAAAATGAATAGAATCACACCAAATAAATAGACACCTTGTTTCGCTACAAACAATGAAGCTGAAATATACCCGTAGATCTCTCTATGGGTGAATGGGAGCAGTCAAGCATACACTTAACACCCCCAATTCTTTCTTATATAAAGTGTTACAAAGATGATTTACCCCCAAAAATATTTTCAGGCCGTTTCCCCCTGGGATACATTGTCTTATGAATTTTCAATCAGAGCTCTAATTTTCAAGTTAACTTCCTTACCTTTCAGTGTTAGTTAAGATTTCATTTTCTTCGATTTCACTATTTTTCAACTCTTTTTGCTTTTCGAAACTTTAACAGGACACACATTGACAACAGCGATACTTATGATTTTGTTGTATATATTGTTGAAGTGTTTTATTTTGTTATTAAGCTTCGTGGCCAATAAAAAATAAAGACATACCTTAGGTATACTGTTGATACCAGGCCAAAGAAAAGGTATAAACCAGTATAAACTGAAATTTAGCAATAATTTCAATAATGGTGATTTTTTTAGAAAGTTAAGTTCACTACAGAAAATAGATTTGGTCTTCTCTCATGTCCATTGTAAGCTAAGGCGTCACTTCCCAGGAGAAGGCACAATACCAAGAGGCGATTTCTCTCAATAAAAAGTGAAAAAACTTTCTATCAAGAATGCAACAGTTATATTTAAACATTGCATGGACTAATTGGGAGCAAGTGTTGTACGTGAGTGATTAAGGAATACATAGCATGACTTACAGAGTCATATTATGCTGAAAATAAAGAACGGATTACCTATACATAAGGCCAGAGTCACTCTGTGGTCTATTCAGGCGGCGGAACATGAAGTAACTTGTTCTTATGCAGTCATTAATAATTCTTCTGACCTAAAAGTTTGTTATTTTATTGTTGAAACCAAAAAAACTCCTGGGAAGATCTTAGGGAGGAACTAGTGCTGATGATTCCAATGACAGTCAAGATGAGAGTCAGGTATTGCGTAATACAATTATTAGAGAGATCTTTTAATAATCTTTCTTAGCATTTCTTCTTACATTCGTAGGTTTTTGACATATTTATATATTTATATATATATTTATATATATATATGTATATATTTATATTTATATATTTAGACCAACAATTCATTTGTCTTCTCTATGAAAAAATCTGGCCGTTCAGTCTGACCTGTTATGATAGAAGAGTTTTGTATTCTTAACTGTCACAGAATATTTCAATATCAGGTAAGAAGTGCAGCAATTTAACAATATTTAGGAAAAACTGCATTATGCAGCCAGTTTTACATTTCTCGTTACAATTAACTAAACAATAATCGGTGATGTGAATAAGGGTTTGGGTTTTATCGCCGAATAAACAAGTGGCTACATTGGTGTTGCCCCATTTAATAGCACTGGAACCATTAGCTGAAGTGTTGCTGAGGTATTTATTAAAAAAGCTGTAGAAATTAGGTGGTAGTTGTTATAGGGTTTCTGTCCATTTATTGGTAAACTTGCTGTCCAAGAAGTTCCAGATTGATTGTATGACAAGATTTTGGGCGATCAACTCGTTTCTCAAACGAGATTTATCATGTTATGAACTTTATTCATAGGATCTTTTGTTTGGACGCAAAAATTAGATTGTATGTTAGTGGCCTTTGTTGTGCGCGTACTTTCCCGATGCTTTTGTTTTTCGAATCGTTCGAATCGTGCAGGATTTTGTGAAAGGCTAACCGACATTAAATGTGTTTGGAAGGTGAGAGAGTAAATGTCCATAATGACTAAGTAACTATGCGTAAGGTTCCAGATATCCAAATTTTGCTCCAAAGGAGAATAATTTGGTTATGATATTAAAAATATTGTTTTGATCCAGGTTTTAGAAATTTTGACGACTGTTAAATGCCAGCTAATCTTGGGTAGATCTGCATTTTGGTAAAGGAGCTATCTGTTGTGGGGATGCAATGGATAACGATGGATTATTTCTAGTTCTTCCTTTATAATACTAGTCAGTTCGTCTTTATTCTTCTGGTCGCTCATATTAAAGTCGAAGTGACGGCCAAAGTATGTAAAAGAGTGGCACTATTTTGATGTCGGTGTATAGTTTTGGTTTGTTCTGGACAAAGAGTCTTCCTTTCTTCCTTATACCAAAAGAATGATACATCTATTCGGATGGTCATGTAGGACCATCTACAACATCTGCTGAAAACTTTGGGTAGTACTTGCTTTTCACTTTCCCCAAGGTGTAACTGATGCTGCATCGTCGAGAGATTGAAACCAATTCCAGGGTACAAAGTATTTAAAAGAACTGTAGCCAAAGTTAATGTATTTTCCAGACCAGCTACAAAAGGCGAAAGTGTTAATAAGCATATTGTATATTAAAGTTAAGGAAGGGTTTCCCTGCAAAGCACCCTTGTCAACTCGAACATAAGAAGTACTAAACTCTTTGTAATTATGGAAATGTGGAAGTCAGCATGTGGACCCCTAGCAAGATCACATATTCCATTTGGGATATGGTGATATTTACACAAGGCACAAATGAAATTACTATTCACTTCACCAGATGATTTTTATTAGTGATGAACAGTGCATCGGTTTTTCTTAGAGGTCAATTTATCTTTCAACTGTTTTTATTAAACAATTTTTACTTTTTACATAATATTATGTCCTATTGTATGATTCTACTTTTTGAACGATAGTTATCTTGAAATAGCAGAAACCAGAAACAAAAAACTTTCACTTACCACCAGGGGCGGCACAAGGTAAAAACCCCCACCATTCTCCAAATCGACGACGAACCAGATTCGAAATCACATGAACGACGAGATCGATTTCTTCCATGGTACTGGAAGAACAGCTTAAAATGAAGGCTATTCGTTACCAACCAGTCAGGATAACCTAGCTAATCAGTATCCAGGCGTCACCACGTGGAGGTTGCCTTCTTGGACGCGGCACATCTCTNGTTATCTTGAAATAGCAGAAACCAGAAACAAAAAACTTTCACTTACCACCAGGGGCGGCACAAGGTAAAAAACCCCACCATTCTCCAAATCGACGACGAACCAGATTCGAAATCACATGAACGACGAGATCGATTTCTTCCATGGTACTGGAAGAACAGCTTAAAATGAAGGCTATTCGTTACCAACCAGTCAGGATAACCTAGCTAATCAGTATCCAGGCGTCACCACGTGGAGGTTGCCTTCTTGGACGCGGCACATCTCTAGTTGCACACACAGACAACGAAATGAATACTATCTTGAGAAGGCATGACGAATTTTCCAAAGAATTTAAAGCTACTTATCAATGTAGCGAACATGGAAGTATTGTTGCTAGGTGTGTAGGTAGCCACCAGCTTCTCACTTCGTAAATGATTGGAGATTCACAGCTAGGTGTCGTAGATGAATTGCATATCTTGCTAGGACTATTCATAAAAATAGGGATGATACTAGTGCAGTTCAAAATCGCATCAGTAGAGCATGCTATACTAACAGTAAAGTCATATGTAACAGGAAAGTTTTAATGTAGAGCAAATAGAAAAGTGTTGAAACATGTGTTGCCATGTCATTTGTATATTTCAGACACTTTTGTTTGGAGGAATGACCTCATAAGGAAGTTTGCAGTTTTCCAAAACAAAACTATGCAAATACGTTTGAATCCAATCAGCTTCTTCAGTGTACGGTCATTACCACAATCTCTTCAATCTTCAAACAGAGAAAACTATGATGGTTTAGACATGTCAAACGCAACTACCTAAAAGCAGGAAGGCCAAGGATAAGATGGAAGGACATCATTACATGTTTTCTATTAGAACATTTACAGACTCTGTGAAGGTAGAGAGAACGTCTATATCATTTCTTTAGTTATAAATATATTGTCTGTAGTATTTAAAGCATTTTTAATACCTTTTAAGTTAACTGCAGATTTTTCTTAATTGGAATTAGCTAATACCAACTAATACTAATCTCCTTTTCCCTTTATCTGGGATCACGTTCCTCATGAGGTGAATTTTCCACTAATCCTTTAACGATATTATCAGTTATTTCGTCATTCGTAGGATTTACATTATTACTTCCGTCTTTCAACGCGATAATTGCTTGAGAGGACATTTAATGCGCTTTGAGCCCTTTAGGATCTTCAAAACATTTACCTGTCCTGAGTATGACATTAAACTGCACTCAGTGATGTGTCCCTAGTCGGGAGACAAGAGTTCTGGGGAGAGTAGAGCGCCCCTTAAACATCACTGCTCTCAGGTCCACTCTGCCCGGGACGGTAGTACCTGCAAGCGTCTCTGATATGGGTTACATATCATCCACAAGAGCAGAAGGAACTCAACAGGCTTGGAAGGCAGTCCTTCCAGAGATGGGATCTCGACGAAAATACTGGGTGGGAGGCAATGGAAAACCACCGCTCTATATTGACAAAAAAAAATCATGGACATGTACGATAATAATGTTAACAACACAATAATAAATCAATAAAATGGTAATTAAGAAATCATTTCAAAAAAGTAAAAATGAATACCTCAATAGAGCGCCGAAATAACAACCTTCAGCTAACAAGAGTTGGGTTATGCTCAATCCTTCCATGGGAGGTGAGTTAGAGTCAATCCTACCACTGTATCTCAGTGAATGGTAGATATCCAAGTGGGTTTCAGGAAAGCAGAATGTTATTAGTTTCATACAAGTCCCTCGTGTAGCTTTTCAATGCTAATATATCATTTTACACCTGACTAAGACTTAACCAAATATATTGTTTTTATGGATGTTCTTGGTTGGTCTTTTTTTTTAAGCCGTAACTTTAGTAATTTTTCTTTCAGTTTATGCACCAGTCATAAAAAATTTCAGTTACTTGGTTGCAGCCCTATAGAAGATCAAACTAATATGTATCTATAATAAAGGGGTATTACCATTGACATCTTCTGGAGCTAAAAATGAAGCCTATCTTGGCTTATACACCATGGTACAAAATGTTAAAAACACTGTAGTTTTTAATGATTTACATAGGACCTTTTGTGATAAGAAATGCAGAGTTAATTTTAATTCTTAATGACACCCCATTGTGTTTTGGGACTTCAAATACGTATTTACTGTATTTTTGAGAAGTAACTTTTATGCTTCTGCCTTAGTAAATAAGTATTTACCGCCAATTATAAGTATAGGTCCTTGTTTCTCCGTCATCAAAACTGATAATTTGCAACAATTCTTGTGAAGACAACTCATTATTTGAAAATTGGAAATAAAAGACATTGAAAACGTGGTTGTGTTTTTTTTATCGAGAATAAAGAAAAATAGAAATTTCTGTCGTAAAAATCGTACTTGGCTTGATTATTAATTAGTCTGAGAGGCTTATCCAGCGGACAGTTGGGTATTCATGGGTAAATGTGGCTTGATTATTAACTAAACTAAAGGTGCATTGACATGAATGCTTTCCATAATGTAAAGATTTGTATATTTATATTGGAAAATGGATCCATGGCATACTTCAATTAAAATATCACTTTTAAAGCTGTTAAAACGTATACTTTTCAAAGTTGCCACATAAAGGAAGACTTCTGTAAATAAGTCTGTATCGTTGAAAGGATTTTGAAGTATTTATTGAGTCAGATGGTTTTGATATTAAGTAATTCTAACATAACTTGAGTTCATTATGGTGAAAAATGAATATAGATATGGTATTTTAGCGAATTAATTTTAGTTTCATTTTCAATACCAATCTTAACGTTGTTCACGATGAGAAACACATTCTCAAAAAGCCAAAAGGTAAAAATATTTTTTTTCTTGTTTTATGTCATTGATAGCATTCAATGCCTTGTTTGTAATGGCATGGAAGGACTCTGCTCATTAAACCTGCAACATGTGACATTGGCAGGGACACATAATTCCGGTGCCGGATTTGATGGTTTACTAAAGTATCACACTGCAATTGGGCCAGTTTTAGCTGGCAGTTGTTGGTATCGGTCTCAACAGAAAAGCATCACAGCTCAACTAGAATTTGGGATTCGATACTTTGATATTGATACATGTTGGGAAAATGGTGGCTCACGTTATGTTAAGGGGGCATGGACCTGTCATGCCGATGCTTATGGGGGTTCTATGAAGACATTTTTACAGCAGGTAGATCACTGGATGAAGAAGGCAAAGAATAGAAACGAAATTATTGTTTTACATTTTAATCGTGATTATGAAAAGGGAAATGAAAAGCAAATAGGTAAAGATCTTGTTCGACTACTCGATGAATTTTGGTCACCAACAAAAGAGAGAGTCCAACACAATAAATTAAGCATGGCAGTCAATTTTCATGCTACTCTTGGGGAATCAGTGCGTCGAAACCAGCGGATATTTGTTATCTTTCACAATAATTTACTAAGTGGGCGCAGGCCACGTCATCTACATGCACAATGGAAGGTCGGCTACACATGGACACCTCAAGGTTTTGTTGGGTCAAATTACTGCAAGGGAATGGCTAATATCCTTGCTGACAAATGTAAGAAGGTAGCACATAGTCATGCATCGTTCGTTCGCCTCGATCTTTACTTATCCTGGGGTTTATGTACACATCATTTAGCTACTTATTGCAACAGTCATGCCACCCTCGCTGTCAATGAATGTCTTCGACATACATTACCTATTGGGAAACCAGTAAACGCCATAGTAGTGGACTACCCCAGCCTAGGGGCAAGTCCAAATGTTGTTGAAGTTGCAAGAAGGCAGAACTTACTTAATATCCAAAGATTCGGAAAGCACTAGATTAATGATTGTACGGCATTTTGAGTATTGAATTAAAAAGTACTCTACTTCAGTTGAAAAACGCTTCAGACAAAGCTGAAGAGGTTAAATTTCAGAAGAAGAATTCCATACAAATTTAGAATAGAAATTGATTTCTTCGATACTCCTGTTTTAATTATCAGCTATAACATTGAACAGATATGTTTCACGTTTTGCTACACACTTGAAATCGTTACTTATTACTGTTTTTCTGTGGATCATTCAAAAGTAAAATAAAAAAATAGGCACATTGGGGTTTGAAAGGTCACTTAAATTTTAAACAAGGATCGTGTTGTCTTGACAAAGAAAAGTAATATTACAGACAAATGCGAGAAATCCAATGAAGAGGGGATCAATAATTCTGTCAGACAGAACATTCCGAATTTAATATACCTAGAAAATGTAACAGTGAATGTTGAAATATAAAAAAATGAGAAATTATAGTGCTATCAGTTGGATTCACTCTAATTCTATGTTACCACGGGCATTTGCCTGGTATGACGGCCACGATCCTTTAGATGAGGCAACGGAGTCTTGTTTTTATTTGTATTTTGTATTGCTTTGCAACTCGTAAAACCTGATCACTGATTTTTTAACAAAACTCTGTCATTGGAAAACTTATCCAGACATTTACCTTGCAATTATAATCTTGCATCATATACTAACAATGTATTTTTTTCTGTCTCTATCTCCTCTCCCCCCTTCCCTACCCAAATTAACTTTTTTCTACTAGTATTGGACACAGCTCCTTACCTCTTCAACAACCTGAAAAATATTATTCAAGAGAATCACAGCTAGTTTAACACTGCAGTTGTTTTGTGAATAAATTAACTGCGCAGCAGCAGAGAGAGAGAGAGAGAGAGAGAGAGAGAGAGAGAGAGAGAGAGAGAGAGAGAGCGAGAGAGAGAGAGAGAGTGAGTGAGAGAGAGAGAGAGAGAGAGAGAGAGAGAGAGAGAGAGAGAGAGAGAGAGAGAGAGAGAGAGAGAGAGAGA
>RDPX01000461.1:113285-125270 GCA_003991215.1 Morbakka virulenta | reverse complement strand
AGACTCAGCCTAAGCTGTATGATATAGAATGCGCGAAATTCTGTAAAGGGAAGACTCAGCCTAAGCTGTATGATATAGAATGCGCGAAATTCTGTAAAGGGAAGACTCAGCCTAAGCTGTATGATATAGAATGCGCGAAATTCTGTAAAGGGAAGACTCAGCCTAAGCTGTATGATATAGAATGCGCGAAATTCTGTAAAGGGAAGACTCAGCCTAAGCTGTATGATATAGAATGCGCGAAATTCTGTAAAGGGAAGACTCAGCCTAAGCTGTATGATATAGAATGCGCGAAATTCTGTAAAGGGAAGACTCAGCCTAAGCTGTATGATATAGAATGCGATTGTGCTAAGAACAATGAGCTCAGTGCTGGTCAATTTCAGACCAAAAAATTGACATTTAGCCGAAAGGAAAACAAAATTACCTGATTTCCTTAAACATTTTTCGTATCAAATTTTTTTTTTAAATATTAAAAACATCGCAGTAAACAGGGCAACTAGGTAATCTACAAATGACAGCGCTCAGCTCGTGTTAATATGATTTTTCAGTGAAAAAGGTAAAACAGGAAAATATGGGAAAAATCTTATAATTTGCATAAAAATGTAAAGGCTTTCATCTTGGCGTCGCGAGATGATAATATCAGACTTCTATTTTGGCCTGTCATGTAGCTGGCTAAGATATTTAAGTGTACTGAGGCACCAAAAAGATCTCTTTCTCATTCGAAAAATGGCATTGACCACTTTATTTCTATACCTGTACATCGAACATGTGTATTTCGAAATCAATACCTTAATAAAGAAAACGTACTGGTATTAGGTTTACACCCGATAGTTTTGCTTCCAATACGAATTGAGGTGCTTAATATAATTCTTTAAGAACTAACGTGTTTTTTTCATAAACAATATCCTTGGTCTTTTTATCGTCTATCTTCTGAAAGAAACGGGTCATCAGTGCTACTTTATTTGCTAACAAAGAGATTTCTTTTAAATATATACAAATAAATAAATAAACCAACACATACAAACGTCTACATACATTCTGTAAAACAACCTCAACATACACAGGAATACTTTAGATTCTCTCCGTAGTGTACTTAAAGATCATTACTATGTAGACAAAACGTGTTCTTGGCTTACGTTTAAAACATCACTCCCTCTTTTCCTTTCAACCAATACGTTATCATCTTTCCTTTGCCTTTTACTTGTACAAGACCCCGACATTCGAACGTAAATCCACGCGTTGATAAAATGTTGTATATACTTTGAGTAACCTGATAAAGAAAAACAATAAAATCCTGCAAGGTATCTTTCGGTTTCACGACAAATTATCGCTTGACAAAGTAAACTGACAAAAGATTAGTTTGACAATTGTAAGTTGAAATGAGCAATTTTTGCGTATCAAATGCCGGTTATGTTAAATTATTGCAACTCGTGAAAATTCTTTGGAAATTACAGCTAAACGTCATGGCTTCTGTCAATAGTACCGTTAATGTCTCTTTTGTCAGAAAAACAAAACAACCAACCAACAACAACAAAATTAAACAACATAATAAAACAATTGAAAAAAACAATTGAAAATCGAGTAGAATTCGTTGCAATGGAATGCTTTTTTGCCAATTAAGCTCTCGGCTCATATGGCCAGGTTTACCTGGAAGCAATGTCAGGGCTTATATTCTTCTGGTAATTATTGCTGTATAAAAACGTAAGCAACGTAAGCTACGTAAGCTACGTATCTTACGTATCTTACGTGGGACCTAGATGTTTCCCAACACTGTCAAGTCTTCTGTTCTGTACCAGGTATTGCTAGCAGAGATGACAACATGGCCACAAAGACGGCACATTGTACCACACAGATAAACACAATTGCAGCCGACTTTACTATCTACACCGACGGTTCAGCTACAGCAGGTTCAACAAACGGGGGTTCTGCGGCTGTTATTACGCAAGGATCAGCCCAACATCCAACTGTTATTAATACCATCAAAAAGCGAGGACGTCCTTACACGAGTTCCTTCGAGGAAGAACACGCAGCTACCATCTCTGCCCTACAGTGGATCGCCAATAATACAACAGCCGATAAGAGCATCCTCATCTGTACAGACAGCAAATCCTTGTGTGAAGCTCTCACTGGTAGGAACCCAAAAGTGGACGAGATCAGACTTCTGCTAAATTCAATCTCAGCAAAAGTCACTTTTCAATGGATCCCTGGTCACTCAAACGTTCCTGGTAACGAACTCGCCGATAAAGCAGCTAAAGAAGCCACCGGACTGCCTCCTGATACTGTTCTGCCGATATCCATGTCTAGTGCCGTGAAAGTCATCAACGATGTCATCAAAGATCCTGACATATCCCACGAGAGGACGAAAGAAATCTACAAACAGCACCGTCCATCCATCGACGAGAGAGCAATCAATTCCCGTAAAGATGAAGTATTATTGGCTAGATTACGAGCAGGTCACCATCCGGCCCTACGCGCATATCTCCATCGTCTGGATCCTGACACCGATCCGACTTGTCCGAAGTGTGAACAACATCCACACACACTTCAACACTGGTTAATTTCATGTCCAGCACTGGACTGTATCCGACAACAGATGTTTGGTCACCATCAAGGAAGACTTGAGTGGCTTGCCACTCAACCTAAAGCAGTATTGGCGTATGCTAGGAAGACACTAGTCGACTTAGACGTCTAGCAATTTCAAATGGCTAGCCCGTACACACACACACACACACACGTAAGCTACGTAAGATACGTACGATACGTAAGATACGTAGTGTTGCCCAGGGTATCCAGTTAGTGTTCAAAATGTCATCAAATCCTGCTACAAGTGTGTATTAAGAAAAACCAAGTCATTTTCAATTTAAACTCGGTCAAGTCAAAAACATAGATGATGCATGCCAAGCACCATGACGACAAATTGGCCAGACATGCATGTGTATAGTAGTTTTCAAAGTCAGTGCTGTAATTCATGGAAAGCTTAGGGGGCTACAAAATCCCAAAAGTAATGAACAACTGACAAAAAAATTCTATTAGAAAAAAGATCTTGTAATTTTATGTTTCACAAATAGCCTTCATATGATTGGGCTGGAGAAACGATACAAAGTCAGGGCCACCGGAAGACACACTTTAACATTTCAAAGGCATTAACTGCAATAAGAGTTTATGCATTCCACGGCATACAGGTTTTATTTTCTAATCCAGTTAAAAATCTACCCAATATTTCTTATAATAATTAAAAACGTTTTTGGGTAAACTTGTATCATTATGGTAAAGTTTTACGACATTTAACTTTCATGGTAGGCTGAAATCGGTTGGGTTTATGGTATTTTATCTTAGACCACACCCAGCTGGATAAAACGCAAAATTCGCATGCGTGCCTCTGATTTTGCAAGAGGTCAGCCCTCCAAACAGTCGCAATAGAGTTACGTGCATGGAATATCAACGAGTATTTACATATGCAGGTTTGTGCTGGATGGCAAATTATCTGCTCCCGTAGAATCATGTACAAGTACTATACACAGAGTGTTATAAAGAAATAAAAGTAAATGCTAACTGATTCTTTAAGGTGTAGAGCTGTAGATCTGTGCATCTGAATGACGTCATATTCAGAAAGTTTGTCGCTATAGATCTGTGCATCGCCTGAAGAAAAGATCTAAAATATAAATTGACTGAACAGAAAGTCGTAACAATTAAGAAACTACGGCTTAATTGTTACGGCTTAAAACTTCTTTATTTAAAGGTGTCCTCAACTTCGAGTCAGTCGACTGTTCTTTAAAAATTTTATTACGCACGACCAAGAAGTGTGCTTACAAATCTGACTCCAGCCATTTCAGTTTGAATTCGTGCAAGCGCTTTATAATTATGTCTGTGTGCATTTTTTCACACAAATATTGCCTTCTTCTGTTTCTTCTTCATGTATGTTTCACGTTTACATTGATATCAACAGGACCTCAGACGACGTAACGGAGTCGTAATAACGTCCCGCGCACACTGGCTTAACGAATCGTTATTTCCAGATATACGAAATTTAATATTCATTATTCCTTCAACTGGATGTAGTTGATCTATCATTTACCCCTCAGCCTAGATGGGAAAAGTATCGATAATCCGAAACCAGGTGAGTATAGCACATGTTGAACTGGATCAGAGCAAATGGCCAATAAAATCTTTTTATGCTGAAAATATTTATTGGTTAATTTTCTCCAATTTCAAGTGTCTTTCCATTGCGAGTTGTTTTCAATTTTCCATCAATTGCTTCTCAGCTCAAGGAATGTGAAGAAAATCGAGCCCATGCCTGGGTGGTACCCTAAGACTAAGCTTCTTATACCAAAATCGCAATCTGACGTGAACCGCCTTATTTTTTTAAAAAAGGATGTAGTGCGGAAAGGTCGCTGAGCACCTTTTGGTACACTCAGTCTTGGTACACTCTGTCAGTCTCTCTCTCTTAGAAAAGGACCACGACCACTTTTGGGGCCAGGGGGTCACTTAAGCAATCATATAGAAATATAGCAAAGCCTATATGGCGCGAAGGGTGGAAAATTATCATGACAACCTATCAAAATATACTGTAAGTGTTTGATTTACAAATTAGAGAAATAACATTAAAGAGAAGAGAAAAAAAATAATTATGCAACAGGATGGGCTCGAACAAGTGCCTTTTGCAATCATGGACAAATGCTCTACCGCCTGAGCTCTTGGCACCAGGTTCCTAACCTAATCATTTTTCAACCATTTTGTAATGTTTCATTCGCGTACGCCTACCCTTTCCCCAGTCCCTACCGTTGGACGCCTCATTCCATTCACGCATATAAGCCAGAATCTCCCACAGAACGATGACTTCCCATTCAAGATCAGACCAAGTGGTCCAAACATCATATATGAACGCCAAGGAAAATCGGTAAAGGATTACTGGTTAAAAATCTTTTTATTGCCCCTTACGTTTTTCAGGGTCAGGTTTCCTCCTTTGGAAGGGAAGTTATCGTTATGTGAGAGAATCTGCAATAATTCCATCAAAAGGCACTTATCTAAAGCCATAGCGTCTTCGTGCTGAATGGCTGTCAGCTTCAGGTAGAAATCCTTCCCGTGACAGTTCAGTCATTTTTATTTCTTTGGTTTCATTTAACATTCAGTAGAATATTCATAAATTAACTTTCATCATGTACAAGAAGGAATGTTTGAAACTGAATATTTAATGGAGTGACATTATTGACAGATTTGAAGAAACCAAACCTGAACTGAGTTGACTTTTCCCGTACTGTACATTCGGCTTGCTACATTCACAGTGTCACCCCAGATATCATATTGTGGTTTTTTGGCTCCAATAACACCTGCAACCACTGGCCCAAAGTTAAGACCTATAAAAAACCAACAAAATATGCAATTAAATAACAATTGTCATTATTTACTATTTCACAGTTTCACAACATTTTCACTGTCAACCGTATTTCTATCTTCAAAGGTTGTGGTATAATATCATGAAATAATAGATGCAGGAGCTCTACCACCTCATGAGTCGTAAGCTTTTCCTGAGCTACGTTTTGAGAGATCGTCCTATCGTCAGGAACAATGTAGTTTGTAAACTACATTGTTCTTCAAGTGCTGTCTATCTCTGGCCTTTCCCTGAATCAATTAATCGTTTGACGTGTACCTGGCGCGTATTGTAGTATTGAGGTGGTGGAGAGTTTAGGGCATGGCAAATTTAAACGTATTATACTCCTTAAAGCCATAGATTTTCCAAATTTTCAGAAATAAGGGCTCAATCCCTACTCATGGAACACACGCAGTCCCTGATGTCGCGCGTCTTGAGCCATTTCGCGCTAGGTATATTCTAAAAACCTACTCTGAAAATGAGAGAATGTACTAATAGTCAGAGGGTGTTATAACTCGTAAGTACTTACGATTCAAAAATATGATTGTAAAGGAGACTGAACCGCATTAAGCAACTATAGTTTCTTAGTATTTGGGCAGGAGGAGAAGATCATTCTTAATAATAGCAAGACAGTGGGCAATCTAACACCCATTTCGAAACCGAGACAACACTCTTGAAATAAAAACACGAAACAGTACAAAATGAAGGATAGTCAAGAACAGGTGCAAGTATACAACATGTTTCATTTTCCATTCGTTGGTTATGTAATGCCCTGTTACTGTTATTGCAATAACAGTAACAGGGCATAACACAGAGAATTTCCTTCAAATAAACCCATCTGCGCAGTGCTTTTAACTTCGAGGTGCATCTTCCCAATTTTCCTTATGATGGAAAATGAAAATATTTCCAGGACTAAGCGTTACACTGATCAAGGGATGGGTGGGGGTGGGTGGGGGTGGATGAGGGTGGGTGAGGTTACATACAGTGCTTAAAGAATTTTTTGTCTTAATTTGATTAGTTTTGCATGTCAACGGCGTCAAGCCCATCGTGGGTAACTCATTGACCACAAGTCAGGGTGAGGTATCATGCTATAAACGGGTTGAAGGCCAAACCTTTGTGTTTTTTTCTACGATTTTCATATGATTTGAGTTCCCCTTTCTTTTTTAGAGAACAAACGCAAGTCAAATTCTTGTGTAATGAAAACGAATTGCACTTTTTTCCTCTTACGAAGTATAAAGGCCAACAGATGTAGAGGCTTTTTACAAATCGAAACATCAAAGCAAAGTTGGTGGAAAGCTTCCGTCGCTTATTTGCAAAAGAAGGAGAAAGAGTTAAAATTACTTCCATCGCCTTAACTTCAACTTCTTGATGTTACCATGACCTTTACCTAAGCAAATCCAACCAATAGAGTCAAGTGTAGAAAACCAGAAAACCCACGATTTCATCTGCTTTCGTTTTTTGCTTTCAGGACACTTTCAGGTCTGTTAATTGATCTGCGTCCTTTTGTCTTACCGTCTATTTTACAGCCCTGTGTGTAATCGGTGGTCTGCTGTGCGTTTGGTAGATTTTGTCTTCCGGATTCACACGTTACTTCAAAAACAAATGTGATTGCATTTGTTCCACTCTAGCCTGTCTGTACTACCCAAATTCGTTTTCGAGCTGTCTTTCAAACCAAGTAAAAACCAAAGTACTTCAAAGCTTTAATCCTAGGTAACGGCTGGTCTTGTTTCTCTGTTAAGCCCACACGTTCTGTTTCACATCAGTGGCAGGGCATGTTATCTGATTTTTTCTTACTCATTCTGAGACCAAGACATTGAAAAACAACTCTTCAAGCCTCCAACAATTTCCATGCTTTCTTTCCAGCAGTTTAGTAGTTGACAAGATCATCCACAAAGAGCACTTCCCATGAAGTCTCTTCTTCACTAACCATCTAGATACTCCTACATACAATTAACCTGATACCTATGTAGCACTACTCCACAGTGTGACTGGCTGCACTGAAAACAACATTAAAAGCGATCAGTTGTTTCCTGATTAGAATTTAGATTCAACATTCGCAGTGACAGGAATTCTATCAAGTTCTTTTAAAAATCTCCAAAATCTTATTTCATGATGTATGTTAACTGATTAAAACGGAACACGGGCGTAGTTTCGTTAAGCTTAAATATCGTTTTAGTGTTAATTAATCCAGTTCCATTTCCTTATTTCGATATCTGACTTTTTACACACACTCCCTTGTTAACCCAGCAGCAAAGAATTATATAATAATTCCAAAACCGAAACATTAAAGAGTCTTGTTACATCCGTAACTAGTATGTTTCCGTATGCGTCAAAAACACGGGCTTTCGAATATTATGAGTTATCACCAACATAAAAATACAAAAAATAGTTCATACACCTGGAAATGTTTCCCTCGAAACGTGAAAAAGCTTTTTGGTATAAGACATGATAAACTAGGCGATCAATATAACACAAAAGGTTGACAAAATAGTACAGGTCTCTTTATGTGATGCTACATAACAGCATGGTTCTTCATACAGAAACTAATCAGTAGCAGTGCTTTGGCAGACCAGGCCGGTTTTATACTATTAGTTTACGATTATATTAAGACTTAATTTTCTCAATGAACCCTAAAAGTAAACTTCAACTCCATGGCTAATGTTACATCAATACTCAAGTAGTTTCCGCAAACTATTCGTCTGGAATAAAATATTATCTAGATAGATAGATGGATAGATAAATAGATAAATAGATAAATAGATAAAGAGATAGATTGATTGATAGATAGATAGATAGACAGACAGATAGATGGATAGATAAATAGATAGATAGATAGATAGATAGATAGACAAACAGATAGATAGATGGATAGATAAATAGATAAATAGATAGATAGATAGATAGATAGATAGATAGATGGATAGATAGATAAATAGATACTTAGATAGATAGATAGATAGATAGATAGATAGATGAATAGAAAGATAGATAGATATGTAGATAGTTAGATAGATAGATAGATAGATAGATAGATAGATAGACGGATAGATAGATAGATGGATAGATAGATGGACAGATAAGATGGATGGATGGATAGATAGATAGACAGATAGATGGATAGATAAATAGATAGATAGATAGATGGATAGATAGATAGATAGATAGATAGATAGATAGATAGATAGATTGTTGTTACAGTCATCAACTAAATACAATTCAAAAACACTACAAATACCTATCAAATTGATAAATTACCAGAGGCATATTAAAACGTAGAGTACAAAAAAAAGCAGATAATTAAAGCAGATAGTTATAAAGTTATCATCAGCCTTTAGATTTATAGTTTGCAAGTGAGACTGTTTTTGTGTCAATACTTCTCTATTAATTTGCAGTGTTTCTTTAGGAGCTCATTGTTCTTTGGGTAGACGAGAATAAAAAAATTGTCCTGCAAACAAAGGGGACAATTGCGTGAACTGTTTATATAGCTTTTCACTTCTTTTATAACACTGGCCTGTGACGTTTTGAAGGCTAAGCATGTGATACCTGATTCTAGGGTAGTTTGGTATGCAAAAGCCAAAATTCATACTCATTCTCTCCAATCTAGTCAATTTTTTGAGATACAAAGTTGTAAAAGAAATGTTATTAATGCCCTTTTGTGCTATTTATTACCTTCAATTTTGGATTTAGTGCTTCACAAAAAGCATGCAGTTTATCTAACAAACTTCAGAAAATAAAAACTCTACATTACACAAAAGCCAATCAAGGATGAAGAGGCTTTTTAGTGACTTTCTACTGTGCTGAATAACCACCACATCTAGTTTCAAACACCAACAGTAGTCCGTAAGACAGTTCACATCCCACCGGCCTTGGTAGCCTTCTTCAATGACACGAATGTCCTGGTGGAAACGCTCTCCATTTCCCTCGCTTTAAGTCTCCACAGTTATGGGGTAAATAGTCTAAGTGGGGCCGTAGAAAGTGCATTTTGAATGAAATGCAAGCCCCTAATTTTTGAAAGTTCTTCAGTACTCTGTCGAGTTTCTTCTCGTATTCTCCTGTCTTGTTGTTTCCACGAAAGGTTGTAATTACTGACTAAGGCGACAGCCAAGCAGACAGCTCAGCTACACTCAGCGTATCATTGAACATTGAGTAATTTATAAGTTCCTGTATCTGAAGCCCATAAAAATGCCTGTCCCACAAACAAAGCATGGATACTTTCTGTACCCACCCTGTAGTCCTAAAACCGATCCAACAACCTTAAGATTTCCACAGATCAACCAACCATGATCATGGTAGTTCAGAGCAGACAGCAACGGATCCATGCTGTCGTGGGTTTCTTTCAATTGCACGGATTGACCAATTGGAATCGATTATTTCCATTATGAAAGAGAACTGCCTTGAGACTTCTGCTGGACTAGTCAATGAAAAGTCTCTATTTCGTAGCAACATAGTCCATCCCTATTGATTCTATCCATTCAGCAATGTTGTTGGAGTAAACCGATGGCGAGTCTCTTTGGATTGTGAATAACTGTCTAAATTCTACCTCACAATCTCGATTCCATTAGAAAGTTGTTCCAGGTGCCAGCAAATTGTTCTCACGGAGACATGAACCAAGAAGCTGTGCCAATTCCTTTGAGAGATTTAGGTCTCGTGTAAGGCCATTGAGGCCTGCTTGTGTCAGAGGTACTGACCGGCCATTCTCTTCTAGTATGTATTCTTCACCCTCTGTTTTGTCATATGTGTTATCAGATTGTAATTTAGAGCGAGATTCCATTGCAATATGTGGCTCGGGAAAAGGTAGGTCTGGGTCATGTGGGGCTGGTCTTGTGGCAGAAAGAACAACAGGATACTGAACACAATGCTTGCTCTTGCGATTGATTCCTTGAAGATTAGTCATGCAAAAGTAGCAATCTGTCACATGATCTTTATACTCTCTCCACACCATAGGAATAGCGAATGGCGTATTTTTCCTTTGTTATGTCTCCAAACACGCAAGTTCTTTTAAGACATGTTTTGCAGCTAACATGGGGTTTAAATAGCTTGTCCTGGTCTCCAAGCTTAAACTCCAAAGTAAGCATGATATGCCTTCTCCAAAAAATCAGTTATTTTTGCAAGGTGACCAGGAAGAATCACATTACCACATACATAACAGAAGCTTTCAGGATGATTTGTACATTTCCAATCGATTCTTTCTTGATCTAAAATACTAAATACTAAAACATTACATCTGCTCTTTGCGATTTCAAGTCATATTGACCAGCTTTGCTAAACAATAAGTGACTATCCAGGTGTAAATAGAAAAGGTTTCAGTTTCAGTTCCCTAAAGTTAAAGACCGATGCAATTTCGGTATCATATTGAGGCGGTTCCAGTTTCGTTTTTTATATCAAAACAATGATTGATCCAGCTAGAGCTCTGTTTTTCTTGAACTGAGTACTGTTCAATGGTCGAAACGTGCACTAATCATATCTCAACTTGACATGACCAAAGAAAATGGATGGTATTTTTGGATTCAACGCACCAAAAAATGCACAAATCAGTTAAAAACCTTCGACCTTTGAGGAAAAAGCTCTCAAACGGAGGCCAGTGTAACCATTGAAGTGTCGGAGTGACATGCTGTTTCTCCTTGACACCCAAGCCTAGACACCTAAAAAACAATAAAACTCAATTGATACATTGCCATGAGAAAATGAATTTTATTCTTTCGTATGAGTCTGGGCTTGGGCACATAGCATTGGCATATAGCATTGGCACAAAGCTGTACGACCGGAAAATTGTAATCTGAAGAAGAAAAATCGAAACGTCGTAATGTAATGGTAACGGACAGTGTCTTTTTTTAGCAATTCCTTATGTATATAAAAAAATAAAAAAAATCTACACATACCTGTTTTCATTTGAAAATTATTAAACGAATTTACATTCATATCTTCTAGTGTCTGTCGCATTGCCATTGTAAAGTCAGCTAAAGCCTCAACGTGATCCAGTAAAGCAAGTTCCTCCTGCAGAGAAAGTTGGGAATTACTTTAGAAAACCCATATTAACTTGAGATAAGTTTTTCAGTAAACCTTATGACACAAAAAGCAACGCATGCTCACAGTTGGAAATGTGATAATCAGCCGTTCTAAAACAGATGGCATAATCCTTGAAACAATACAAGCGATATCAGAAAAGAAATCACTTCGAAGCCAGTTTGCATTTTAAATGTATTTTCTAAACGACAAAAAATGCTAGGAAAACACTGTCCATACTACTGTAAACAGTACAAGAATATCTTACAAAATAGTGATACAGTGGCAAAACCTCATCCTTGCAAAGGAAAGGTTCGAACTATCAGAAAAAATGTGAAAAAATTTCTCTCTCCACCAGAGGTGATATTGCGAGTGTACAGTGAAATACTATATCGTCTACTGCACAAATGGTTTTAACATACAACATATTTAACAATGAACCCTACAATTATTGCTACAACCAAAACCACAATAATAGCTACTACTACTACTACTACTACTACTGCTACTACTACTACTATTACTACTACTACTACTATAACTACTACTACTACTACTACTACTACAACTACTATTACTACTACTACTACTACTACTACTACTACTACTACTACTAT
>RDPX01000461.1:73795-89120 GCA_003991215.1 Morbakka virulenta | reverse complement strand
GAAAAAGAGAGAGAGAGAGAGAGAGAGAGAGAGAGAGAGAGAGAGAGAGAGAGAGAGAGAGAGAGAGACGCACAGCGGCTAAAGGCGAGTTGATAAATGAACTCAGGCAGAAAAAAAAAGAAAGAAAAGAAATATCAGAAAATCCCACTCAACCACTTTTTCTCAAGTCCTATTCACCTGCTGATTGTTGACCACGGCAAAGCAGTGGATGCTCACGAGATAACAAGGTGAGCATTGCATTACGGTCTTGTGGTTGTAAAAGTTTAATGGTTTTTTGATTCGTTGACATAGACAATACAGAAACGGGAGGAAGAGGAGGGAAGGTCTGCCACCAAAATGTTTTACAAGAAACGAGGAAAAACATCACCTATCATCGGGCTTGATCCCACGACCTACGAGGCTCACGCTTTCCCAATGCCAGGCTACCATATGCTTAACAATCTCTATTATCACTATTCAACAATGATGCCAATAGAGGAAGTAAACAACACCACCCACCACCATCCTGCACTGCAACCCCCTGCAAGGAAAGCAATACTAAAACTGATGACCATCTGGGACCACAAGATTTGGGGAATTCTCCAGGATTGGTGATGGCAAGTAAACCTGTAACTGTCTTTCATAAAAACGATGTATTTTTTCTATTTGGAAGTCGTCTGTACAAACTAATTTCATTTACGTTTGTAAAAATAACACCTTTCTCCCCCAAATCTCTCCCCCCAAAAAATCAACCAAGGTTAAAAAACATTAAAAAACATCAGTCACGAGATGAGTTGTTTGCAGCAATCCCATGTCTGTAAAAAAGCCTTCTTATGTTCTTATCTTGGACTACACACCACCTATATTCCCTTTTAATAATGTTCTATTTAACGTTTTCAATAAAAACATATGTTTGACGCAAGAGACATTTAAGTCTACGTGAAAAGACTCAAAAAATATAATAAAAAGATAAACCATATATTTTTGCTTGTTTTTAATAATTAAATGAGCTTTTAAACTCTATTGTTAACTAGCAAAGAAAAACAGTTGTACAGTTTTGCCTTCTATTATACTGTCAAACATTATTAAATTCCAGGTGTGATTGCATTAAAGGGGAGTCGTCTTCTCTTTCTTTTAAAAATGAATTCCGCATAACGATGTGTTGACTTCCTCCTGCTTGCGCATCAGGTGATCATAACTACTAACGGCTTTTGCACAAGTTACTTATCTGCAAGGCGAGTTCTTTGAACTGCAAACCATTTATATTCATAGCCTTTGAGGTCTTGCAATCTCTTATACCACTGAATTGTTCGCGGTTAGCTTAGAAGTTAAACTCCAAGTTAAATAATTCATCACTAACTTTCAATGGCAAATGTCATGCAATATAACCTAAAACGCCAACGATTTTTTTTTTTGCCTCCGTTAAACGCTGTCGAACCGCAAACTTTTTTTGATGTTTGCAATAGTAAAAATTCTATATACGAAATATAAAAAGTGCTCTATTAAAGGGAATACCCCTCATAACCTCGTACAACAGGGCATAAAAGGTGCAAACACATACCAAGTCTTCAGATTTTCGAACACTAGGAAACGTTGCATCTATTGGCGTCATTGGTAAGAAAACCAATTTCGCAAAAGGTAAGGAAAAAGTGGGTTTCAATGGAGGGCTGACATCAACTGCTATAAATGAGTTAAGGTCAAAGTTACAAAACCAACCGATTAAGAATAACATTCTACCTCCAACAAATTCGATAGCAGGGCAGTTAACCATTAACCTGGCCGACTGTTATTGTTACGGTTGTTGTTAATACTACTATTGTTATTCTGCTTCAGGTTGTTGTTATTCAATTATAGTTTGCCCTCTCCAATCAGTTTCCGAATTTTATTTTCTTTAGCAGCTAAGTTTTATAACCTTCTCAACGTTTTGTATCTCTGCTGTCCTTTCTTCATTTTAACTGTGGTCTCCATCTCTGTTCCTCTCCAATAATAGAATGAATTAATTAATTATTAATTAATTCATTTAGATAAATTTCAATTAGCGCAGCACTCCGCCTTTCACTTGTCCGATCTAAAAAATTGCTTGCTTGCTATAGTCATTCATCAAATAAAGTTGAAAACTACAAAAGATTAATTACATGAAATGGTTCCAAAATATTCAAAGCTGACAAGAGAAACTCAATCTTGACTGCTGAAGTTGTGAGTGGCAACATTAATATTTCCGGTCTGTTTCTTTATACACACGCGCGCACACGCACACACATACACATACATAAACATACATACACATACACACACATATATAAAAGGTAAAACACGAAAAATAAGAACTGTGATTGCAACTAACAGTTCTTATTTTTCGTGTTTTACCTTATGTATTGCTCTGCTATATGCATTGAGCACTTTTTGATACGAATACACAAAATTTTTGTATTCATCTGTTGATGGGATGTGATATATATATATATATATATATATATGGATTTTCTTTGTCAAACTCCTATTCCTTCTCCCATAGCACAATCAATTTCCGGTTTGCCCTAGCATCAGAAAATACCAAATATTGTTAAAACGTAAAAAAACACGATGAAAAGATATTCATGTTATCCATAAAGTTTTTTCATTTCGCATTTGTTTGCGTTTTATTTTTCTCATTGAATTTGCTTTGTCTCCTTCAACATGACAAGATAGTACGATCAGTAAAGAAAACCAAACAAACCTGAACTTTCTTTCTTGTAAAAACTCCTTTGGTAATAATGGGATACCTGCTTTATACATGCATAAGGGAAATCCTAAGTTTAATCAAGGCTGTAAAAGTGAAGTAGAACGAAGAACATGTGATATCCAATCTCTGTTAAATATAGTTGGCAAACGCTCTGGTCGTAGTTTGCCTCCACGAATACATCTAAAAGAGGGGAGCACTTACCCAGGAAGCCAGTGTGGCTCCAGGAAGCGGTTCATCTACCGTGTTTAAGGTCTGCACGGCTCTAGATTTACAATAGCAGGCAAAGTACTCAAGAATTGGTTTACAGATGAAACTCCAAGCAATACTTGCAAATCATCATCATCATCATCATCATCATCATCATCATCATCATCATCATCATCATATTCGGTTTTACGTCCGTTTTACATGCTGGCGTGTGTTGGACGGTAAGTCGTGTAAAAATTGTAGAGTTATTTTGACTTGACATTCGCAAAAATCAAATTGTGACAATGCATAAGGAGGCATGAGGAACCATTTTAAAGATTGAACTTGGTAGTAATTAACTACACAGCTTTCGAAAACCTGCTGCCTTTGATTACAGAATAACGAGAAATTTAATCTGAATGAAAAAATATTAAAACGAATAGGCAAAGTACCTGCAGATTTAGATCTACTAAGGAAACGAACTTGGAAAAATAGTAAGCTCGCAATTAAAGTAAAAATTTCAATAGAGACACACATGTGATTTGTTTTTTGCTACATTGTTCAGAAACATGGATTGCGAATGCATCTGTGAAGAACAATTAATGACCTAATAATTTCACGTAAGATATTTAAACAAAAAACTGAAAATGAAATGACAGGATGCGGTAGTCGATATTAAGGTTCTTACAATCTTTGAGCAAACACATGACTCTTCATACATGTTTAGTCCCAATAAGCCTATTTTGTCATATATGTATATATATTCTTTTTCTTTAAGTCAGTTGGCACTAACTGGGCTGCTGTGGCCATTACAAGAGCACGCTAGCCCCCTTGTGAACTATTTCAGTCAAATTTCCTCCTGTTAATTTTGCAGTATCACTTAGTCATGGTGTCCGTGGTCTTCCTCTTCTTTTTTTTTCCCACATCGATAATGCACCTTTCCATACCTCCCTTTCGTATATTGTGATCAAAGAAAAAGCACTTCCTTAAAATCATGTTTTTCTGAAGTACAAGACTGGTCCCAATCTTTTGTAGCACACACTAGATTTGTCCTTTTATCTTTCCACGAGACTCTTAATAACCTTCTATAACACCACATCTTAGAGGAATCCAGCTTTTCCCCCGTCTGTTTCTCTAAATATCCAGGTCTTTACATCCCTATGTCACTACAGCAAAGGCAGCAGCGTGCAGTAGGTGTAATTTCCGCTCTGTTCATATTCCTCTTCTTTTCCAGATATTTAACATGTTCAATATAGTAGTTCATGCCATCGTAAAACTATATCTTAGTTCCTTAGTGCTTTAACAAGACGTGTTAATAACTGAACCCAGATACATAAAATTATCAACTTTCAGTTTTCTCTTCATTTAACATAAACTCCTCTATATCCGCTGTATTACTGTCTTCAGCCTTCCCCTTTGTTTTCTTGGTGTTCAAAAAGAAGGCCTCTTTTTATTCTGATCTCTGTTATTTGCTTCAGGAGCTCTTGTAACTCTCATTTTGAGCTGCATATTAATGTTAGGTTACCAGCAAAACGTATGTTGGAGTATCACAGCACCCCCAATTTTTGCTCCTTCAAAATTTTACAATGCTTCTTTTACAATGTCCTCGGCATATTAATGTACAGATTTGGCTACAAAATATAGACCTATTGAACCCTCTTCCTATTTTAAATCAATCTGTGTCACAACAGTTCGTTCTCATAGTTATCTCTTGATTTTCAAAGAGCTTCTTTACAAAATCGATTATCTGCATTTAGAAATCCATTTCTGTCATTTCATATATTTCGTAATTTGATTTGTTCTCTTATCCTTAATAAAACCTGCTTGTTCTTTCCTTATTTGTTCTCTATATTTATTTTCAATCATTTTTATGATTATTTTTCGAATTAGTTTATTTGCATGAAAATATATAATATTATATAATATATACCATTTTCAAATTTCCTAAATCTAAGATATTTTGTATCGTTGTTGTAACGGGTCTTGAATTCCCCTTCGCATATTCCGCAGTCAACGTAATGATTTTCGTTGAGGTGACTTTTGCTTTGTAGATAAGAGAGGCCTCTAGGCACTTTCCATTCGATGGGCTACTGAACTTCCATCTGCAAGTACAAAATCGTTCTATCATTCTTTCTATATATTTTAAGCTTTATTTCATTTTATTTTATACCATTATCCACATGAAGGAATAGACCAACTATTCATCAATATTTCCTAAAAAACATTGACTTTTTCTTTTCTTTTTCTTCCAAAAAGCTGTAAGACAAGGTTTGTTCATTTGTAGCCCGATGATTTTTTAAATAAATATGAAACTCTGACTTGTTAAAGAAGAGTAATATCTTGCTTCGTTTATATATAACTGTGGGTACAAATATATATATATACAAGGTAAAAGAGAAAACTCAAAACTTGTGTATAGAACTTAAAGTTTCGTGTCTTACACTCATCAGCTGTTCTGGCTAAAAATACCAGTATAGCCGATGAGTGTAAGACACGAAACGTTAAGTTCAGTTCTGTACACAAGTTTTGAGTTTTCTCTTTTACCTTGTATTTCACTCTGGATTTCCATCGAGCACTGTAAATGGTAGCAGAAGAACACTATTATTTTCGTTTGTTTGTTTACTTATATATGTATATATATATAAATATATATATATAAATATATATATAAATATATATATATATATATATAAATATAAAGAAATATCTTAAAAAATCATCTTCATTAAATACGAAAGGGATACATAGAATCTATTTACTAAGGTACATACCTGTGGATAGTCACATGTATCCGTTTCAAAGCTAAGACGGGGTTTTGTAATATTAGTTGTCTTGGTTTCATTTCGTGATGGGCAGCTTGGTATAGGTACTTTTCTGCAGGCGCTCTGGGCAGAGAGAAAATAAACATGAACAGATCATGCTGTTGTAATACCATGATAATTCCTATTCTATTATTAGAGCAACTATGGGGCTATTTTAGGCAGGATAAGCTCGTGAAATAAATACTATGCCGACAGTTAATCGGATTTCGGCGATGACGCAGTTTCTACTCATAAAAATTTAGTATTAGCCACGGATTGTTTCCTCAATTGCCAATGGTTTCAATTGCCAATCAATTGCTCCAAAACCATCAAGCAAATATCTTTTTAAACTGCCATTGCAACAGACTCAAGGTGGGCAAAACTGAATCATGTTAAAAAAATGGCATACTCCACATACACCGTGCCGTGGTCTTTCGTGCTTCTAGTGTGTAGCACAAACGGTATTCTACTTTTTTTTCACTCAGTCACAAGCCATATTTCGGTAAAGTCACATCACCTATCAATGAACAAAGAAATAAAAGGTCCATACATTCAAGTAATTGATAATTCTGATTCGATTTTGCAACAAATGTTTTTCTCGTTCTTCACTTTTACCAATAACAGCCTGCACCTGCCTAACTATTAAGGGCATAAACATTGCATTAACATCGCATATTTCCTTCATATCGTACAACTCGACTCATTTTATCAATGGGAGCTCTAACTAACACCAAAAATCCCATCAAAAAGGGTATTTGATATTAGGTCAAAAAGTCTTTGATGCCAACTATTACTTCTTCATCAGCAAAAAATTAACAGATTTTGATTAGGAGTTACAACTTCTTCGATAAGCAATATTAAATAAAATAGCAAGTAGAAAAACGATTAAGTTGTAGTTTTGATAACCAGCTACTGACGTTTTTATTCTCTTATTGATATGACAAGAAAATGGTTGCTTAAGTGGATAAGGAAAATGGTTGCTTAAGTGGATAAGTGGCACTTGATAGTATTTGGTCCATTGTATGGTGATGTAATGCAGAATCCTTCGTAAGGCCATCTACGACTTTTCCTTATATTCATGTTCCACACTCCATGGAGCATCATGGTTGTGGTCACCTATGTTGTTCTAACTTTTTAAAAGTTATTTGTATCAAAGAAGTCAAACACTTTTTCTTCATGATATTAAATGGCTACATAGTTTATCTGATCGTCGTATGGTAATAGCAGCTGGAAATAAACTAATTCTAATTAATAATTAATAATGCTTGCTGTATACTCTACCCCACAGGNATTAGGTCAAAAAGTCTTTGATGCCAACTATTACTTCTTCATCAGCAAAAAATTAACAGATTTTGATTAGGAGTTACAACTTCTTCGATAAGCAATATTAAATAAAATAGCAAGTAGAAAAACGATTAAGTTGTAGTTTTGATAACCAGCTACTGACGTTTTTATTCTCTTATTGATATGACAAGAAAATGGTTGCTTAAGTGGATAAGGAAAATGGTTGCTTAAGTGGATAAGGAAAATGGTTGCTTAAGTGGATAAGTGGCACTTGATAGTATTTGGTCCATTGTATGGTGATGTAATGCAGAATCCTTCGTAAGGCCATCTACGACTTTTCCTTTATATTCATGTTCCACACTCCATGGAGCATCATGGTTGTGGTCACCTATGTTGTTCTAACTTTTTAAAAGTTATTTGTATCAAAGAAGTCAAACACTTTTTCTTCATGATATTAAATGGCTACATAGTTTATCTGATCGTCGTATGGTAATAGCAGCTGGAAATAAACTAATTCTAATTAATAATTAATAATGCTTGCTGTATACTCTACACCACAGAGTAAAAGCTCTGAAAGCCCTAGTTCTTTAGCGCGTATATGTTTTCTGTATTTCTACTACTATTTTCATTACATATAATATACATATATATATAATATATATATATATATATAATATACAGATATATATCAGGAAATTTAATTAATTTTGAATGCTTCACCCAATTGCAAAAGTCATTAAATTGGGTGGAACAGACTTTTGAGAAGGTTGGAAGTATTGTAGAGCTCTTTTGAAGCATACGCTTTACGTAGCCCCAAAAGTTTTTGGAGACGAGGTTATCGTGGTTAGATACTTTGTGAATGTTATGGGAAGAAGTCAGTTTTTTGAGAAGCAAATGAGAAACGTATTTGATTTCCATGGCTGATGCCTTGCATTTTTTAAGTGGTTTTGAGTTCTTTTTCGTCCAACACATGCTAGCATGTAAACCGGACGTTAAACCGAATATGATGATGATGATATGATGATTAAAATATATTAGGAGCAGAACATGACTTAGTATAGATCCTTGGGGTACTTCGTCTGTAAGCATAAGTTTGTTTGGATCTTTTACAGTGAATTTCACATATCAGGGACTGATCAAATTGATAATCGCTAAACAATTCAAGAGCAAGTTACCAAATGTCTTCGAAAAACGATGATAAAGGTACCGATTAGGTTTTAGCCGTTGCTTTCTGTACCAATTCCAATAGTAAAAAGCAGTGTTGCGAGTTCTGTTGATCTTTTCAGGTATCCAAATCGCAAGATTATTTGAATCCAAACTCAGTTGGATATTCGTTTTTTGTTATTGATTTGACGTTTGTTGTTGTTATTCATTGGCAACAAACATCAAAACATGATGGACTGATGATGGGAATGTTTATCAAATTTCTCGAATTTGATAGAACATAATGTCATATCTTCATATCAACTTTTGATTTTTCAAGATGGTTCGGAATATCTGGCAATACCTGACTGCAAATACCACACCTACTTTGTATCAAGAAAAACACTTTCTATCTTGTTGCGTCTTCTCTAATAGATACCTAACAATATTTTTGTACATGGCTTTTGCTTTGTCTGTGGCTTCTTTGAAGTTTATTCTCCACTAATTTTCTTTCTCTCTCTTATTTTTGCTTCATTTTATCTACTTATATCCATCTTTTTATTCTATGTTACAAAATGTTTCCAGGTGGAGTTAAGAAAGCCAGCAATGTATTTCAAGAATGATACGCGCCAGTGTTTGATGGCAGGGGTACTATTTTCTCCCTTGAATTTAAACTGGAGCACTTTTTTATTCTTCTTCAAATACTCTTGCGGTCACATAGCTTAACTCCCACCCACAGGCTCTTCAGGTTTAATTTGCAGTACAAAAAGTTATCATTTGCATTTTAACTAAAAATCAAGCTTAAGATGAGATAGTTTAGCATTGTTATTATCAGTAGCCACTTTTCATTTCTCACTTGCTCTGTGCTCTACCAAAAAAACAACAAAGTATCTCCAGATACCCTACAATGCAAAAACGCCGTATAATTACATTAAAAGGGTACCACAAAATGGGTGCTAGTCACAAAATTTAGTTTAAGATGCAACGCCCTACATTATCAAGGTGATTATAATTTCTGTTTAATCATAGAAACACTTATCAGTAGTCATTATTATTGAAGTATTTCTTTACGTATGCGTTTTAGTACAATTATCTACCGGGTCACTCCAGTGACCTGGGGCAGATAAAGGTCCTATGAGACATGATACGAACATTAAAGGGACGATTAACGTATTACAAAGAGTATAAAAATAATTATGACAAGTAATTATAAACATCATTGACACGAATATTAGAAGACGATTTTCGTATTACTAAAAACTATTAAAAGTGTAAAAAGTTTCTAAAAATGCTCTATGAAACTACAGAAAAGCTTACGACTTTTACGGTATCAAATTGAGAGTGCTTTCGAAGAATATGAACAGTGCCTGTGAGGACAATTTTTTGGCATTGTTGTACTTTATGGTCTCCAGGTATTTCCTCTACATGTTTTTGAGTCCCCTTCTTAATCATCCCCAGTGCTCCGACAATGACTGGAGCAGTTCTAGCTTTGACGTTCCAAATTCTTTGAATTTCTGTCTCTAGGTCTTTATACTTGCTTAACTTTTCGAATTCCTTAACTGAGATGTCTTTATCGCTTGGCACACTCATGCCAAGTAAAGTGCACATTTTGTTTTTCCTGTCTGTAATTATGATGTCAGAATGGTTGGCTTGAATCATTCAGTCAGTGCTGACTGGGGAGCCCCATAGAATAGTAGCATTTTCTCTTTCTGTGACTGGTAGTGTATGGTGTTCATACCAGTTGGGGTTGGTTTCAATACCAAAATGTGTGCATATACCCCAGTGGAGAATACTGCCCAACACGGTCGTGCCATTTGCAATACTCATTTTGAGCAAGTACTGGACATCCAGAGGCAAGGTGATCTATTGTTTCCATGTGATGGTCACAGAAACAGCACTTAGAGTCAGCTCTATTCTTCAGTTTGTTTGCTTGGTAATTTCAGGTAAATAAGCTTTGGTCCTGATGGGTTGCATCTTGATCTATACCATTGTCTTGAATTTGGAAAGCATTCTGTCCGTGCACAGCTTTCTGGCTCCAGAGATTGGCAAGCTTTTTCTGTTCTTTTCTTTTAGGTTTCATGTTCACTTCCTCTTTACAGTTACTGTAACTTTACGAGTTCACTGTTTTACTCCTTTCATGGCTGCTAACAAGTTTTAACATCCAATCATCTTTTGATTCAAGATATTGTTTCATTCCAACTGTCGTTCATTCCAATAAGACATTTCACGTTGTATAAGTCCACGTCCCCCTTCGCATCTAGGCAAATTGAGACGATCAACATCTGCTTTGGGGTGGAGCATACCAATTGATGTGAATAGTTTTCTAGTTCTACAGTCCATACGTTTAATGGTTACAGAATTAAGGGTTCCAGTTTATTATGATATAACTGCAATGTAAAACTGGAACAGCAAGGGTGCTTATTGCCTCAATTCTGTTTTTTGAATTAGGCTCGGTTTTAAGCACTAACCTAACTATTCGGTAGTATTCCTTACGTATTCTCTCCTTCATCCCAGCATGGTTAATCCCGTCGCCTTCATTAACTCCTAGATATTTGTACATTTCTTCAGGATCCAGTTCTCTAATAGTCGTGTCTGGGTCAAGATCTATGGATGAGGTTTTCGCTAGTCTTCCTCGTGAGAATGTAGCTTTAGCACACTTGTCGAGGCCGAATTCCATAGAAATATCATTACTGAACTGCCTAACGATAATTAGCAACCCTTCCAGTTGTTGATCACTTTTTGCGAAAAGTTTCAAGTCATCCAAATAGAAGAGGTGGTTAATCTGCTTGTCATAGATCGTGTAACCACAGTTGGCATTATTAAGTTCGCTGGATAAGGGGATAAGCGATATCCAGAAGAGAAGCGGGGAAAGAGAGTCTCCTTGGAAGATACCACGTTTAATATTAATAGGGTTAGATGTAGTAGTCCCAGCGTCGTGGGTGAGGAAAAGAGAGGTGTTGCACTTTGACATACTTTTCTTTAAAAAATTTGTAATTATTGGTGAGATCTTGTACATTTCTAGGCTTTTAATAATCCAATCATGCGGAACACTGTCAAATGCTGTACGATAATCAATCCATGCTGTGCTTAAGTTCTTACTCTTTCTCCTGCAGTCGTCTGGAATCATTTTGTTTATTAGAAGCTCATCCTTGCATCAATATGAGTTCCTTTTGTAGCCTTTCTGTTCCTGAGGAAGAATCAAGTTTTGCTCAAGGAAATTATACATTCTGTCATTGATTACTGATGTTAAAATCCTATGGTTTGTGGTCAAGCACGTAACAGGGCGATAGTTTTTCGGGTTCTTAGTATCGACTGATTTCGGAGAAGATACGTGTTGCCTCGTGTTAACCAATCCGGTACGCCTTCTGTTGTAGTGACGATTTCATTTAAAGATGCCGTTAGATGTTTATGTATTTCATTTAGAAGTAAGAAGTTTATTGGTGGAAGGCAGGTTCATATAAGCGTGGCAATTACCTGGTTGTATGAAACAAGTGTGGAAATACTTGGTGTAATATATAATGAACAAAAATAAAAGTAGACATAAAGTCAGAATTCAATTAAGACCAGAGGGAGCTCATATTCCAACCAAAAGCAAACAGAAGATAAAGTAGCTGCAGCCATAAATTGAAGTGTACCACAATAATCGTCATAAAAGTCATTCTCAAATTCAAATAATCACGATTCAATATGGAAAAGAGATATGGAGTAAGAGCCTCCGTTACATTCCGTTGTCATACAATTTCAAACGATATATCCCCGAAAAGAGAACTTCTTTCTAGTTACAAATCCATCAAAAAGAATTTGGCAGTCAAGGAATAGTTTTCGGGTGTCACATAAAAAATGTTTTAACTTTGGTTAAAAGAACAAGATGGGAATTGCTATCAAATGGGTAGCCATTAAATACTTGATCTATTTAGGTACTATCTCATCTAAATTGAAGATCTGTCAATTTCTTTTGTAACAAGAAAAACAATGTATCAAAATAAATCAGAACTATAGTTAATCGATAGAAAATATCATCAAATCAGCAAAGAAGATTATGAAAAGGATATTTAGGACTTGTGATAAAATATTTTACTTCCCCAAAATGAAGATTGTATCCTTGACCTACCAATCCCCTCCTCTCCCTCCAAAGAAAAACTCTTTTGTCAAGCCACAAATTCAACCATTGCGCAAATAGTTGTAAAGTAAATACAGTAAGGGCCGTTGAAATAGACTAGTTCCCAGACTATTTCCCAGAGTATTATAATCAGTTACGTCTGGATTCATGAAGTAACGTTACAAGTACAGGTCCATGAGATGCATTGGTTTATACGAAATTTAAGATTCGTGTACTTTTTTGCTGAAAGTTGATGATCTGGTCTATGATTTATCTCTGAAAATACACTTCGTGTTATATCTTTGTAACCTCATCATTTTTTAAGTTCACAATAACACTACCAAACGTCAAATCAAAACTCCACTTGTTTCCATCCAAAAATTTCTTTTATCTAACCACAGTCTTTTGGCCTCCCTCTCTAAGATTTTCTTTACACTCAACGCCATACGGCTGTTCATAGTAAACAACTAAAGCAGGATAGTAATGTATTACCATGAGCTCATTTGTAAAAGACGATTACATAAAATAACAGCTGCTTTGCCTTAAAAACAACTTAAATCACGCCTTTTTCGCATATCAAAAAATGCAAACAAGTTTTGGCATAAATTTGAAACAAGTATTCGTCTGTGGGATTTAACCTCAAAAACAAAATAATCTTGGTTCAGCACCATAGTTCAAGCACCCTTTCTATTCTCCCAACGATGCTATTCGAATAAATTTCAAAGTAAAATTAACATTTTGTATATTTGAGTGTATTTATCTTGTGGTTTAAAGGATCACCCTGCAGGCCAGCAATGAAATCTTCTAAATTTAATATCGTAACAGATGGGAATTCGTCTTGAAACAAGTCAAAAAAACAAGAATGTTTAATAACTGTGTCAATGTGCTATCAAGCACAATGTCACTATTTCAACGGAAAGTGTGTTAGTTGTACCATCAAAAACAGAGCAAAACTCTAGTGCAGTTAGTTCAACTTCGTGAGTTTGTGGTGTGCTATGGTGGGCGATACGCGCGAACTCCAATGGAAATTTACGAACGCGTTCCGCGAAAGCCGGCAGATTTTAGCTAAAATGTCGGTGTCACAGTCCTTCATTTCTAGCGATTCAAGGGAGAAGTGAGTAAGTCCACAAAATGACATTTTTGGAAAGGACAATAAAGTTACAAGTGACGAGTGGGCCACACGATCATTTTTCGTTAAACCTGAAATTGAGAACTTTTTTTATCCTTGATCGTAATTTGTTTAATGACAACTTTATTTTAACTTTACTTCCTCTATAATTATATTGTCTATTTGGGGTTAACACGTTTTGACCTTTTCTTTGTTGGCAGCTTTCATATTAAACAAACAAAGCTCACTGCCAAGGTAGAAAAGGTGATCGAGATAATTTGAAATAAATTTCTTAAACAAACCATGGCAAGAGCCAATAAAAAAAAGTGCTGTATACGGCTGAAACACAATGGTGACAGGTGAATAAGGCTTCCAACAGATATAAATATTCAACAAAATACTAATTATCATCAAGAAATGTAAAGATCATTAAGATGACCTCCCATGGTATTTGAAATAGGTCTTGTCAGATTTGTCTCGCCGGATCTTACTCAAACTGAAATTTTACTTTATGTTGCCAACACATCCTATTTTGGGCCTATCGCTTCCCGTTTCTTTAATAATGAGCAACAACAGACCTTTTCCACAGCCTGCATTCCATAGTCACAATTTCATCTTGCACGCATTTATTCATATTTACCATTTTATTCTATGATTTTAATGCTAAGAAAACAGCAGTAAAGCTCATTTACAGTACAACTTTCTTCTTTATTTAATGCAAATTTCGTATGTTCGATGTTGAATAGTAAAAGGTACTGTTACAAACACGAGCGGGTCAAATAAATTTATGTCATCCAGCGCAAGCAGGCTTCTAGAGCTTCCAGCTTCGGGGTAATGTTTGTGAATGTTTAAATAAAGAGGGTATGTTTGCCAAATTCCCATCCAAAAGGAGATAGTCTGGGCCGTCGTAGTTAGTTGTGAACTTAGATTTGAATGCAACTGCTAGACCTGGATAAAAGATTAAAACGAAAACTGCCGCCGATGCGTTAGCAGTCCCTAAAAATGAAGCATTTGACTTCCCATGGAGAATGACACAAATTTGGGCTATGTTTGAGTAAGGCAGCAGTGATACGCATTTTTCAGCATCAAATTACAGATATTTTAACATTCTAGAGTACAGGTGAATAAACTATCATTCATATTACAACGTCGAAACGTTAACTTACCATGGAGGCAATGGCCGCAGAAAACAAGGTCATCAAAATAAGAACGGATAACAAATGGCAAACAGCTTTCCGTTTCACTATCCATTCGGACCAACATCGCAGCGGTTCTGGAAAGAACTAGAAAATGAAAAGACAAATACAAATAAAATAAAAAACCCCACAAAAAAACCCCTGAAGGTAACAAATGTTTAAGTCAAACGGGGTAAAATGTTTGCATGTACATTATCAGACGATAGCTTCCTAAATTGTAAACATTTGGTTATCGGCGCGTATGAGTATTTCCTAGTTCGTATCATTGTATACCTGTTCAAACATCGTTTAAAACACACTACATTATGGTAAACCATAGTATCCTATAGCACGTTACATCAAGTTCTATTTTAATAATCCATGGTGCAAAAACTACGCCTGGCCTAAAGGAGTTCATATTGTACAAAATGTAGGAAATATAATTATAATGTTGAGCTCCTTGCAGAAAAACTATTATTATGAGGACGATGCAACAACCTCTATTCCGTTCAGAAAAAAGTTCAGAGCAGATTATCTGTGACAGTAATAGGAATAAAAATAAAGACTGTCCTATGGTGAGAAAATCCATACAGTAAAGCAATTTTAACTGAAACAAAGCAAAGCATAAAAAAAAAGAAGAAAGTAACATTTTTACTATTGAACTCTAGTGGAAGGCTAACCCATGGAGCAAATAAAAATTATGAATTGCAAACGATTGTGGAAGGAATAAACGCGTGCACACACACACACACACACACACACACACACACACACACACACACACACTCCTCCCCCAGCCTCTTTTCTATGTCTCTGTCTCTCGTCCCT
>RDPX01000461.1:51456-65567 GCA_003991215.1 Morbakka virulenta | reverse complement strand
GACTTGGGCAACTCCGTACCAGAAAACAGCTCCAGAGCCTAAGGGAAAAAGCAAGAGAGAAGAAGAACTGGAAACGTTTCAACGAAGGTCTGATTGCATCTATGGAATGTCCTCGACTACCAAAGAAGCAGAACACAGAGGATAAGTAAGTAAGTAATATATATATATATATATAACAATAAAAAGGTAATTAGAAACGTTTGAGTTAGCTATTAGAATAAGGGGTAATAAGGGTTGCACCATGGTGCCTTACTGCTGTGGTAAGAAACATAGTTTTGCCGGGACAAGACCTATCGGAAAAGACCTTCTGGAAATGCATCTAAACGTTAGGTGAAGCGTCGAGATAAAGACATGGAGACCCTGCTGGTAACGCTTTGGTCAAACAAACATGAAATACGTGGTCAACAGAAATTGACACAAAAAATAAATAAAGAAAAAAGACAAGGCGTAAATAGGTCGAGGGATTTTTATACAAAAGGGAATGCTAACAATAGTCTAAGGAGTTCCACAACCTTTCAGAATTTGACAAAAACTTTGAACAAAAGTCATTGTGTGCCTTTGGTCTTGACGTTACGGCTAAAGGCCTCTGCTCCGTGACCAAATGAGGCAACTGACCAGGACCACATTCTAATAAAACAACAATACAAGGAATTTTATTGCTGTTTTGATCTTAGAATTCGAATCCTAACAAACATCTGACTAGCAGAATAAAAGTAAAAGTACCATTCTGTCCAACATCTTGTTGCAATGGGAATGTATTCCACCCAACAGTACTCCTTTAAACAATATTAATGTGAAGAACGATGAATAGCAGTAATGCTATATTTTATCATATGGTGGGTCTGATTTAGTTACACATATGATACGAGGGATACTTTTCTTATCAAGACATTTTAATGAGGAGTTCCTTTTAAAAGAATATATTCAATGTAATTCATCAGCTCCACAACAAGGTACACTAAACATGAGGCTAGAATCATTTGGAAGATCGGTGTACAGTTCTTTTGCTGTTATTCTATTTCATCATATATTTGTGTAATTTTTTTTATCTCACACTTTCCAGTGTAGATCTGTTAGACAGAAAGCTGTCAAGTGCCTCCTTCCTCAATCGTAACTTTTACGATGTTCCTCGTTATGAAATATGGGGCAAAAGGCATGTCTAATGTGTTAGGTGAATACACACATTCGCCTCATGCACGTACCTATGATAAAATGAGATGGGAATAAATGAACATGAGTTTCATTATTGAAAATTAGGTATTCTACCTTTCCTTTTTAGCTATTGATAAGATAAGTTAGCTATTAATATTTCCAATCATTTTTACAATTTTTCTTTTGCAATTTACTTACCCTTCTTGAATTGGGAATTACAAAATAAGTCTTGATATTATTTTCCATTAAATATTTGTCTCGATCATGTCCATAACCATCTTCAGTTTGATAATCATTTCTTATGTGCGCCAGAACGGTTTCTGTGATATGTATACGCCTACATTGTATAAAAAAACACCTGGATGCACTAATATACGGAAAACGCTATAATTGCAATTAAATTCAAATTGACAATTAGTAACAAATTGAAAAACCTAGCGCATAGGAGAGGTCATTGTAGCAGGTCAATGCCATGTATAGTTTGTCCCTTGAAATACAAGTTTTCAAAATGAAATGTCTATTGCTTACACACGTCAACATTTTTTCACCTGGTATTAAGTAGCAAATCATCTACTAAATAAAAAACCCCACAAAAATCAATGAATAAAAAACATTGGGGCCACCTGACTATAAATAACATTTCAAAACTTGAGTGGAAAACTCAATCACTATGTCAAAGGAAAGAGGTTCTCTCACGACTTCTTTCTTTCATCGATTGTTTCAAAGACAGGAAGTTGAGACATAGTTCCAAAGTTACGCTTTTTTTCATTTTGACTAGTTATTCTGATCAACATTATATCCGTTCATATCGAATAACAACTCAAATAGACTAAATGCCGAGGTGATCTTTTCATTCTTCTTCTCATTGAAGTCAAAAGGCAAGGAAATGAATTTTCCCTAGCGTAGCACTGTCTTAAGATATTACAGCAAACACAATAACCATCAGTTCAATTGTGAATTGATTGAGTGGCTTTTTATTAGCTGTCATCTTGATTCTCGAAATCATTGTTTACTGTCCCATTATCAAAGCTAAGGGGTGCAAATATTTGCATAGTACATAGGGCGATTTCCTTGTTTTATGCTCTAGATTTTGTTCGATTTTTGGTGGAGATTATTCATCATCAAATACTAGGTTCCTGGGGTCCCTATTTAATATCAATTAAAAATTATACCTATTTTCAAATGGTATCTACAAGTTAAATACCATAAGTTCTTGATAAATCTCCCACATGTGCCATTCCTAGCATGAAGAAAATACATCTCAGCTCATAAAGTCGTCAAGGTCTATAATAATAACATCTTTAACAATATGTAGTACATGTATTTATTTCTACGGCAAGGCCAATTTCATCAGAGCTGTTAGGCACTGATGATAGGCACAATATTTGATTTCGTGTTTTTCTGTTGTTGTTGATATTAAATAGGACTTATGTATCGTTTTCATTTGCGTCAAGCCATTTCTGTCATTAAGGGTTATTCGTGTGACCCCCCTGATGTGATATAGCAGGGTATATTTCTTCAAGTCAGACACCCTCCCAGAGACTAAACAACAAGGATGTGAAATAAGCGTCGTTGTCTTTCAAGCACGAGCTGCATCAAAAGGCGAGTTCCTAAAGCTCACAGGTACACCAACAGAATTAACAACCATACCACTGCCGACCCTTGGGGGTTATAGAAACATAAAGGAATATTTTTTTAAGATGGGAAATATGTACTTAGGTTTACATATCTCACAAGATAACTAATAATTCAACTTCCCAACACCCAACAGAAGTCTGTGATAACCTAAAAATCAATAAATCGAATCTTCTTAAAAACTATATGAGTTATGGAAAAACGGACTGCAGATTTGAAATCAGCATCAGAAACTCCATCGGACACACATAAACATATTCTTGATGAAAATTACTTGTTGACCTCTGTAATTGTACTATTCTATCACGCATTGTTTTAACATACTAAACAGATAAGGTACAAGGGTCCAAAACACCCTACCCTGGCTTTCCACCAGCTTCCATATGATTTGCAATGATGACATCATTGGACCAAATATCATATTGCCATTTGCGTAACCCAAGCACACCACAGTGGACTTTGCCACTGTTGATTCCAACTCGCATGTTCAAATTGACCGCAGTGGCATCTCGGACGACACTTCAATAAAAAGAGAAAATCTAATTAATTTTAATTAAGAAGATTTAAATCAGTCATTACTAAAAGAATATGTAAATATTATACATAACAATAACAATAATAAAAAAAATAAAATAAAAAATAAAATAAAAAATAAAAAAAAAGAAAAGAAAGAAAGAACAAACTCAATATTCCTTTGCTTGTGCTAATTTTATATCAGACCAATGACGTTTGCCAAATATACAGCAATGTAGCTGCATTTATCTCTTAGCAATGTGATTTTACATTTTGTTTTCTTTGATCGAATTTTCATATCACTCTTATTGGTTTAACTATTAATAAGAACTGAATTCATCTACCTTAAGTGGGTAACTCTTCACAAAGTATATGACTGCCATAATCACCAATTCTTCTTCCTTCTTCTAGCTTTATCCCACTTTCAGCGTGGGGTCGCTGTGACAGTCAATCTCCTCCACGATGTTCGACCCGGGGCGTCATACTCTTCTGCTCCAACTCCCTTCAAGTCCTTTCGTATGCATTGCATCCACCTTAGCTTGGGGGGTCCTATTCTTCTCCTACCAGATGGTGTCATCTCCATTATTCTCCGGCAGACATAGTTCCTTTCCTGCCTTTTAGCATGCCGGAACCATTTCAACCTTGCTTCTATGCGTCTCTCTGTGATGTTCTTAACACCCATCCTATCTCTAGTATTATTATTCTTCAGGTGATCTCGTCTACAACTTTCCTCCAAAACTATGTTTATGGCAGAAAATCACCATAACCACCAATATCAATATCACCATCACCTCTATCATCATATCATCATCATCATCATCATCATCATCATCATCATCACTATCATTATCATTATCAACATGATGATGACGATCATCATCATCATCGTAATCTTCACCACTATCATCATTTCTATCAAATGACACCTACGTTATCTTTTGTCTCCCAAGTCACAATCTGCTTGATTGCGTCCTGGCAGACAAAAGTGCAATGCATTTACCAGTAGCTTTAACTTACTTTTATCCGTTAATGTTCGACATAAATGTCATTCGTCAGCCTTGAGTAGTTAAGCAGTTGTTTCCATAACCTATTTGCTTTTGCTTTGAAAACAAACTGTTTAGGTGAATAGCGTACCTTAAAGATTATTCATATTGAACGTTGTTGGTGATCTTAAGTATACACAAATTATAACCTGATAAGACCGTTGTCAGTATTACATTTATTTGTGGACACATTACGCCTCTGTCCAATATGCTTCCTAAATATCCCTTTCCTTTCGTATGTATGTGTGTATGTGTGTATGTATGTGTATGTGTTAGAATACTTCAAAAACCCAAATAAAACAACAAATAAACAAACGTCTCATTTCTGGAAGAGCATTTATGCTAATTAGTCTAATAAATCACCATGGTAACGAAAAATTTAGGTTTGAAAAAACAAGAAAAAAACCCAGCCAACACCGTACACATTACGATAAAGAAACCCACCTGCCCCCTTTCGAGGGTTACACCATCACGAGTACATGTTGTTATTCCAATTTTTCAAGAAAATTCTAGAAAATGTGATCACGTATGTAATAAATTAACAATGGACGGTGCTATTTGTTAAGACATTACATCTCGATACCTATTTTATTAAGTTAGGTTTCACTGAATTGCTGACTTAATCCTTTGAATATCATGTTAAGTGAACCAAGTTTAAACGATTTATTCAACTGAAAATTAGATGTCCATCCCACGTTCGCACCAAAAACTGTTGTAAAACTCACTCAAAGTTGTAAACAACGATCTTTTGAATATACCTATTCAATACACTACCATAATAGATTAACTTGACCAATAAACCAAGATATTATTTACTTACGCAATAGCATCAATCATATCAAGTCCCATTTCAATACAACATTGTGCATGATCCGGTCTGGGCTCTGGTAAGCCAGAAACACAGTAGTAACAATCACCCAGAATTTTTATTCTCATGCAATGGTTGTTCTACGAAAAATGTAGACAAAGGACTAAGTAAGTCACTAGCAAAATGTACCTTGAGAGTAAAACTAACATTTGAAATAAAATTGAAGCTAAATTTGAAACTAGCATTAGCGCTACAGTTTGACCCTGGGATAGTACTACAAATGTCTCTGAAACAAGAACTAATAGCAGAATTAAAATTAAAACTAAAACTAGAATTAGCGCTACAGTTTGACCCTGGCAAGGTACTACAAAGGTCTCTGAAACAAGAACTAATAGGAGAATTAAAATTAAAACTAAAACTAGAATTAGCGCTACAGTTTGACCCTGCGATAGTACTACAAATATCTCTGAAACATGAACTAATAGCAGAAGTAAAACTAAAACTAAAACTAGAATTAAAGGCACAGTTTGACCCTGGGATAGTACTACAAATGTCTCTGAAACAAGAACTAATAGCAGAATTAAAACTAAAACTAAAACTAGAATTAGCGCTACAGTTTGACCCTGGGATGCTACTACAAATATCTCTGAAACAAGAACTAATAGCAGAATTAAAACTAAAACTAAAACTAGAATTAGCGCTACAGTTTGACCCTGGGATGGTACTACAAATATCTCTGAAACAAGAACTAATAACAGAATTAAAACTAAAACTAAAACTAGAATTAGCGCTACAGTTTGACCCTGGGATGGTACTACAAATATCTCTGAAACAAGAACTAATAACAGAATTAAAACTAAAACTAAAACTAGAATTAGCGCTACAGTTTTACCCTGGGATGGTACTACAAATATCTCTGAAACAAGAACTAATAACAGAATTAAAACTAAAACTAAAACTAGAATTAGCGCTACAGTTTTACCCTGGGATGGTACTACAAATATCTCTGAAACAAGAACTAATAACAGAATTAAAACTAAAACTAAAACTAGAATTAGCGCTACAGTTTTACCCTGGGATGGTACTACAAATATCTCTGAAACAAGAACTAATAACAGAATTAAAACTAAAACTAAAACTAGAATTAGCGCTACAGTTTTACCCTGGGATGGTACTACAAATATCTCTGAAACAAGAACTAATAACAGAATTAAAACTAAAACTAAAACTAGAATTAGCGCTACAGTTTTACCCTGGGATGGTACTACAAATATCTCTGAAACAAGAACTAATAACAGAATTAAAACTAAAACTAAAACTAGAATTAGCGCTACAGTTTTACCCTGGGATGGTACTACAAATATCTCTGAAACAAGAACTAATAACAGAATTAAAACTAAAACTAAAACTAGAATTAGCGCTACAGTTTTACCCTGGGATGGTACTACAAATATCTCTGAAACAAGAACTAATAACAGAATTAAAACTAAAACTAAAACTAGAATTAGCGCTACAGTTTTACCCTGGGATGGTACTACAAATATCTCTGAAACAAGAACTAATAACAGAATTAAAACTAAAACTAAAACTAGAATTAGCGCTACAGTTTTACCCTGGGATGGTACTACAAATATCTCTGAAACAAGAACTAATAACAGAATTAAAACTAAAACTAAAACTAGAATTAGCGCTACAGTTTTACCCTGGGATGGTACTACAAATATCTCTGAAACAAGAACTAATAACAGAATTAAAACTAAAACTAAAACTAGAATTAGCGCTACAGTTTGACCCTGGGATGGTACTACAAATATCTCTGAAACAAGAACTAATAACAGAATTAAAACTAAAACTAAAACTAAAACTAGAATCAGCGCTACAGTTTGACCCTGGGATGGTACTACAAATATCTCTGAAACAAGAACTAATAGCAGAATTAAAACTAAAACTAAAACTAGAATTAGCGCTACAGTATGACCCTGGGATAGTACTACAAATGTCTCTGAAACAAGAACTAATAGCAGAATTAAAACTAAAACTAGAATTAAAGGCACAGTTTGAACTAGGCCAAAATTTGGAAGCATACGTGGGGTTCACTCCAATAAAAATGCTTGTTTTAACAAACACTCAGTTGAAATGGTGGAAATACCGAGAGAAAATGTCTTTTGTAGTTTATGTAGGATGTATTGTGGTTCTGAAGATAAAATTGGTTTCAATAAAACGAGCAAATCTACGGCAGTCGGAGAGAATGGCGAGAGATGAAACTGAGAATGACTTCTACTCTTACGATCACGTATCTCTTTGTGTCCGTCAACCAACTGAAAGATAAACATGCACGTTGTAAATCACTTTTCGTCTTTCTGTTTGTTTTTTCGCTTTGATCATCAGCTTGAATTACTTTCTGCTTCCTACTTCCTAGCCTCTGTGTATATTCTTATCAAAGTGAAGTCAAATAGCAACAATTGTGTTTTGCATCAACTCTTTTGGCTACCAATAGATTCCCTTTATACTGCTCTTCTTTGATGTAGGACGTCATTGCGGATCTAGGAGCAGGATTCTGCCGTGTATGACGTAAAGTAAAAACTATAATAAAAATATTGTTTGGTCACTTTTTTGATCTGTGGTGGTGGCAGTTTGTAATTTAGTGAGTAGATATGTATGTTACAACTTGTTTGCGATGCTGTAGAAGGGGAAGATGTTGGATAGGTCCTTTGAATCCCCAAAACGATTACTGTTGCTATTAGCAACATATGTCACGGTTTAATGATTTGTTTAATACTAGACTATTTTTAAAGATGTCAACGCTAAATAACAAATCGTGAATTTAGGATAATTACATTGTGAGATAGTTTGTATATTTAATAAAAAACTTGAGAAAAAGAACCTCTCCCTCTTACATCACTATGTGCAAGTGCCCTTGTTTTCTCTCTTTTGTGTGTAGGTGCCCTTGCTTTGGTATAGGGCTGTAGATTTTTTGTCAATCTCCTGCTTAGTTACAGTATGGCTCGACATTGTCTATCAAGACGTAAAAGTTATTCTTAACTGTTAACATCAAGCGTGTATTCTTGTCTTCACACTTATTTCACAGTTTATTTTAATATATTTTTTATTGTTGGCTGCTTAGTAATTATACCATACATATACACGTATATAAATATATCACACACATATACATATACATGAAAATCACAATGCACATCAATACTTAATCAGAGGATGAGAGTACTTACAACTGCAAGTTGGTCGAATCGTGCAAACAGTTCATTTAGTATCTTGACAAGCTCTGGGGCTGTGCACTGCGAAGACAGACCAGTAAATCCTTCAATGTCTGCAAATAATATACTGGAAAAAAAACGAAAACATGGAATTACATGTACGAGCTAATACCGTAAGATGGGAAGATCGATGATCAGAAGATGCGAAGAATCTTCCTGTTTGAGTAGCCAGAAAAAGAGGGAAGTATTTCATGACAGCAATAAAATTGAAAAAATTGAAAAGCACTCAGCGGGCTGGAATTCCCATCAAGCGGCTTATTTCCTTCCATATTGGGACTTCTACTACATATTGTAGTCCTACATTCATTTCAATATTTAAAAATCACATGTTTTGAACACTAATCATAATGCTTCCATCAACTTTCATCAACATGCTCTCTTGTTTTAAATACAGAAACACACACACACACACACACACACATTCCAAAATTTTCAGTACATTGTCAAGACCAGCATGTTGATCTTTCATGTTGATCTTTCATGTTGATTTTCCATGTGACTCTCATCAGATCTCGTTGAATCCTTCACAAAGTTATCTGATCCAGGGTGTGATCCAGATCAACACCAACATTGAATCAGTTCTTCCTTGTGCCATTATTAATTTTTCCTGGGAATTTAATCGAAATCCGTTCATAGCTTTCAGAGAAATTGTGCAAACAAACACACACACACACACACACACACACATTCCAAAATTTTCAGTACNTCTCTTGTTTTAAATACAGAAACACACACACACACACACACACACACATTCCAAAAGTTTCAGTACATTGTCAAGACCAGCATGTTGATCTTTCATGTTGATCTTTCATGTTGATCTTTCATGTTGATTTTCCATGTGACTCTCATCAGATCTCGTTGAATCCTTCACAAAGTTATCTGATCCAGGGTGTGATCCAGATTAACACCAACATTGAATCAGTTCTTCCTTGTGCCATTATTAATTTTTCCTGGGAATTTAATCGAAATCCGTTCATAGCTTTCAGAGAAATTGTGCAAACAAACAGACAGACACACAGACACACAGACAGAAAGACAAACGCAAGCGAAAAGATAATCTCGTTTGCGAAGGTAATAATTGATTTTCACCAAGGCAAGTAGATTGAAATAAAATAATATGCAGTACAACTTATAAATTACAAAACAAACAAAAGAAGTCGTGTCGGACTGAAAGCCATTCGAGCCATTTTGTATGGGCAGAGAGTTGATCAGAGGACAGTTCATAATCAGACTGTTGATAATCCACACTTCAAACGCAGTATTACCAAATTACTCTTGTTTTCAGATGAAAAATGGCGTCACACAAAACAAAATAAACGGTTTGATTATAGAGGATAGAACTACCAGCCTGCTTTTGCTGATTTTCACCACAACGTAGAATCTTCATAAAGAAGGAAACCATTTAGTTTTCCATTTTATTCCATTTATGCATTTTGATATTAAACTTATTTCTCAGTATTTACAATACAACACAAGTGAGCTTATGACGTCAAACGAAATGGAGGTGCAGCTCACGAATTATGCAAATCAGTAGTGCACATGACACGTTACCACGAAAAAACAACATGGCAAAACATAAAAAAAACATAAACATCCAACAACACAAACAATTTGTAAAAGAAATATTTTTTCCTTATATTTCGGGTCTCCTAAATTGATGAGATTCTGGCGCAAATGTGTCAAGTAGGCCAGGGTTAATCCGCCAATGCAACGGTCATTAGCTAAAAAGAAATCTAAAAACTGTATGCAACTTCTGTAGGCTCATGGATCACCGTTTTAAGATGAATAACTACTTATCACATTTTTCCTTCCAAAAATACGCTTTGCCCAGTCCACTACAAAAGAAAGATCTACCATGCACTTTATGCCCCAAACTTTCCAACTGGCAATCTCTCAACGACAATAAATATTAATAAACTGGAAAAAGAAGCTTTGTACATGTTCTCAACTGGAAAATTTGAAAGCTGACTAATGAGAAATGTTGAAACATATCAAAATCTTCTTATATTAGAAGTGCTATATGTAATATGCTCCAACAGTTCAAAAGTATGTCTATGTAAGTCAACTTTGCGTCGTTTTATACTACAATGTTTGAAAATCTTCCATTTTTTAAAATCTACAAAAAATATAGTCCTTGAATGACTTGCCCAAATATGACGTCAAATATAGTCAATTCTTGTATTTGTTTTACCCTGCTAACAAGTTGTCGATAAAATTAGTATTTATTCAATATTATGTTATTCAAACTGTCACCTAGACAGGACTTGAAGCCAAGCACTTATAGTTTTGGTAATATTTACAATTCTACAATACTGACTGTTCCTGAACTCTTTCAGATAACAATGCAAGTTTCAAACGTATTTTGACTAGCTCTCTGCGTCATATTCCCAGCTTTTCAATTTATTTCAACCAATAAAGAGGTATTTCTGCGTACGAAAGCCAAACAAATATACATTAGCTTTCACCAGCCAAGCTTTCATTTTCACTTTTTGTGAATTGTGAGTAAATCTGCACTGGTTCGTTTGGATCTCACAACATCTGCTGCTTTTCATCTTTTAACAGGTTTATTGATGGTGGACTTGAACAATTATGCCATTGCTTAGCAACGACACATGTGTATTTTTAAGAAAATAGCAGCTTGTTTTCCCTTCCACAAATTCTTTCTCTTTGAAGCTGAGTATCAATAAGGAAAGCAAAGAACATCAAAGCAAAGGATAGATAGACAAAAAAAGAGACAAATACTTGACAATACGTGTTCAAGGAATGGCAACGGGAGAGTAACAATATGAAAAATGAGGCTCAGTATGTGGCCAACTGTTACCAAGGAGTGGCTACTTTGCTTCGTAAAGAGCAAGCTTTTAAACAAAGTAGAATACATTTAGTCTTTTATTCTAGATCATTTTGTTTCTTTTCGTTTCTTCCATAGTTTAATTCTGAATTCCAAACTGCATCTTTATTTCATTATTGATCATCCGTACTGTTTGCCTTAATGAATCCGAATGGTTTATATTCTACCTGTATAGTTCTTACAATCCATAAAAAATAAAGAGTCATTTTTTGCCTATAGGTTCTTACCAAACAGCCTTTCTTCGACCTCTATAGCACTAAGAATAAAGAAATGAATACTATTATAAACAGGGTGGGCAAGAGCCTGTCTTCATGAAAATATCTTCTTCTCACATTCACCTCTGCTATGCTTTCTCCTTTCTCTCTCCATACTCTCTCCAGTGGTTCAGTGTTTTCTCGACAAGTACTTTTACATTCCCTGCAATCTTAAAAAAAGGCAAAACAGCTAATGATCCGCAAGTATGAAACCATATTGTATGCCTTTTTGTTGTTAATCCATGCGACACAAAGCTTTGCCATCTTTCGATTGCAGTTTGGTAACACACACAAATACACCAGACACTAGATGCTTATGATATTTGTTTATTCAGCAACGACAAACAAAAAACTTTGTAGGATTGTCAAAGCCAAACACAACAAACATCCGTAAACTTTTAAAGAGGGCTCTCAACAAAATTGTCTCTTTTTTAATTTCTATTTACCTTTTCAGGCTTTTTAAAGAATAGCGATCTGTGTTAATAAGAACAATTTATTGCATTTCTTTAAACAGGCAAGATTTTCCTATAGGAAACCTAAAAACTTGTATAACGGATTTTCAATCTCTGTCACAACTAAAGATTTTATTACAAAACCTATTAAAGAAATCACAATCACAAGTGAGATAGTTTGTCACCATTGCTGTTTAACATGTGTTTTAAAACACAGGTGAAAACAGTAGATCAAAGTTAGATAAAATGTTGCGGCTATATATTTGGTATTTGGTAATACCCTCTCTTCACATAATTGTTTTCAGTTTGCCGACGACACAACCATCACAAGAGTCTCACCACCAACCGTTGTTGAACCTGTTTCGAAAATGGTAATGGTGAATGTGGGCTGATTTTCTACTACGAATTTACAAATGTCATTGCTTCGCCATAACAAAATCCCATTCCCTCAAGTGTGAAATCGCTGTCATGTCTAAACTTGGGAAGGGAACGTGTCCCTTTCGTGAAACTTGGAGAACGATTTGTCTATTTGGAGGAAGTGTTTAGTTCGACATGAACAGCAATTACGCGATGGATTTAATTGTGGAGGTAAAGGAGGAAACCAAAAGTAAAACAGACACTCTTCTCTTACATCCAAAACACAAAATTATCATCACTACGGTCTATATACACAAGCTGTAACAATCATGTGATAGTATTGTTCTATCTGGAGGTGGCTTAACTTTCATCTGGGAGCCAACACTTGCATCTATATGTCTCTTTTAAAACGTTGGGACTCGACTTTACCCTTCCTTCACACTTAAAAAACAGTGCAAGACTGCCTTTCCTTATCCCATGTTGACACACACATGCACAGTACCACATCCTTAAATACCGTTCGGTTACTGCCAAGTAAAAAAGATACACAAGGCGACACAATTCGTTGCTGAACACAATTGTATACTACATTTTATCAAATATTTTTCCTTCCATTAAAGTGTTGTCAGATATCCCCGGTTACGTCAACACTGCATCATTTTTTACACGTTCTTCTTTCATTGCAGCATGTCGGATCTCATCAGATTCGTCAACGCCGAAATACTTGACACATTCTCCCGTTCTAGATCTTTAATCATTGTTTCCTCATTAATATAACATTGTTAGTCATTACCAGTTTGCCTTTTGTAAAAGTAGCTTTGGCGCACCTACTCAACCCAAACTCCATACCAATATCATCACTGAAACTGTTCACTATCCTTATCAGTCCTTCAAATTTGTTATCATCTTTTGGGTACAATTTCAAATCATCCATGTAAAACAAATGGGAGATTTTTTTAAACATAGTTGTATCTGGAAGAGTTCAGTTCAAGTGATAGAGGTATTAGGGAGATGCAGAAGAGTAGTGGAGATAGCGAGTCTCCCTGGAAGATCCCTCTGTTAATATTGATGTTATCACTATGCTATCAATGTACCATTCTTATGCGTAAGAATTAAACGTGTGTTCCAATTTTTCATATTGTGTTTCAGAAAACCAATGACTTTGGATGATAGTTTAAAATAATTGTAAAGACTTAAGGATCCAATCGTGTTGAATGTTATCAAATGCTATTTTGTAGTCAATTCATGCACAACTCATATTTCTTTTTCTTTTTTTGGAAAAGAAGCGTTTTGTTTACTAACAATTGATCCTTGCACCCGTAAGATCCACGTCTGTATCCTTTCTGTTCGAGAAGAAAAAGCCTGTTTCGTTCCAGGTGTATATAAGTTCTGTCTGTCATGATTGATGTTAAAGGTTTGTATGTTATGGGCAGACATGTAATTGGCCGGTAATTTTTGGGAACGTTCGTTTCATTATTCTTGGCCAATAACTACGTTGTTCCTTCGCACAGCCATTTTGGTTTTTTTCCCAGGTTTTAGCATAACTTCATTCAGTAAGGTTGTCAAAAATTTATCATCGTTATTATTATTATTATTATTATTATTATTATTATTATTATTATTATTATTATTGAGTGGTGGAGCAATACGAGCCCATGGGGGACTCAGGGGACGAAACCCCAGCAAACCCCACAGACTACCCGCCCGATAAGGGTAACCTGGGTGCCTGCATCACACCCAAGGGTGTACGATATCTATGTAACATAAAAAA
>RDPX01000461.1:8491-32251 GCA_003991215.1 Morbakka virulenta | reverse complement strand
GCAGTAGATAAGTTGGGATAATTCAGGGCAGTAGATAAGTCAGGGCAGGAGGTTTGGTGGGGTCTACAAAAGCACTGACATCCAGTGCTCAAGAACAAGCTTAAAGAACAAATCACACAAAGTTACAAACTGATAAGAATGCTGATTCTTCACGGTGAACAGTGTGCTGTGAAAAAGGTGAGCCAATTACTTATTTGGTTAGCGAATGGATATTTGACACAAAGGGAGTACAAGAGAAGACATGATAATGTGACACGAAATGTTCATTGCCAACGTTGCAGCAACGGAGAAGTTGGTCAAGAGCAACCTGAGGAAATTGTTTGAAGCTCTTTTACGATTCAATTGTTGAAGCAAGGTGAACTGATATTGTGTTGGTTGACAAGAAAACAACAAAGTAAAAATAATCGATATTGCAATACAATACAACATTGCCCAGAGGGAGCAGTAGAAAACGATGAAGTGAAATTACTGTGGGACATAAATATCCAGTGCGACAACGCAATTGAGGCTAGGAGACCTGATTTGGCATTGATAGAGAAAAAGACGAAGTCATGCATAATCATTGATGTTGCGGTTCCAGGAGATAATAGGGTGCATGACAAAGAAAATGAAAAAGTTGAAAAATACCAAAACCTAAAGAGGGAATTGATAAGACTCTGGTCGTTGAGAAAAGCGCTAGTTGTACCAGTGGTAATAGGTGCCATGGGGTGTGTAAGCAAAGATTTCAATATATGGATGGAAAACCTAGAGATTGAAGTAGGTGTTGGAGTGGTACAAAAAACAGCCTTATTGGGAACAGCCAGAATACTTCGAAAAGTATTGGAGATGTAAGGTGAAAGAAACCTTTCGGCCCTTGGCTGCTAGTGGTGGCTCGCCCAAGAGGTATTATTCGGGAAAAAAGAACAGCCTGTGCAAAATGCAAAATAAAAATGACAACAATAATTTTTCCTTGGTATTGACAAAATTCTGCATCCAGTTGTGAAGGTTTGAAGTAGGCAAATGTTACCTTTAACACAACGTTCTCCACGTCATTCTTAGGCAAGTTGTAGCACCAGTTACCATACCCCGAGTCCCTAAAATACCGATCTGGCGGAGAGCCTCTTAAAATACTGGTGATTGTGTCACCTCATCACCACAGCCCTCATTATGAGTAATATGAATAATCTAGAACACAGAAGTAATGAAGTGAATGGCGCTGGAGGTAATATATCTGAAAATGCCTTGCCTGCCAGGTGTCCCGTGGCAATGCAGCATGGGCCTGGTCTTCATCTTGCTACTGCAATAACAAAGCGGTCTAGGGAAGTCAATAGAAAAATTATGTATTGTTTTTATAGAAGTAAGCCATTCAATGAATGAAGCAAGCCTGTTAGAGGGTACAGACAATGCATGCATGGGGATTAGAGAACAAGAGGGTGTTTTGAAGTTACAGAACAAGGAGTGTGTGACCAAGCTAGATGCATAAGGAAACATGGATGTTTCTCGGAACTAGAATTCGAACCAATAGTAAGAAAAATTGAATTAGACTCTATGAATGAATTAGTTGAAGATTCTAAGCCAGATTTAGGTGCTAAAAAAAATTTATAAATAGAAAATGAACGAATTCGATGTCAGGGAAGATGATCATGCTGATCTTGTTCTTGAAAAGGTGGAGCAAGAGGGGACAATGCAGTCTGTCATCAAACTTAATGATATAATGAAAGATCAAAGGAATTTGGAAGGTATTAGCTTTAAAATAGTAAATAATAAATTTTGAGGGCAAAAGGTTAGAAAAGTTAATGAAGCAATGAAATCTATAAAAACTAATACGATCACACAGACAAATAACCTCATAAACGCAGCCAGTGTGTGTGTGTGTGTGTGTGTGTGTGTGTGTGTGTGTGTAGCTGATGAATTGAAGCTGGGAAAGAAAGTAGTTGATAGAAGGAACCAGGATAGACGGTGCTTTTTCGTCTGAAAAGTCATTCCGTCTAGTGAAAACTAAAGAAAAATGCTCTGCATTTATGGAATTCTTTAGCTTCATTCATCTGGTGGAGATTACACGAAATATTATACCGGCAATCCGAAGGTACCCTCCCGACATGGGTGTGTGTCCGCTGGGGTTGACAATCGCAAAACCACGTAGAAGTGGCGACACTATCAAAAGAACTGCTTTATCCAGAGAGCCGGACAACCCTGGAGCGACTGAACCAAACCCGTGCATCGAATAAAATTGTTTTATGAAAGACTTAGATAATGAAAAATGTCAACCTTTATTACATGATTTTACGAATAATACAGTAGAACCGCTAAGTGCTGCTGATGAAGCAAATCAATAATGGAGTACGTATAACAAACACACGTGAATGAATGATGACAGACAAAAGAGAATAACAGAGTATAGCAGGTATTGACAAACACGAAAGAAGAAAAGGTAAGAGCTTTATGAAACGAATAAAAGCCAGATGGCATATTGAACATCCAGAATAAAAAAGAACAGCTCAAAACCTGATTGACAATACCAAAAGATTCAAGAAGGAAGGAGGGGAAAACAGGCAAAGCAAGAAGATATTGCAGATTAAAAAGTAAATGTAAATGAAGCTAAAGGTAAAAGGAAATGAATTGAATGGACAACAGAAATGAAAATGAGTTTGATTAGTATGGACGATGAAGACAGATTAAAAGGTAGGGGTTTTATGAAGAGAGTGAAGGAAAGATGGGACCAGTTGGCAGAGGCTGACAGATAACGCTGCTAGATTTAAGGAAGAACCCAATATAATGAACCTGATTTTAGTGCGAAAAAGGGAACAGCAACATCAGGTGGAGATGCAAGATGAAAATGTTGAAGAACCGATAGATTTCGCCAGGCAAGTTATATAACAAGTCATCATTATGAATAGGTAACCTAAAGATAATGAACAAGTCGAAGGTGTACTGACAGAAGTGGATCGGGAATTAGACGCATTGTTCACAACAGAGTTGGAGAATATGACGCATTCCTCAATGCTACAGATGGAACCCCGTATCAAACTACCAAAAATTAAGTTCAATAAACAAATACGTGGAAGTGGAAATAAGATACTAGAATTGTATTTAAGAGATGTGAATACTATACCAGAAATAAGTGATAAAGCGTATCCAATAAGAAAAGCTAATGCATCCAGGCTGGGAGTACTTGCTGACAAAGATAAATCTGGCAAAAAGAAAAGGAAAGTAGAAGGAGGAAATCGTCGGGAACGTAATATTAAGAAAAGGACAGGTAAGAAATTGTTCTGAAGAAAGACGCAGAGAAAGGCAACAGCTATAAAGACAGCCATTCTTAAACAATTAAGTACGAAAAACAAAAAAGATGCCAACAAATTCCAACCTGAGAAGTATAAAAGAACTCTGGTGAGACCACATGAGATAAAAAACTTTAACTGCCAAAATATGATGTGAAGCGGAGAAGAAAGCAGGATAATATAAGGTTACAGCGTGATCTGAAAGGATTCTTTGGGCGTTGGAAGAAGATCGCGTACGTGACGGAGGGATGCCAGATAAGATAGGTTCGTTGACGTATGGGAAGGTATAGGGAAAAGGAAAGAAAAAACATTCCATGCCGTGGATGGAGAAGATAGGAAGACTAAATCAAAAGGTTAAGAGGGTCAATGCCTTTTTATCTCTGATAAAGTGAAAACGGAAGTCGTAAAGAAAATGGATAGTGAGCCCCAGGAATCGACGGCATACAGAATTATTGGAGAAGAAAGTTCGAGTCTGTTCAAAGAGCACTCACCAGAGCATTTACCGCCCTGAAACAAAGTAATTCTATGGTGCCGACTTAGTGGCCAAGTGGAGGAGCAGTATTACTCCTTAAAATCAAGAACCTAGAAGATGAAGAGAATTACAGACCAATAACGTGTTTGAATACTTTATACGAAATAATCACGAGTTGCAGCAAAGTATGTGAGAGAACACACCATGGAAAATGAGATATGGGGTAAAGGTCAACTAGGTGCGGTAGAAGGTGACCTGAGCACGTTGGATCAGTTAATCATTGATAGATGTACCATGGAAGAAGTATAGTATCACAATAGGAATCTTGCAGTAGCATTCTACGATTACAAAAAGGCCTATTATAATGTTTACCATTACTGGATGTTGAGAGTTTACCACTGGATGGGCAAACCAAAAGAAGTGATAGCATGGGTATTGCAGTTAATGGAAACGTGGAAAACAGGACTGGATATATGGAGTAAAGGGGAAAAGCTAACAAAGAAATGGAACAACACTTCGTGCGGGTTCCTGCAAGGAGACTGCTTTTCGCCAGTTGGCTTTTACATCCCGGAAATACCAGTATGTTTATTTTTTCAACAAAGTGATGGCTACAGGATGGTTACGCCTTGAAGTACAGACATCAGCCGAACATATAGCCTGTTTGTAGATGGCCTAGAGCAGTATCAAGAAAATCACGAAACTCTTAAAAACATAAACAACATTATACTACAAGCCAGCCTGTACACAAGAGCATGCTAAGGAGTAGCAAAGTCTGCTGAAATTGTATTCGAACGAGGCAAAATGGTGAGAGGTGAAGAAATGTAGGTGCTGGAGGAGAGAATGAGTTCCTTGGATCAAGGCGAGAACAAAATATACAGGTTCCTTGGAATAGAGCTTGCATATGGAATAAGAACCAAGGAGGTGTTTGCGCGGGTTAAAGGCGGAGTCACAAAGAGCGTCCGTATGTTAACATGCACCAAACTAAATGATGTCAATCTGGCACGGGCAATTAATGCAAAAGTGACGATGCTGAAGAAGATAGTTGAGACTAGATCTTGGAAACAAATAAGAGAACTAGTGGAGGATGGGAGATATAGCGTATGCTTCCAACATAGTGAAAGAGCGGACCATCTGGTAGCTGGATATCAGCTAGCTAATAGTAAATACTTATTCAGAGACAACCGAGCGTTGATGATTCTCGCAGTGGTATTGGCAAAGGAATACAATTTAATTGGCCAAGATGTTTTTTGGTATGAGCTGCGATGGGTAAGAGGAACTACTCTTGAAAATGACCAGTGCCAATAAATTGCTTGCAATATACCTCAAGAATGTGGGCACCATACCGGAGATAACAGATAAAGGGTATGCAATGGAAAAAGTGGCTAAAAAAAACCAAATTCAGGCAGGAGACAGAATACAAGAAAAGGAAACAAGCGAGAGTGTAAACTCAATTTGAAAAAAGGGCCAAGACTTGGCATTGCGAGAATAAGCAACGAATTCCATTGGAGAAAAGTTAGGAAAAAGGCTTCAAGGTAGGAGAAAGTCATCATCCAAAACCATAAAGTCAAGCTGAATGATATTACTTTGGATTCAAATAAACTGAGGATTGCAAGGGAGCAGTGGGTTGATAAGTTTCGATACAAGAAGATCAAGATGAATAAATACCTCGAAAGGAGATCGATAGTCCATGATTGCAGTACAGTACAGTACAGTATAGTACAGTACAGTACAGTACAGTACAGTACAGTATAGTACAGTACAGTACAGTATAGTACAGTACAGTACAGTACAGTACAGTATAGTACAACACAGTAGAGTACCAGCGAGATCAGAAGAATTATTTAAGGAGCAAGAAGGTTGTAATGCCCGAGAGGATATAATGCTTGATATGGAGAAATTTGTGAAGTTCTGAGGAGGCATCTTGGAACGAAAAGAGAAAACGCTAAACATGCCATATTTGAAAAAAGTGAAAAGAGAGCTCAGCAAGAAAGTAAATGTGATAGAAGACTTTGACATTAAGGATGAGAACCCACGGGAAGAAATAAGGAAGAGGAAGAGTTGGACAGCCCTCGGAATCGACGCTGTACAGAATTGCTGGTCAGAAAATGTTGTAACTGCTTAAGTAAAGGAAACAGGCGAGAGGGTAAACTCAATTTGGAAAGAAAAGGACCAAGCCATGGCATTGCGAGAGGGCCAAAAGGGAGATCAGTCCTTATACCCAAAATCAAAAACCTCAGTGATGACCATCGATCAAGAACCTGGTCAAATACCTCTTGCAAGTTGCTAACAGATGTCATTGCAAAGCACATCAGAAAACACACTGTAGTGAATGAAATGTGGAACGAAGGCCAGTTGGGATGCTCACCGGTAACCTTTGCTCACAGTCCAGAACAATGCATGGAAAATTCTTTGGGATATGAATATCCAATGTGATAACGAAATAAAGGCAAGGCGGCCGGATATTATTGTTGTAAACAACAAAGAAAAACACTGCACTCTCATTGATATCGCATATCCCTTCGATAGTAGAGTCTTTGAACAAGAAAAGGATGAAATAAAGGAATATCACGACTGTGATGAAATCAAAGACCCTAAAGTATGGAACCTTCTATGTATGGCCTACACATATGGCATCACACTGACACTTATACTCACACACAACTATGCCTAAATTTCTACCCACACATCCTTAAGCCTGATAAATAGAATAAAACAGCATGTGCCCAGTGGTTTACGAGAAAAAACCCATGTTTGTTGAGTTCAAAAAAAGACAATGCACGCGAAAAAAAAATATTGTAAATTCTGATTCTGCTACAGAACAGCATTTTCTCCTAAAGCGAGAATGCCGTGAAAATTTCTAACTGAACCAGTTCAAAATAATTGACTGAGCTAGGTCTACCTTTCAAGAAGGAACATTAGAGGCAATTTATATTCAATTTTCACCAACTCCTCTTTACAAACAAAAAGAATTTGTTCATAGTTTATCAATGCTTTAGCCAGTCACCAAAAGTTGTTTTTTTTTTTAGTTTTAACGTCATTTTCCCCCAGCAATTGGGGCTCAGACGATGCCCTTCAGAGGGACTTTGATTTGGCAGTGAGGAAATTCTTGGCTGGATACCATTCATGACGCCAACCAATGCCAGTCACCAAAAGTGACGGGGTTTTATCAGCCTACCACAAAAAATTGGTAGGCTTTCTCAATCGTCTCTTTGTTTTGCGTATTGAATAAAAACACAATCGCTTTCAGCTTTCTTACTCTATTGCCTTTGGTCCTGTCGAGTGCCAGCGAAATAGCTCTTGTTTGTAGTTTGTACCACGTAACATTTCTTTGAAAAATCGATTTGTCTAAACTAAGTTAAAAAACTGTTTTCATGTCATTATTCACTTTTCTGTACTCAACTTTTGTGGTCTTTAATAACATATATGTACTACCTCTTACTCATTTTTAATATAAAATGATATAAAACTATAATTAAATATTAACCAAACATTAATTTGGTATGAGCCATTTAACGGTTTGTAGGTTTTTACTAATCTAAATAATCTATATTGTAAAAAGCTAACACAGAAATCAAAAATTAAAGAAAGTTTTGTCTTGTTTCATTTATGTACCACTGGTAAGATTTAATAATTTTTAGTTTCTTCCTGTACCTTGTAATGTTTAAAACGATTTACAAAGTTTTTGCTAAAAAACACTGTGAAATTAATAAATAAGGATTTGTAACAAAAGAAAATTTAAAAACATATGCACAAATAACCGGTTTAGAGCCAGAAACAATGGGTTTCATCGCCATATGTTCAACCAACTGAGTTACCAGTACTAAGTTCTAAGTCTTTCACATCTAACAAATAAAAAGTCACATGTACACCTTTACTTGATGCATTTTTTTAGACAAAAAGGGTTGTGGTTACAAACTACTGTATTCCCGATTACACCATTAGTTCCTATCTTTCTTCTTTTTAATTAGTAACTAACTTTTTGAAAAGGGTGGTTGTAGAAATAACAGGTCAAGCATTAGTAACTGTGGAGATAGGTAATAACAACTCACCTGTTCTTGGTTTTCTCTTTGTAAATTAAGTCTTGTTTCTACAAAGCCACGAGTTTCTAAAAATGCTTCTCTCTGAGCAAGTTCAGCAGGGTAATGGGTAAAAATCCCAGCCAAATTAACAGCAGCAAATAAAAGCAGATTTGAAAAGGTCTAGGAGTAAAAAAAACAATAGTATAAAATAAAAACTGAATTGGCAAAAACAATGACAAGAAATTGAATTAAAAGGTAATAAATGGAAGACATGATAAATAGTATAAATGTGGAAAGTTATTCTTTGTGAATGAAACCAAATTTACGAATGCTTGTGAGGTTCCAATAAAGAGCTTGCCATTACTGTAAGAAAAACAGCTTGTAACTCAAGTGCTTGCAGCCGACTGCTCCACGTACTGGATCCAGTGAACATATGGATTCATCAGGAGAGAATGTGCTCCGTTTCGGGGCCTTCCTCTCAATGGATTTTGTGCACACCGGCCCCCCTAACTGAGGATCCATTCACTGTGTTGACAGCCACAGTTGATGTTATCTGTGGGTTGTTGATGACCTCTGTTGTTGATTATCTCAGGAATTCTGGATATGGTTGATGTCACTTTTCTAGCCAGTTGGCGTCATCTCTCTTCAACCAGATTGAGTAACTTGCTTTCTCAACTGTGAGTTTACTTAGTTTACTTGTATTACTTGGCAATAAGGTGAATCTTTGTGCCAATATATCAGAGTGAAATCAAGTTTCATTTATCTAAAAGAGGTACTCAGCCATTATTGATTCTGTACAGCCTAGAAGTTTACACTGATATTCAGATTCGAGCTGAGTGTTGGTAACAACCTCTGACTTAACCTCAAAGTAAAAGTGAAACCAAATTATCATCAAAGTCAAAATTGCAAAGATAAAAAGATTCAGCCACCTTAAATCTACAACAGTTCCTTTTTTCAGAAAAATCACCATTTTCTAAAAGGAAATAAGTCCTCCATTTTGATTTATAAAACGAAAGTGAACATTCATCAATAAAAATAAAAGCTCAAATCTGATTCAACAATAACTTAGTTATGCAAATGTGTGAGTGTGGGGTCCATTTTTTTTTTAGTTTTAACATCATTTTCCCCTAGCAATTGGGGCTCAGATGGTGCCCTTCAGAGAAACTTTGATTTGGCAGTGAGGAATTTTTTGGCTGGATGCCCTTCCTGATGCCAACCAATGGCTTTTTGTTTGTTTGTTTGTAAAGTTCCAAATTCTCCTCAACAACTTGGGGAATTGAACCCAGAACTCTTGGTTACTGTGCAGTTGCACTAACCATTAAGCCATGGCTCCTCAGCCACGGTCCATGTTCTAAATAAATGAGTATGCAAAACTATGCAAAATATTCCTTACTGTGACTACTACAGTACTATCTCTGTTTTACAAGAACTGCAATGTACTGATTGCATTATGGTATGCTCATGATAAAGACCCTCTTTTCATCATTAGGTCTGTGTAATGGTATGATCATGTGCAACATGCCACAACTTACATCAAACCAGTCTTAGAACTCCACCTTCCAGCAAGGAGTATTAGTGGTAATCCAATAAAGGCATGACAGGATTCTATTGGCAGTGATATTTGGTTATTTCAGTCATCCCAAACCAACTCAATAAACAGAGAAAAATGCAGACAGCAGTATAACTATAACTACTGATAGTGTGTAGTGACAGTCACTTTTTTATGTCACTCTCTGGCCAAAGTTTAGTCAATTGATCATCAAAGTTGGGTAGTGACAGAGACAAGGTGACACACTGCATACTTTACAGCATACAACATGGTTGTTGTATTTATATGACATGCTATGTCATAAATACTGAATACTATGTGTAAACTGAGCAGAAAAATGACTAATTCACAAACTAAATTCTTACCTCCAATTTCTTCACAAACTTGAAAAATGACTAATTCACAAACTAAATTCTTACCTCCGATTTCTTCACAAACTTGAAAAATGACTAATTCACAAACTAAATCCTTACCTCAAAGTAAGATTGGACTCCCATAAGGTCATAGTGACTCATAGGAAATTAATAAAGGTAGAAGAAGCTTTGTACATTTCTAATGTCTTTAAAATCCAGGAATGTAAAACATTGTCAAATATTTTTTTGTAATCAACCCAGGGCATGCTTAAATTATTGTACTCAGTATGAGCATTTTATTTATAAGGAGTTGGTCTTTACAACCATATGAACCTCTTTTACACCCTTTCTGTTCAATTGGGAAAATATCTTGTTCATCAATATGAATATAAGTTCTATCAGTTAATATCGATGTAAGTAGTTTATAAGACATGGTAGTTCTTAGGGTTCCCTGTTTTGTTACCTTTTGGTAGCAAATAGGTAGTTTGAAGGCAAAACCACTTTGGTATAGTTTCGGGTTCTGTTATAATCTTATTGAAAATAACTGCAATCCTATCATGGGTTGAAGATAAAGTCTAGCCAAAAATTTGGCACTTTGTCTATTCCGGGGGACTTCCATTTGTGAGATTTTTGAAGAGCCTTTTTAACTTCGCCTGTTGTAATTTCAACCCACATCTGCTCTGGTATATCTCTTGTGCTTTCTTCCAAATTTTGCAACCATTCCACATTTTCATTAAAATCCTCATATTATATTATTATTATTATTATTATTATTATTATTATTATACATATTATTTGTCTTTCTCTCTGCAAAGAGTTCATTCTTATATTTTTTCGTTGTGTTGCCCTTTGTGTTGTGGTGTGGATTGTTCATGTATGGATTTTTCCATTATTGTCCTTTTATCAGCCATTTCCATCTTTGGCTAAAGTTTTCTGAGTGTTTCACTCTAATACATATATATATATATATATATATATATATATATATATATATATATATATATCAAATTTTAAGAATAAAAAGTTTAAAATCTAGTAAAAAAAAGGACAATCCATTTAACACCAATAGAATGATGTACAAACAATTATTAAGAGAGCATAAGGTATAAACTTTCAACATTCATATTATTATAATTATCATCACCCTTCCTGCCTTTTGTTGTCTGGTGGTTTTTATCTGGGGAGTGACTTGAATCCCTCAATCTTAGATGCCTAGAGTCTTTCTACTTATCTTGCTGTTACAATGACACGTCTTTTGCAATAAAGATGCCATTTTCCCCATCTAAGTTGTAAAGTTGCTCAGCAAATCTCTTAAAGTATTTATTCAGTGTACCAAAGGCTCCAATGATGATGGGTATTATCACTACTTTGCTGACACTACATAGCTTTGCCACTTCTCTCCTAAGACCATTGTAATTTTGTCTCTTCTTCCCTTTCATTCACTCTTCCATCAAGTGGGCATGCAATATCAATGATTTTCCATTCATTTGTCTTTTTATAATGTAGGGCAATTCAGGTCAATTGAACTTCAACTGCTGATCTGTTTGAATTCTAAAATCCTACAGGATCTTTGGCTTTCCCCTCTTTAAAACACCAGCTGAGTTATGATCATATAATTTCTCCATATATTCAAAGCCATACTTTTGCGCAGCTCCCAGCAGATTAATTTCCTATCACTATTACACTCCCAATTCTTATATTAAATTTGGGCCAGTTTCTCACATTCAGCCACTGTAAGAAATAAGCTTGTTCACATTTTCCACATATTTTACAAATAGGTAAATCTATGTGGTTCCTAATAGCATTTGTTCTCAGTGAACTTGAGTGGTCATCAACATCCCCTATGTCTCCTTCTTCAGTGTACCTTTGCTTAACTATCGCTTCCCATGACTCAGCACTTTTCATTTCTTTAATTGTGTATACTTCTCCATCTTTTCTTGTTCTTTGCCCTTAATCCTACAATCACCTGGAATTGAAATATCAATTACCTTCACTTCCTTAGAACTGTTTCTTGTCAACCGTAATGTCTGGCCTTGTTGCATGAATAATCCTATCAGGCTATATCCTAAAATTTCATAACACCTTAAAATCTTGATTCTCCACAACTCTTTTTGGCTTTTGCTCAAACCATTTTGTGGCTCTTTCAAATCTGCTCTTTTCCCTTAACAACCAGTGAATATACTCTGGGTAGAAAGTCAATTTCTTTGGAACAGAACCTAGCACTCTAACCACCACAATCAGGACGGTAGTGACTTGCATGTTCCACAAGTGCTCAAGTTCAACTTTTAACTCTCCATAGTTTGTAATCTTCTCTACCTGCTAATCAGCAATGTTATGGTCTCCGGGAATGGCACCATCAACAAAAAAGCACTTATTGGTTTCTTCAATAACCAATGTTATGTCTGGTCTCTTATGCTCAATGTCCCAGTTGGTCAGGATCCTAAAATCCTAANCACTTTTCCCTTAACAACCAGTGAATATACTTTACTATATTTCGTCCAACACATGCTAGCATGTAAAATGGACGTTAAACCGAATATGATGATGATGATGATGATATTGTCATTTTGCCTTCTACATTCTCTTTGTACAAGTTTGGCATACTTGGTCACCAGATGAGTAATTGTTTCCCCCTTGTTATGACACATTTTACATAATGACATTTTGCTTGTTTTCTCAAAAGTGTTTAGTATAATTAGCCTGCAGAGGCTGCTCCGGTGCACTGCACACCAATGCTTCTATGCTCCCTTTCGGGTCTCCATTCCTTGACCATGACCAACTTTTCCCCAGTCAATCTGATCTGCATTCCTAGTGAATTCCCCATGGACATGCTTTTCCTTTCATTGTTTTTCCAAGACCTCTTTTACAGTATTCTTATATTCATTTGTTGGTACTGCTTCTGCAGTATTAATTGTCCCAAGATCTTTTGACAATATATTTGCTTAATATACCAAGCTAGATTGTTCATTTCAGTTTTGACACAGTTCTCGCAGTTTACCAACTACCTAGCACCTTTTTTCCTACCAACATAAATTCTTGGTAAACCACTTCTAAGGTGACATTCTTTTGTCTATATATCCTAAATTGTCTTTCTCCCATGTTACAATTCCTGCCTCAAACCACAAAAGAAAAACTGCCCTTGTCTTTTTCCCTTGATCTTATTTCTTCTACTAAGTTTTGATTGCATTAAAAGGCTCACCTAGATATTCTCTTCATAATATGTTTTTTATTTTCTCTTCCTCTATTCTATCTTGTTCCAGTATACCCAAATACTTATACCCCTCTTCACCAACTTCCTTGATCTTTTCACAATTAACAAATCAATTTCTGTACTTTTTATTAGTTTTACATATTTCAGCCATCAGCTCCAGCATATCCATTACCACAGATGTTTTGTGTGGTTTAAAGTTCTGCTTTAGGCACAGGTGGCATTCCTGTGCCTGGTCTCTAAACAAATTGCTTTGCTGCTTTTCTGTCTTACACTCTTCAATTTTCCTACTTTCTATACCCTGACTGTGTCCCTTGACTTACCTACATTTTGGTTTCCACATGTTGGTGTCACGTAGCTCATCATCTAGTTTTATGTTTCCACCTTCAAATGTGAATGTGTCTCCAACTTCCTGCATGGTGGTCAAGCACTCTGCCCAAGTCTTTTCTTCTTTCAGTTGTGTCCTTCTCCAAGCAGCTTTCATGCATTTCCTCTTTGATTTAAACATATAGTAAGCCTCACATGGGGTAGTCTCCTTGTACACATCTTTTATTGACTCTTCCTTCTCTTTCTCAGTTGAGTTTATTATTATTATTATGGTTCTTTCTCACAGGATTATTTTCTTGATGCTCGTAGTGTTCATCTCTCTGTCAGCTTTATGACTTCAGACAGAGAAAACTCTTCACAGAATATTGGCAGTACCCAGTAAAACTGTTTTCTGGATACTACCTAAACTGTNTTTCTTCTTTCAGTTGTGTCCTTCTCCAAGCAGCTTTCATGCATTTCCTCTTTGATTTAAACATATAGTAAGCCTCACATGGGGTAGTCTCCTTGTACACATCTTTTATTGACTCTTCCTTCTCTTTCTCAGTTGAGTTTATTATTATTATTATGGTTCTTTCTCACAGGATTATTTTCTTGATGCTCGTAGTGTTCATCTCTCTGTCAGCTTTATGACTTCAGACAGAGAAAACTCTTCACAGAATATTGGCAGTACCCAGTAAAACTGTTTTCTGGATACTACCTAAACTGTACTTGATCTTCAATTACTCTGGGTAGAAAGTCAATTTCTTTGGAACAGAACCTAGCACTCTAACCACCACAATCAGGACGGTAGTGACTTGCATGTTCCACAAGTGCTCAAGTTCAACTTTTAACTCTCCATAGTTTGTAATCTTCTCTACCTGCTAATCAGCAATGTTATGGTCTCCGGGAATGGCACCATCAACAAAAAAGCACTTATTGGTTTCTTCAATAACCAATGCTATGTCTGGTCTCTTATGCTCAATGTCCCAGTTGGTCAGGATCCTAAAATCCTAAGGGATCTTTGCTCTGACATTTCAAATTACTCTCCCTGACTTGTCATCTTACCACTTTTCACATGTTTCAAAGCCATACAGTTGACACAGTGACCACTGAACATTCCATTACATATTTTCATGGTACCATTTAACACACAATGTGTTACCAACTCACAGACACTGACTATGTGTGTTTGTATCTGATATTTAATAATTTTTGTTAAAGGAGTTTGTTATTAGTGCCTGGTCTTGTGCATCAATTAACAAGTTTTTGCTTGCTCTCTTCAAATCCCCTCAACCAAGCCAAGCTGAAAAGCCAGCAGTTTTTAATGCCTCAGTCCCCCCTACAAACTGATCATGTAAATCTTTCCTCCTGGGCTTTTCCACTCTCAAACTGTGGCTTGCAGTCAGCTTTTCTTTCGATGGTTTCCTTCTTTCAACTCATTTGTAACATGCTGCAGCAAGACCCCAATACTGTTTACCACAAACATAAAATGAAAAATGTTTACAAATGTTTAAAAAAAGGAAAGGCCTAGAAAGTCAATAAATTACAATTTAAAGTTAATTTACAAACTTTTGTATGAATTAATACTAAAAAGAATGTTGCATTAAAATATTACACTTTGAATTAAAATAAAAATAATGACAGAAAAAAAATTACCCCTAATTGAAGTGACAGGGATAACATTAAAAAGTCAAACTGACCTTATTTCCATAATGGTCCCTTCAGAGGTGATTTTTTAATTGAAAAAAAATATGTTAGTTTTGGGCGAGAGAAAAAAAAAGGATAAAATTTAAAAATATAAACTTTGAAGTGTTTTAAAATGAGATGCCCTTTAGAATGTCTGGCTCTTTATGAGAGTGAAAACATGAGTTGTCAGTAGTAGTAGTAGTAGTAGTAGTAGTAGTAGTAGTAGTAGTAGTAGTAGTAGTAGTAGTATATTGTCTTTCTGTATATTTTGAAAATAGTACTCTTGGGTCTTGTTTCCCACTGTTTCCACCAGGTTTACACAGCTTGACTGGGGCAGGGGCACTGCTCCTTGAGGAATTGCCAGGCAATCTGCTGGTCTAAGAATTTCCATCTACCCTTTATTATTGTTATTATTATTATTACTATTATTGTTGTTGTTTCTCTTTCTGTTTATTTGCTTTTTTATGATATATAACACAATGGTTTCAAGTTACTCTTCTTTGTCAGTGGTACGAACCTTGTTGACTTTGATGAGAAAAAGTACCCTTATATTTCAAGAACATTCTCAAGATATGAGTAGAAACTATGAGTATTGCTGCTTTGTCAAATATAATATGACCATTTCTTAGACTTACTTTCAAATCAATACTTCTCAGGCTGATCCAATTGCCATTTTTCACAAATCTGTTAGATTTTCTATACCAAGTAATCTACTGTTAACAACTTTGCTTTCATTTTCAGACTTTTAAGTTTCAAAATTTAAATTATTACTTCTTTTTATTATGTTTTAATAATATTTTTACTGACATTGAATTTTTAACAGGTTATATATATACATGCTCTATTCCCCTAAATATAAGGCCATACTGGTTATAAGCTCATGAGCCTATACTTAGTCACAGGGCTGGTGGCCTTTAAATAGTGGACATTTTGATTATGGAAGCAATAATTTATTAAATAACATATATATAACTTTATCTTTTGCTGACAAAATAACATGACATGTTCTGGCTTTCATTGAAATGTCTTTAGTGCCTTTAGTCTATATTGACATTGAACTTTCAGTCCATTTCCTAATAATTTTTTTCTTGCTCTATCACAGTCTTGACCATAACTCCTGAATTAAAAACAAAACTGCAAAAAAGAATATTTTTGTAGACACAAAAGTAACAACAGCTTTTGTTTTCAGGACATGGTCATTTTTATTATCAACTGCAAATGATCAGGCATTCTCCAATAAAAGAAGACAAGATCAGATTGTAGATATCTGATTTGTCAGAAAACTGAAATAAAATCTGGATTTTAATATCAGTTGCTTCTGCTCTATTTTTAAATGATATGTAATGTACAATACATACAAGCAATTTTATGACTTCCTAACTTTAAAAACAATACTCCCCAACAATACTCCCCAACATTTGAACTTAATTTTATCATTTTTTGCTTGAAAATTGTTGCTTTATTCTTGAAGATGGCAAGAAATCTTGGAAAACTTATTAAATAAAATTCAAGAAGTTAATCATTTTAGGTACTGTATACAAAAGGAAATATTTTTGTTAGTGCTCATGCTTGCAATGCCAATTTAAAAAATAGATGGAAATAGATCATAGATGGAAATACATCATAGATGGCAAGAGCAGTATGTTTCCACTGAAACTGAAGTTTTTAAAAGAAATATTAAGCTGAACTGTCAAAGAGGAATTAGACCTATAAAAGTCAAGGACACAATACTTGACTATGCTCTTGTCCAATTTAGAAAAGAAACAAGGTGCAAGCAGGAAATACCTACTGGGAAAAGAACTTACAGAATAGCTGTGAACTTATACACAGATTGAAATGAAACTTTGTTGACATTAAATGGTTGACCAAGGAGAATAACAAAATGGAACTCGACCAAAAGTACTGTAGAATGGGGGAAATGTATCAATTTATGCTATGGCAAAAAACGGAATGACCCCTCACAGAAATTGGAAACTGTTACCAAGACTATAAAATGATTTTCAAAATGAATGAGACACCATGTTACTTTGATTTAGCAAGATACATTAAGTATGACTTTAAACAACAAAACAATGTAAATGTTGGCATGGCAGGTAATAAACAAAATCTATTTGATTATCATTTTAACTAGTGATGTTCAAAATTAAAGTGGTCAGTATACAGCTACCTAGCTTCCACCAATGATAACTTTCAAAAAATAAAAAAAAAGAGGAAAATTTCCAAATTTATGTTGTTATGTTTCCAAGTTTATGATACTAATGACATGGAAAGGTTTAAAAAATAAGAAAGCTCACTGAAGAGCATACCAAAGTGCTTAATTGAGCAATTGGTTAAATGAATATGGCTACATCATACAAGAGTCACTGAGTTATTTTGAGATCTGAAAAGATGAACACCAGGTGAAAAATATTGAAGGAAGTAGGTCACTGTTAATCCATGGTGTAAATAGTCATATTAACAAAGCTTTTAAAGATAGCATGAAAGAAAAAATGGGTAGAATAGGAAGAGAAAAAGTGAAGTTGAGTATACCATACTAGGAAAAATGATGTGTCAGATAAAATGGTGATCACTTGGGTCAAAAAATTGTGGAAACAAATATCTAGCTAAATGATTTAAAAATTGTGGTTGTTTAAAGGAATAGGATGTGTTGTGATGTGTTACATTCATGATTATGTTTCTGAGCCTAAAAGAACAGCTGTTAGAAAGGCTAATGAATTCAAAATGTGTAAACAGATTTGAAAGGAAAAATGATGCAGGAATTAAGTTAGGTGATTATGACCTGTAAAGTGGAGACAAATCAACTGTTTATTTCTGTAAAGACTGTCAATTCAAGGTTGAATAATGTTTCATTTATATGCTGTCCAACACATGCCAGCATGTAAAACGGACATAAAACCAAAAATGATGATGATGATGATGATTAGTTCAAGATTATACATTTTTAATAAGAAAGGCAAGCTTTTTTTTTGCCCATAGCTCAACACCATATTGTTACAACAAAGCATTTAATAAGCTCGTGGGGTTATAAAAGGAAGCAATTTTCTAAGTGAGAACATGACAAGTAACAGCAATTTACTTTGACACTGATGGGCTAAAATGCAAGGTACACACCCACAAATATACACACATCCATACACACACACACACTAAGTAAATATATATATATATATATATATACATGAAAAAATAAAAATAAAGAAAACAAGTTCTTAACTCATAGCTGTATATAATTAGGAATATAAAAACAACATTGTCTTGCTCTTCTCTAATTAATCTGTATGGCTTGAATCTCTTCAGTACTTGTTTAATGTCCATATTTGCGTTTTCTTTGTACGTTTAAAAAGACAAAATCCCAATATTTATTTTCACTAATGCTACGTTACCAAACGAATTGTTTTCTCATTTCAAATTGGTTCGGGATAAAAAAAAATTTATTATTGTGAAACCAACTATTTTTATGTGACATTTGATGATTTAGATTGATGATTTAAGAGTGAGTTTGAATATATCTCTCTTCATTTGCTGATTTCTGGTAGTTCAACTCATCCAAATCAAAAAAAAGTTAAGAAATAAACATTGTTCATTTTGTCATTCAGTTTATAGTCTCCATCAAAATAAACAAATAAAAAGAACAAAATAAACAACAACAGCAGAAAAACTTTTCCAAAACAGTTTTTTTTTATCAAATGGTAACGACGTTTTGTTTTTAAAAGAAGAAAACCACTTTGAACCATCTCCACATTCGCCATGGCTGTTTTGAAGGGGTTTTTTTTTCAACGTTACCAAATAAAAAAGGCAAACGACTTGATAATGAAGAAAGACAACATTTCACTTTCACTTAACTGATTGATCACATTGAATTTTACATTTGAAATGAGACCAGATCATCCCCAATTAGAAATGTCGTTTCTTCTTAACTATTGCCAAATAAACCTACTTCATTTCACCTGCTTTTTTTTTCAGGTTTCGTTACGCAATTTGCCTTTTTCTTGTTTCATTTTGTTTAACTAATTAATCATCGAAAAAAAAAAAGAATAAAAAAAAGATGAATGATCAGCAGACAGGAATAGTTTGTAGGCTGATTTGCAATTTTTTAATAAAATCTCTCTCAATTTTCTTGATGCCAACAAATAAAGAAATAAAAATGTGATTATTTGTTAACCAAAAGCGCTATTTATGAAACTGAATGAAATCATGAAGAAAAATCATATTTAAAGAGATAGAAAACCTTTGAACGTCTTTCGAAGTCTAAAATTTACCATTTTATTTCTTGGTGAGGAAAGGTGTTGATTTGAGAACATTCCAAATTATATTGTATCTCTTTTTAGATCGTTTGCTGAGAAAAACCAAACCAATTTCATCTTTTCTGACTTAAAGCCATTGATAGAAAAAAAAAGACGCCAAAAAAAAAGTGATAGTAAATAGAAGTAAAATCAACTTCATCTGGAAAACACGCGATCTTGTTTGTTAATTATGTTCTTCAGCATTTGTAAAAGCTACTTTGCAGATGAGGTAGATTTCGTAAAAAAATATTCGATGAACTTTCAAAGCAAACAAATGAGTTGCAAGCTGTTTTGAGTGCTGTTTTTTTAATATGTGTATTAACACTGTTAAAGTAGGTACAGATATAGTTCTTAGTAGTATATATATATATATATATATATATATATATATATATATATATATATATATATATATAAACATAGATAGATAAGGTAAACAAGATATTATAATCGTTTATATTAGTTTACATCTGTTGTAAGGTTATGGTAACAAATTAAAATTGCTTCAAAGAAAGAACATTCTCACAAGCAACAAGGGTATTACCTCCATATTTGCATATCTGAAATTATTATAAAGCTACATAATACTGTGCGATAAAAATAGCTGCTGTATACTTTCATAAACCATTCATCAGGTAAGGTAGTTGACGATGGCAATAGATCAAATTGGATGCATTCTGAGTAATATTCATTTATCTGTCTATCCATCTACATATGTATGATCCATATTCAATTTTATGTTTCCATATATAAATAACATGGTATGAAAATACAGCTCACATGGGTAATGGCATTCTTGCCAGGTATTCGAGAGGTAATTTGTAATTATTGTTTCGATGTTATTCTTCGTATGAATATTATTCTGAACTGGTAACAGTAGCTCGCTCTCAAATTAACCTAAAAATAATATGAAAAAAAAATGGGTTGAATACTTACGAGTCGTACTAAGTTGACTTCTTCCAATGCAGAAGCAGCTCCAACTACTAAATGAGTAACAGTTAATAGGCATCCACCGAAAATGGCAACTTCAGTTCTCACTGGAAGCATTGTATAGATTAAATAAACAAAAAATATAGTAATTGGAGTTGCTTCAGTAACAGAATGCGCTTCCTCTTTCATCACAACAAGCTGGATTATAATATACAAACATGTCACCAGAATAACGATGTACGATGCTCGACTCAAGATTTTTTCCGATGATCCATTCCAGTTAATAACAACTAACAAAGTGAAATAAATAGCAACATGTAAACAAAGTGCTACACCTCGACCAAATTTCGCCTCAGAATCTGCATGATAGCCAAAATAAAGTCCGATCTCGACACCAGTAATCACAACAAGTAGGCCCAACAACCAGTTCACAAAATTTTGATTAAGTCGGAAAAAGTAACGTCGATATAACTTCTCAACCTTTTCTGACGGAAAACTCATCGCTTTAAATAACAATTTTTGGAGAGGTTTAATTTTAAAACCTGTGTTATGTACTTTACAAATATTGTCCGAACTTTCCATTCGTAGTTTCGTATCACCATTCTTCACATGACTTGGAGAAGTTGGTTGAATTTTCTTAATCCTTTCCATGTCTTTTTCTACCTTTGAATCTGTTACTTTGTTATTAACGTTCGTAATACTTTTTACTTTTTCGTCATCTGTTTTTTTGGTTGGACCAAACTCAGCCTTCTCATGCTCCGTTTTCGATAATGTTTCTGTGCCCATGGGCTGTCCTTGACTTTTTTGAGCACTGAAATTACGAACATCAATGGTACTATTATTGGATCGATCAAACAGATTAATTCCACTGGCATTATCCTGGGGTGAGACTGATGAAGACCTTCGGGAATTCAAAATACCTGCCATTACACATTACAACGAAAGTAATGATAATTGTCGTTTTGGGCCAAAAGCAGCATAATAACTCTCCTGACACCATTTAAAGTTGCTGATCGTATAAACAGGTTCATGAAGAGTTTTCCATTCTGTCGACATGAATAACAATACAATTAAGCATACAGAATTAGATATTTCCTGTAAAACCAAGAAGACGACGTCAGGCTGCAAATACCTGGTTAGGTATTACAACATTGTTAGACGCTGTCTTCCATTGAAGAAAAACGCTCGATGATCGGCTTCCCGTTCAATGTTAACAATTCCAAAATAAAACTGGCAGATAAAAACTATTATTAATTCAAAGAACTGCTTTCCTGTTTATTTCTCTTGCTGCATAAAGCAAGCATAATCAATGAAAATGAAATACAAATTAAATGACTATTGTTCATAACAATTTTTGCTCTGTCAATAACAACACCACTATTTCAAAGCGATCTTACATGACTTCTTCAAAACTACAATCCAGAGTGGAAAAAAACCCCCAACGCTTACAAATGTGCAATCAAGTGAAAGTAAAGACTGCAACAGTCCGTTTATGAGTTCATGCTTTGATCGCTAAGAAGTGAATAGCAGGTACCCATCCATCTGGAGTTGATTGCTCGGCGACTGTGTCATCATCTACTTTTGTGCTCAATTTTGTTCGTTCTCTCCTCTGTTGGTTGGCGACGTAGCCTCTTTTTCGAAACATTGCCAGTTGGCATGTGCACAGATTTGATCATCAACAAAGTTTTCTTCGATTTGCTTTGATCTGTTCTGGCTTGTTGTTGTCAGCTTGACAGTGCTTTCTTGCTTGCTTTCCAGTGATCACTGTAAGGTTTGCTGGTGGTTCTGAACGGCTTTCGATCACGGTCTGTTATTGTAAACTATGTTAAATGTCCTTCAATCATTTCAATAAGATGACTTGTTTCAAAACCCGTTTTTTTAACTGATATGATGCATCTTGTCTAAATAAAAATAAATAGATAAACAAAAAAAGCAACCGAGACATAAATTAAAATCTAACATTAATAATTAAATCAATAACACGCATCCTTTTTATTTTTTCTTACTCCGATCTCTATGTATTAAACAAATATGATAACGTGTTGACCTCATTTGTTGTCATGCCAATTTGTTTAACAAAAGGGAATGTTATATTTAACATAATGTACCATTTTGAATGTTGTACATGTCGATTTCCAGCATGGTCCTAATCATTGTCATTTAATAAAACATACTACAATGTAGTAATCATGCAATATAGAACGTAATGCAAGTGTTATTTTACAGAGAATTGCTTCATCATGATTGAAATAAGTATCAAAATATCGAACAAAACAAAAGATAAAAAAATATGATAAAAAGTACATCTTATATGATCGGATTAATCTGTTTTATGTAAGCTTTCTTAAAGTTAAATTTGCATTTATATTTCTACGTTGTTTTGTAATAATCATACAAGAAAATCAAAATATTTCTTGAAAGGTTTGGTTTCTTCTTTTTTTCCGGCGTTGTTTTTAATTCAACCAGGAATAGACCACCCTCCTACTCATATTTTTCCATTTTTCATCGTACGTTTTTGCGATATTAGGAGAAGGGTAGTGTCCTGCTGGCTCAGTCGCAGGTCCTTTCTTCCCCCCTTCCCATACTAAACGGGAGAAATATACTCGTTTTGGTATTATCTGGCCCACCACTTTCCACATTTTACCAGAATATGTTTCTGCAGCTACATTTTGGAAATGTGATATTGCTTTGAATGGCTCTGTTCTTGCTTTGCTGAATTCATGGTTGATTCTACTCCACAAAGCTTTGAATTAGAGGCTAATTTTTTTACAACTGTCAATTCACTGACAGTATCAAACCCACCTCCTCCCACAATTCCATCTCTTATTCGATGTAAGTAAATTAAAGCATCTCTGAACTTGTTTTTTTTTTAAATTGTGATGCTGTTCATGACCCCCACCCCCCATACCCATTCGATTCTCTCGGATTTTCGATAGTTACAAAAAAGGTTTGAATTTTTCGAAATTTTCTGCAACAGTTGCGAAAAAATTGCAAAATTTCTTCACGTTTTTGCAAAAACCGTCAAAACCGGGACAAAAATTTTCTTTGCCCCTCCGTCAAGAATATTCAAAATCGAAAACTACGAGTTTTTTAACCCCCCAAAATTTGAACTTAAATAATAATTTTATTATGCGCATTATCGATACCTACTATATACAAAATTTCATTACAATATCTTGAGAAATCAATTCGCGCGACCAATTTTATGCTGAATCAACCCTTACTCCTTTGTGATTGAGGTATGGAATAGAACATAGATTTTTGCTTGTGGAACGGTCTGCTCTGTCCAAATTTCAGCGGATTATAGGCGTGCTGGCTCACTTCGCTCACCAACAGGACAATAATACTAAGAAAAACTAACCTCAAAACAAAAACAAAAACCAAAAAAAAAGAAAAGTTTGAAAAATGTATGATACAAAATCTAGTCTTCCTTCTTCCTTCCGTTCTTCCTTCTCACTTCGTTTAGTTTTAGTATCTTGCCATCATTCCATCCTGACCCTGCCAGTGACGAAGTACTCTGAAACCCTAATGAAGATAGGGAATATCTTTCGCAACAATAGGTATTCTAGAATTCAAACTCAGTACAAAGGATGTCCATCTTAATAGTTACAAGTTTTAATCTTAAATCTTAAGATAACACACAACCATAGATGTAAGAGCTTTATCATGTCATGAGTCGTAAGCTTTTTCTGAGCTA
>RDPX01000460.1:449141-484918 GCA_003991215.1 Morbakka virulenta | reverse complement strand
CATATCAAACAAATATCGAACATCCATCAAACAAATGTCATTCACATATCAAACAAATATCGAACATCCATCAAACAAATGTCATTCACATATCAAACAAATATCGAACATCCATCAAACAAATGTCATTCACATATCAAACAAATATCGGGCATCCATCAAAGTAATACCAATCACTTAGCAGACAAATGTCGAACATCCATCAAAGAAATATCAATGACATGTGAAACTAATATGCAAAATCCATCAAAGAAATATCAATGACATATGAAACTAATATGCAAAATCCATCAAAGAAATATCAATGACATATGAAACTAATATGCAAAATCCATCAAAGAAATATCAATGACATATGAAACTAATATGCAAAATCCATCAAAGAAATATCAATGACATATGAAACTAATATGCAAAATCCATCAAAGAAATACCATTCACAAACCAAATAAATATCATTCATATATATATAATAAAATCGAACATCCATCAAACAAATACAAATCACATATCAAAAAAATTATTGAACATCCATAAAAAAAAATATTAGTCACAAAAAAAACAAATATCCAACACCCTTCAAACAAATATCAATCACATATCAGACAATTATCAAATATTCATCAGAGAAATATCAGTCACATAGCAAACAATTAACAAAAATCCATGAAGCAAATATAAATCACATATCAGGAAAATATCGCAAACATATCATATGCATATCGAATAGGTCGGACATATCGTACACATATTGCTCATAACGAAGAAGAAAAAGCGTCGGCCTGAGGTTTCTTGATTTATGTAGCTGCAAACCAGTGACAAAGATACAGTCTTTTTTTCCAAATCATACTTTCAGAACTTCTGATTGCAAGAATACATTACCAATATCTGATAAACAACACCTGATTTATCATAACAAGACAATTTGTTGGGAAAAATATCAGAGAAGTAGAAATTTCCACAAGTAACAAAGACTGAAGCCTCTCAATTAATTTTGAAAGGAGATGGACTATTTACTTGCTCATTATTAGTTTGATAAATCGGAATTAAAAGGAACAAGGGTTGTTTAAAGCTGTATAACTAAAATAGTTATTAGTAATAAAGTAGCAGATTAAAATGGGGAGCCGTCAAAATATTGTAAAATTAAAGACATTTCATAACATCAACAAATAAATGGTATCATTTGATATTATGATATTATGATGTTATATTATGATATTATGATATTATGATATTATGATATTATGATATCATGTTCCGATAGATTTTGATAATAATAGAAATTACATCTTTAGTGAAACTGGAATTGAAAGCTATGCCATAATAATTGACTCTCGATAAAGACCAAGAAAAGGTAAATTCTTAATAATTTGTGCAAATGAAATACAAACAGGATGTTTCTATTTCACTTCCCAAACCAGCAGAAGGCTGACAATAAAAAAAAACCACATGGGCCTGCAAAGAAAGGAACATTACGATGAGAATATATTGAAAGCGATTGGAATATGAGGTCAAATGACAATTATTGTTAAAAAGGAAATAAAGGAGCATATCTATTGTAATACAACTGTAAAAGCGACAAAGTGGAGAGAAAAAAAAGTATAATTCATGCTCTTACAACGTTTACAATTATCTGAACTGTAAATAGTGAGAAAATTTGTTTATTGAAGCCACAACTACGCAGACAAAATCAGATATTTTTATCTAATCAATAGATATGATACTTGAAATAAAGGTGACACAAGGAAAGAGAGCAGAGGGTTTCTTTATCAAAGACGATAACCCTATCTCTATAACCCTATGTCTTCATTCTACTTCAGCTATGTACTTACTTGATTTTATCAAGTGCAAGAAAATTTAGTGCCTCTACGTTAATCTAATTATCCACCATTGCTGGTTATTGATATTGACTTTAAGAAAGTAAATTTCAAGAGCAGAAAACAGCATTAGATACACTCTGGTATAAAGGACGCTAGAAAATGTTTGCAATACTTATCCATTGATGATTGTTTTCATTGGTAAGAAAGAATGGATGCAAAGTTAACTCAATAGATATTCAATAGATTTTATTTTAACAGCAGAAAACAAAATGATTTTTAGATAGACTTTGAAGATCGTTTTAGCAACAGCTTCAATAAAAGTTGTAAATATTTAAAAAATTGGACGTAGGAACGAATTAATTATTTAAAGTGATAGACAAAGACAAGGTCGTTAAAATTTTTAATTATCTGTAATCAAGCTGTAGTTAGAGAACTCTGCCTTTCCAAAAAATAACCCTTTCATTGTGATAAATAAGGACAAAAAATAAACAAAATCTTGAGAGTAAAAAAGAAAAGAAAAGAAAAGTTGATATTTTAATACTAAACTAAACAATTCGATGGCAGCCAGAAAGAGTCGGATTAAGGCACATGAAGAGGAGTTTTACGGGATCGGGAGGTGATTAAAAATGAACAAGAAAAAGACATTAAAATGGTCAAGACAATACTCAAAATGAAAGTTTAAAAAATGTATGTACAGAAATGTATGTATGTACAGAAAAAAAGTGGCGTTTATAAGTCTTATGATCCAAGCAGGGATGTCCATTCCTCAAGAGCTGAGAGGAGGACGACCGGTGCGGTAGCGCGAGAGAATAGTGCTAAGAAATGTTCGTGTTAAAAAGAGATATTGAGTAATAGTACTGTGGTCGAGCGTCGACCACCGCGTTCGTCTTTCTCTCAGCTCTTAAAAAATGGCGTCGCTATTTAGACAATAAGTATAAAAACATGAAAATGTTATTAAAAACACCGAGTATCTCTTGCGAATCTCTCTGCAAGAAGTTAACGAAACATGACGCAGCAGCTAATATGGCCTTTTTAAAGTCGAGTACCTTTCTCACTTGTAACATTGGTCGAAAAGTCGCGTTTTCTCAATGGTATACAATGACCATCAACAGATACTCGGAAACTAAGCTTTCATCCTATCTTTTTTTTATTTTGATTTATAGACTGGTAAAAATATTATGTTTATCTCGCGCAGTACTGCGTTATTCTCTTTCTTTTCCACTAACATCAAAGACGACAATAGATCATAGAAGAGCCTTGTCTCCTGTTAGGTCTTGTTTCTAGAATCTTCCTATCTTACTGACCATTTCCTCATTAAGCAAACAAAGGGTCAATTATTCTTAGTTTTTATATCTCAAATACAGTCTTTTAAATTATTTGCACTAAAAATCAAACTTTTTACGAGTGCAATAGTGAATTAATAAAAAGTTGGGTCAATCGTACTTTCGTTATTTGCAATCCTTTATCTATAAAATAAAGCCAACTTTTATTAAGTAATAATTCTCTTGATAATGTATTAAATAATGTATTATCTAGCTTCCAACTTCTCATACAAAATCCTCTCAAAAATGCTCTATATACCTCAAACTACACTGGATAGGCCTTGTTTTCAATAAATTTGAAAATCAAATTACCAAGGCATTTTCCAAAGTGCTATTATACCTGAAATACGTTTCACGTCAAGGACTATTCTTCCTTCATCTACAAAGGACGTCTTGGCTGTCACAAATTTAGGTATGGTCGTTTAGGAGTTTTAATTCCCAATATTGCTCAAGCTTCATAGGCTATATGTCCTTCAGATCAGTGCAAGGGGATTCGTCGAATTGTTAATAGTGATTTGGCTACAGTATACACATTTTTTCTGCAGAGAGAATGCAATTAAAATTTCGAGATCAAATAATTCAAAGGTACCTGGCGGAACTGTTCTTGTTCTTAAAATTAATTGGCACTTTAAAGACAAAATTCGACATAATGCTCGCGTACGTTGATGATGGTATTATTATTAAATAAAGCAGGCCACATGATTTTAAAATGTCCAGACCAACTCTGATTCAGTAATAACTTTACGTTTTTTTCCTTCATAAATGCTGCTAAATTTAGCTGTACGCAAAATATATGTAGAATGTCATTAGTAGAGAAAAATTTCTCCTCTAGGTTGGAAGCTTATGGCATAATCAATTTCAAGGTGTAAATAGGGATTAAAGGACGTTGGGTATCACTTCTTTTCCAGGTCTTTCCTGTATGTTTCTGTCAAAACCTCCATGCTTTCCATTTATGAATGACGAAAGGACTGTCGTAAAGTGGACTTACTATTTTCTGTGAATTAATAAAAATCTTATGTATGCCTTGCAGGATTACTTTAGAAAAATGTTACTCTTATCGGACTTTGGCATCGCTACTGGTCTCTTTTTTACCGTACAATCTTGCCCGAACTACATTTGTGGAATTATCATTACAATTGCCTTTAATTGTGAAAAAGGAATGTCAACTGTTGATATCTTCGGCAGTAATACGTACAACCATTTCTTTCATTAACGGAATTAATTCATTTTCAACTATTAAAGTAGGTAATTTACATTTTGATGGGTGGATTTAGATATGCTCCTCTGTTTGTCGTACCTTCACCTTGTCATCTTGTGCCATCAAGTCGAGTGCGACTTCTGGTGACACCCATAACGATCCTTCTCCATTTCGCTCTGTCCTGTGTGGCTCCAGCCAGTTCTTGCATGTCTTTTTCCGTTACTGTCATAATCTCGTTAATCCATGTGCCACAAGGCCTTCCCCTCTTGCGCTTCCCTCTGCATCGTCCAAGCATGAGGTCTTTTACCATAGATTGAGCTCGCATGGTTTGTCGTACCAGAAAAGTCCAAATTCACACAAGTAGTGACCAAATGGTCAAGTCAACAGCTTATCATGCAAGACGTTCCCGGTTTGAGCTTAAGTCCTTGAAAGTACCTTGGTATACCGTGTATATGTACATGTTTTTGGAGTTAGAATTGGGAGAAGATAAAAACCAATAAATGAAATAATTCTTTAAAACAGTACAAGGAAAAAATAAAATAAGGCAAGTCACTTTCTACTCTAAAGTGCCTTGGGCTTTGCTTAGGGCGAAAAAATAGAAGACAGAGGACGAAATGGATCATCAATGGTAGCGTCTATATCAAGACAACTGTGAGCAGGGATACTTTTATCAAGAAAGGGAAGGTTATTTACCCAGAGAAATTAAAATTTCTCATCAGATACCTTCGTAAAATGCCTGTTTTTATCAACTTGCAATTCGTTTGGTAAAATGAAGGGATTCTGACGAGTGGTTCTTCTGGTTATTCTCTCCTTTTATTCTGTGTTTAGATTTCCTTGTTTAATCACTTATTTATTTGTAATGCATGTTGCCAATTGGGAACTTTCGAAACAGTGAACAATTTCTCAGCGACTTTATAACCAATATGTTGTCAAAAGATATAAGGACAACTCAGTGTTATATTAATAACGCAAGTCACTTATGGTGAGTAAACCCTTAAAAGTTATGCGCTCTTTTACCATATCCCGTGGACAATTTTAATTTATGGGCTTTATTCAGAGCTGTCACTAATGTTCACAATGTTATAGGAAGCTATGAGCTTTCAAAAGGAGGAATGTTTTTCATCATTGATCTTTTTGGTTTCACTTTCAAACGAAGACTGTTGGTCACAGCTCAAAGAGGTTGGTTATATACAATATCCTCTATAATTGATCAGGTCTTTTTTTAGTTGTAGAAATAAGAGCTTTTCCTGCTTCAGAGTTCTTTTCTTTAAAGAAGACATTAAAATAGTATCTTGTAGAAAAAACTTTTCTTAATCATATTTTACTAAAAGTATTAATGGTGACAACCATTAGATACAAGTTAAAAAGGTGAATCTTGGTATGTTTCACAACTTCAATTGACGCAACTCTGTCTCCTTGAAGAGTTGACCCTCTCTCACAGCTAAGTGGCAAGAAATGAAATTCAGAAGCCCACTACATAACCATCTTAACCATCTATATGCACCATTTTCAGTCGGGAGAATCAAAGCATTTCAAGGTTATTCAACGTCTACAAAGCTATCTTTTTCTTCACCCCAACTTTGATAATGTGACATATTCGTATGACGTAACAGGTGCTTCTTCTCTTATATAAGAATCATTTTGATTTCATTTTAAGTGTTTTTTATTCACTCTCAAGTACATTCCATCAAAGACAGCATTTCCTACCTCAATAGTTAGGTATTAAAAGGTTTTTACGGACGTATGCCTATTTATTCTGGTATTTAGACTCGCATTGGTATCAAACCTTTTGAAAATTAGAATAAAGTTCCCCTTAAATATTAGGCTTTTGCTTTTTAGCTGTACGTTTCCTATGTTACACGCCCACCCCATCCCCCTCCTTGTATGACGAAAATACGTGAAAATGCGACCACACTGTCTTTGAGAACATTGTTTTCACTATCACGATATTTCATCTACGCAAATACCAAGTTATAGAAATATCTCTCCTCAGAAATCCCATTTCAAAACATAGAATGTGTTCCAGGTAAAAAAAAATCTAGATACTTTGTATGGGTTCAATAGTGTAGAAGAAAACAGTCCGGGAGGAACAAAAAAACATGTGTAAGGAAAACTATAAGGTTGGCTGTCTATCGCTGGAGAAGCTAAGCGCATTCTAAGAAGAATCTTATTCCTTCCGCCTCCAGGCATCGTGCATGAATGTGATATGCGCTGCATTTAAATGTACAGTTTTACACCTACTCATCAAGCTGGTTGGATAACATTTGCTTAGAGCAAAGGGTGCCCACCCACCCCCAAAAGTAAAATAAACCTTTGTTAGTAATAATAACACTCTCTCTTTGTACAAGTTTTATAAATACCTGAGTAAAATAGCTGCACTCAAAAAACTGGTCTAAAGATTGACCCTTAAAATAAGTTATATATATATATATATATATTTTATTCAGACAAAATGCAAAAATATAGATAGAATTTTACACATTACAACATGCTGGATTTTGAAATTGATTGAAACTCCTGTGTTGCTAAAAAAATTGAACAACCAATAGTAAAATATTGGTAGGGATGCAATCAATTAAAAATTCACGGTAAATTAATGTACGATGACTGAACCTGAGAGAAAAGAAATCTGTAACAAGGTAAGTAGTAAAGTCATCGATTTATCATCGATAAATAATATGTGAGGGATTTCTCTGTGTATATCGAAACAAATATTGCCACACTTACAGATAAAATTTTTTAAAACGCAATTTTAGTAGTAAATATGCATCTGTACAAAGACTTTTCCTGAACTTTTTAGTTGTTGCTAGCTCATGGACATTGAATAAACCATAAAAGAAGTAATACAGCTCTTTTCAATTTTGTTTTCAAACCTTTAAACTATTGAGTTGGTGACAAAGTCATCATTTTTCAAAATGATGTGATTGTCTTGGCAAATGAAAACAAGGAACCTTTTAATCTCGTGATTACAGATGTTTTAACAGAGAATACTCGCTACTTTTACAAATGCAATCAATGAAATACTGATAGGTTAAAAATAAGTTATTATATAACAGTGCATAGTCAAGGACATTAATTTAAAATAAGAATATCAATGACATTTAAGTAGTGCATATTTGCTAGGGAACTTTGTTGCAGTGGGATTTTTGGCAAACAATCAGTCGTAACAGCAAGTTTCAAAAAACCCCAAGAATTGCTAATTGAAATATAACAATAACATTTCAGAATTAATTGAGACGTAATCGTAGTCTCTACCCAAGTTTGGATATGTAGTGAAAGAACTGACAGAATACCATGTCACAACCAACACCATCTTCCTCAAGAGGTGTACTTTCCTCCAAAGCCATGTCAGGTGAAAAAGAGATTGCGAAGGCATTAGTGAGCATCTTTCTTTTTCTTTATTGAAACGAAAGATTAGGTTTTCTTTGTTGATTCGTTTCCATTTTTCAGCCAAGTACGTAAACTCAATCTTGACACTGGGTCGATGAGCACTTGGCTTATTTCTTCATAAATGCTTCGATGATATTGTTAAATGTTAGTTAATTAGCTGCAAAAGAATCTTTCGTTCAACCTTTGTCCGTTGTTTTTTTTAATTTTATTTCTCTGCGGAAGAGAATATTGCTTCAATGCAGACTTGTTCTCGTAAAGAGAGAGTAAAAAACAGAATAGAAAAACTAAAAAGCAAGGTAAACATGCCATTGCTAAATGTTAATTAACAAATGGATATAATTGAAATGGATTCTCGTGGACATTTCAATAGATTCTCATCCTCAGGAGATAACCTAGACGTTATTTATATTACAACTAAAAGCTCTCTGTAGTTATAAGAATAAAATCTTCATTTACAAACCCAGATTCGAAGTTAATAATCAATGAAATGAAATTGTAGTGCAAATAATTTCCTGTGGCTTTGCAGTGATGCAAAAAAATGCTTTCAATGTCAGCAAAACTTCTTACATTTTTAAGTGCTTTCGTGCTTTTAAAATCCAGCTTAAAAGCATACAACAAAGAGGGCATTTCTGGCAGCGTGCAGGCACAGTACCAAATACTTTGTAACAACAATCATTTAACATTTAAATGTAAAATTAATAAAGCTTATTCTGCTGAGTAATGATGAAAAACAAGACAGGGGACGTATATTCACCAAATGGAGTGGTAGAATATGAACATTTATGATGTTTAAAAAGTAATCCATAAGTGAAATGCCAAAGCTAATACTGGCAAGAGCTGAAAAGGATAAAAATAGATTGCAATGATGAGTTACCTCATACGTAATGTTGAACGTGAAGCCATTCACATCTAGTTTAAGATGACATTATTAAAATGGGCGTGCTCTTTAGGCTGGCCAGCAACAAAACATCGTCCAACAAAATACGCTTGTACGATAGCCAGCATGCCACCTGCGACGATGACCAGGACAGCAACAGTTTCAAAGAGCATCATCTTCAATAATGTGTTCTCTTACTCTAGGTCAAAATTCTGCTTCTTACTTTAATTTCACTCCACAATTTATCACGTTTTACTCAAAAGCTTCTTTTGCAGGTAGGAAATAGGGAGCTGTAGGCTTTATTGTATTATCTAGATATTTTAAATTATGCATTAGGAAATGGACAGGATAAACTTGTTCAGGCCGAAACTCAATACTACATTGAAGGTGCTTGGATTTGACGAATGTTTCTTGAATAAATTTGAAAGTCGACAATTGAACACAATTTGTCAACAGTCAAGTCGTTGGACAGACGTTGGACGGGTCGTTGGAGGTAGCGTAGCAAAATAATTGTAGCTTGTATTGATCTGAATTCCTAAAAGGTATTGCATCTGCAAAAAGAAACGCAGAAAAGTATTACATGTGTTTAAAGGTTAATATGGCAATAGATGAAAAATTAAAACGTTTTGGAGATATTGAAATACATTATGCATGAGTTTAGTCATAAATAAGCTTAATATTATTAACTATCCACAATTTGCATCCTGTAGTCAGACAGACCAATGATAGGTTGCTGTAATAATGCAAGGTTAGATAGATAGGTGGATGGATAGATAGATGGAAAGATAGATAGATAGATAGATAAATATATAGATAAGTATATAGATGGATAGATAGATAGATAGATAGATAGATGGATAGAGGGATAGATAGATAGATAGATAGATAGATAGATAGAAAAATAGATAGATAGATAGATGGATAGATAGATAGATAGATAGATAGATAGATAGATAGATAGATAGATAGATAGATAGATAGATAGATAGATAGATAGATAGATAGATAGATAGATAGATAGATAGATAGATAGATAGATAGATAGATAGATAGATGGATAAATAGATAGATAGATAAATAGATAGATAGATAGATAGATAGATAGATAGATAGATAGATAGATAGATAGATAGATAGATATGTCCTTATTGTTTTTACCCCCTTCCAATCTCTAAAAATATGTGCACACAGGAAGTATGCCACGTATGAAGACGAAACGAGTTGGTAACACTACGTCCAGGTACGTGGCTGCAAGAGACTCAAACCCCAAACCTCTTGCATGCCCAACTATTGAATTAACCACTTAAACATTACTTGTCAAGTTACCAGTGCTGTTAATTATAAATGTCAAAAATTAGAAAATGAAAACTTGAATCATTTATGCAAATGATAATAAAAAGCCAAGCTGAACACAGGACTGAATCTTGCTCTCCCATTACATCAACTTTTTTAGCACTTTTCTATCCTGGTTGCATTTTGTAGTTATTTCATTTTTCTTTGATCGTAATCAAAGGAGTTAAAAAACCCAGTGAATGGCTGAATAATAAACCTAAAAAGATGAAAATGGATAAAGATAGTCTTCAGAAACTATCCAGAAAATGTTTACAAGAAATCTCACTTATTTTATTTAAGTAAAACCTGAGGTCAGCAAAAATTACTTTCTGTCGAAACGTGTTTAGCGAGCAGGCTGACAATGCTAATTATTTTTGTTAATGCATAAAATCAACTTTTCAAACAAAATACCTCACTCATTAACAGGCACCAATAAAGTCTATGCCACTCTTGTAAAAAAAAGTTTTTTAGTTTGCATCAGCGATAAATGTTTAAAAAAGGAATTAATCCTACTGGCAAACTTTGTACAGAAAACACTCTTGCAAAGGATCACCAAGTTGTCATCGTACAAGAAATGCCGTGCTCTAAAGACTCTAAGGGTGAAGCCAGCCAAAATTCAATCATGCTGGAACAGCTGAGGACGAGGAGCCAGATAAAGATTGATCCAACCCGGCATTCAGACAAGACCTGCCTTCTTCTGGACCCACAATTCCAAACCAAGCAATGAAGTCAAAAAGAAGAATGTGTACATTCTGGCTTGGTATACCAAATGGCAAGACAAATAACCTGGACTCCAATTTTGAATCTAACTTTACAATAGGTGCCAGCATAAAAATACTTTCTTTTAAAATAGAAAGAATCTCTTAGGCCAAATTTGAGTACCTGTCACATCTCTTCAAGAAATATGAGGTAGATCTAGGTCTCCTACAAGAAATTCATCTTGATGAAAATGCCCCTCCACGAGATTGCAAGATATGATNAGTACTGCAACAAGCAGATAGATTTTAGACCACTAAGAGGTGCAACAGAACAGGTCCTGGCACTAACTTCCTATATGGAATCAGGCTTAGAAAAACAACTGAAAACACGTGCTGTCTTTATTGACCTAATGGTACCTTGGGGTGTATGGTGTGTCAGGGAGGGGTAGTATCTCTGACGGGGGAACATGAGGTGCTCTTTAGAGTAGTTCGTCCACTTTGGTCCCCAGCTGGCACTCAGCTTTCAACAGCGGCTCCCCTTAGCTGTTTGCATGCAACAGAGGCAACGGTTTCCACAGGCCGGCTAAACCTGGTGAGGGTAGCCGACGGGTCTCAACCCTCGGCAAGCTAGGGCTTGTCTACCTACGCATGTGAAGACTGGAACGGCAGGCTGCGGGGAGGAAACCACCAGATTGCAGGAGGCAAGTCTTTTGTCTACCGAACCGTAACAAAATGTTCTGGACGCACCCACGCAGCAAGCACTGACATCTATTGCACTACGTCATGGTCAGGAGACGGGACAACCAGGATGTTCGGGTGACGAAGGCTATGTGAGGCACAGGATGCTAGACAGACCACAGTCTCATCCTCTTAAAGCTCAACATGCACATTCAGCCAAGGCAGTGCCCACAAGGCAAGAAGGCAAACAAGCGACTAAATGTCAGCAAGCTGGAGCAGCACTCTGTGCGACAGAACCTCAGTGAGGACCTGGACAGCATGCGGAACAAGTTCAACCATGGTTCAAACGGAGGAGAAGAGGACTGAGCAGCATTCAGATACATGGTGTACAGCACCGCACTCACTCATCTGGGCCAGAACACACGCAGAAACCAGGACTTGTTCGACGACAATGATGAGGAAATCCAGAAGCTGCTCGATGAGAAGCGCCAAGCCCACAAAATCTTTCAGCAAGACAACTCATCTGTCTCAAAGAAAGCAGCCTACAACTCCATCAAAAGGAAGGTGCAGTGAAACTTGAAGAGGTCCTTAGTAATAATTCCACAAAATTGAAAGAATAATTTGACAACTAGTACCACAAAAAAAACCCACCACGAAATCAGTGTCCACGACATTCCATCTCAATAATCACGCGGCAAGAAAATAACTTAAAATTAGAGTTGGTAATACTACACTACGAATAGACCACAATCCAAAATATCTTGGTATTAAACTGGATATACAACTCAACTATTGCAAGCATCTGGAAGGAATGGCAAATAAGATAGCAAAGTAAAACTGCCTTATGAGAAAACGCGCTACCTGAGGAGCCTGACAGCAAGTCTTGAGAATTTCTGCCTTGGTGTTTTGTCATTGTGTTGGAGAATACTGTGCTACAGTATGGAAGAGAAGTCTCCATGTAAAGAACAATGACGTAAAACTCAGAGAAGCAATGACGGTAGCGTCAGTCTGTCTTAAATCGACTCCAATGCAATGGCTTCCAACATTGAGTAAAATAGCACCAACAATATGTAGAAAAGAGGAAGTAAATCACAAGATGCATACAATAATTGAAGGAATCACCTTTAACATCCCAGTAAAAGAAGTTGTAGCAGAAGCTCCAGGAACCGTAAAACTAAAATCCTACCATCCAAAATTGGAAGATTCCAATTTGGAAGAGAAATGGAGAACAAAGTGAAAGCGAGACGTTCCTAAGGGAGGTGACATTATGTAGGACGCTACCAAGAGAGTACCTGGTTTCATGAGTAGTAGTCGAAAGCACTGGACCACTGCAAATCGGCTTATAACAAGTCATGAAAGAATTGCTGCAAACATGCATCGGGTTGAAATTAAGAGACTCTGACAGATGGATGAACTACCAAAGAAGTCCTTAAACCACAGAATATATTGTCAATATTGTTAATAATTAATAGTAATAATACCTTAGCCATTTGCAATGCAAAGAATATAAACACAATTCAGAAAAGGTTAACAAATGATTAAAGTTGACTCAAAAAGTACTCGAGAGACAACAAGCTGATATTATCAATAGGAATGTAGGGAAGGCAAAGATGATACTCTTTGGATCAGTGAAACGACTGGGTACACAGCAAAACAAGAACAAGTGAAATACGAAATGAATTAGCAAACAACAGTAAGTTCTATATCCACCTTAATCATCCAATGGACTGCATACAAAAGTTCAAAATTATAATTTTAGGCAAAGAGTACAAGAGATTTATGATCTGGCATAAGCTGTTGTTTTAACTTCCACTCCTTCTAGCCATAGATGCAGCAATGAAAATCTAGAAATCAAGCATTCTTCCTAAACCTAACGTAGGCATTGTCTGTCAGATTTCAACACAATAAACCACAGTTATCAAAACTAATCTCTAGAGCGTCATGCTGAGCGATTAATTGGGGAAAAAATGTTATCAATCATGAAAACTGTAAAGAGATTGAATTCTTAATTTTGTTAGAAAATAGTTCTAATAAAATAGGCTGTGTATCTATCTAATCAGAAATTTTTTTAGAAAGATAACGCAAAATTAAAGCTACTATTACTAATATGTATGTATATATACAAATATATGTATATATACATATATATATATATACATATATATATATATATATATATATATATATAGAGAGAGAGAGAGAGAGAGAGAGTAGCATCTCACTTGGATTGTATTAAAATTTAATATATTTTTTTTACCTTACTCTTGTTCTACATTCTTCTTTGTTCTTCTCTTTCACCATGTTGTTTTAGATCTTTGTAGCAGAAAGACTGCTGAGTGTTGGGTACCCGTAACATATGTGGAAGGCAGCCATTGCCTGTTATAAGCCTGGGACCTCTGTTACCAACACGGCTATTCTTCTGTCTGTCTCTTCTTTCAAATTCTGAAACACGTCTTACGTGCCTTTATTTTTGCATAGTGTCTCGAGTCGTGTGAAATTTGTTTGTGATGTAAAGAGTTTTTCGGTTTTTTTATTTCGTCAAATTAGCAGCATTTAACATCTAGGTGTTTGGAGTTTACTCCTAATATTTTATGAATACATATGTGTGTGTGTGAGTGTGTTGATTGCTTCTTCTTGACAGAAGTTTGCCATTTCTTCACTTTGTTACTGTGCGTCGATGCCACGGAAATGACTCTTCAACACAGCGTCTGTCTTGCATGAACTGTGACATATATGGTAAATGAACTTTCAAACTTTTGGAGCTTCACACAAATAAGCTTCATTATAAACCTCCAAATTTCTCGTTTAACCACTTGTGTATCTGCATACTAGACCACAGGTAGCGTAACAATGCATTGGTGGACGAGGTGGCACGTCTTAAGTCACCTCTTAAAATTGTTGATCTTGTCTTCGACTGTGTAACATATATGGTTCACTGAATTCAGCTTTTAATAAAAGAAATCTACTACATGAACTGCACTTCATTTCCTCTTGCGTATTGTCAAACACTGCACTTTTATTCTGCTTTCTTAGAGAACGCTTTAATACAGCATGACCTACATGCCTCTCTTCAAGTTCTTTATATCCTTCCCTAATTTTTTCCCTCCATTTTAGACGGTCTGCAGTTATCACTTCCCAGTTATTCACATCAATTTACAGTAGCTTCAGATTGCTCTTCAGGTCAAAGACTTTAACTGTGCAGCAAATAGTATACACTGTGATAAATAACGAGTCAGAATCGGAAGTAGGAGGAGTTATTCGCTTAGGATTTAAGTGGTAAGTTAAGGAAAAAAAACCCCACAAGATCAAAGTAAATATAGTTTTAAAAAATGGAAGGTATTGGGTTAAGGATAAAAATATGGAGCAAGAGATAAAAACAAGGAAGAGTATACGCATGCTGATAAGAAATGAAAAAGAAAAACTGAAAAAGTGTACCCCGTGAAGAAGAAACCAACACATAAAAATCAGAGAGAGGGAGAGAGAGAGAATGAGAGAGAGGGAATGAGAAGGATGAATTTGTTGGACCTTAAAGAGCACATTGAACAAGGCCAAGAATCCATACACCTACAAATAGTAAAAGGAGAGGTGATTGAATAACTGAAAACAACGATGTATACCGGAAGGTCTTACAGCAAAAGGAGTTCAAGAGCTGCTCTTGGAAAGGCAAGAGGATTTAGATGCAGACTTTGAAGAAATAGCAAGCCATGAATACAAATCACAAATCATAGATATGGTTGATTAGTATTTTGATTTTTTTATTAATTTATATATTTATTTATCTATTTATTAATTGCTGGGATAGTTGTAGTAATCAGTGTTGTGGTGTTGGTTCAGGTGCACCAGTATTATGCTGGTCGTTTAAGAAATACTGAACTTCGGCTTGAAAATGAGTAATATAATAGGTTACAAATAAAAAAAATTTCGTTTTTGCAACCTTTTATGACAAAACTGATTCAAACAATGAAAGTATGCTTTGTTATAAGAGTGAGGTGTAACCAGAAACATTTTATTTTTAACTATTTAACTTTGTATATGTCATTAATTGGCAATTTGTCAGCCGAAATAACTCGAGTGCAACTTGGAGGAATTCAGTTTCTTCCTTTGTCTTCTTTAGGTGCTATGCTGTAGAGCTCCTGGGATCAAGGACGTCCTCTGCTCTACATCTTGGCAACTATGAATCATATGTTGTCAAGCTTTTTTCTTCTTTATCTTCTTCCGTCCCTTTTGCTTCCCGTTTTTCCAGCTGTTAGAAATTCCTCCATGTATTATTCTCTAATTAAATGACAAGAAAAACCTCAATTGGTTTTTTTTTTCATTGTCTTAAGATATTTTTTTTCTTTTCATTATCCTCAACACTTTATCACTTGTCTGTCTGTCCATCTTATGTTTTGCATACTTCTGTATTAAAGAAACTCAAAACTACCTTTCATCTTTATTTCTTATGTTCCATATTTCACAGACATGCTACCTGGCAGTCGAGAGGAATCGAACATACAGAAACCATAGCGTCTGGTAACAGTTAGACAATAATCATACTACACAACTAATTGAATTCCTTTACTTGCTTCACTTCTATTCCTTCTACCTTGATGCTACACTTCTGAATCTCTTAGTTTTTGAAAATACATTGGTGTATGTCTTGGGGGCTTTTTCCTTCCTTGTAATAAAACTAACTTCACAACAAAGGGGAAATTTTCTACATGTAATAACAAATTTTGTTTAAAGAGTTAATATCATAATTAATAATAAATCTACTTCCATATTCCTATTAACTGGTGAATAACCTGTTTTTTGAGATTTTTTACTTTAAAACTTGGGTTCATCCATAGCTTGCAATATTATTGATTGATATAATATTTATTTAGGTAAAGTCGTTAGTTTGAGTAAAGAAGGGAATTAATATCACTTCCATGCTCTCCCATATTTTTAAATCCATCAAGAAGTACCAGAGACATTGCAAACTTTTTAATAATTAGTTTGTAATAATGTTTGGTTTGGCATCGTATTCTGATGTTAAGTTTGTTCACTTGTTTTGTTATGCACTTTCCTTGGAAGTAAGCAAATAGATTTTTAAAACACCAATGTAAGGCTTTTTAGTCCTTAGTAAGAATACTGCCCAACCGTAATGATTTATGCATCTAAATTGCAATAAAATGTAGTCTTTTTTATCTCTGTTTATATAGTACACGGTTTTTAAAATTCTACAGAAAAAATCACCAGGCAATACTCTGTGAATGTTGATGACTACAAAATGATTGTAAATAAAATTTATTGAAATAGGATACAAAGATCCATAAGTCACGTAAGTTTTGAGTCAAAAAAACTCTATCAAAAGTTTAAAACTATCCTTAATTTTCAAACAAAATTGATAACATTGATTTCAAAGTTTAAACTGATTTATTCAGAATACAATTACGATTCTACACAAAATTTATGGTGCTTCTAGGCGAAGGCCAGTCGTTTAGTTTTCAGTAACGGTGTCAGGCGTCATTTTCTGACAGGCTGAATTCGTTTGGAAGACATCTCAGAATAATCATGCGACTTATATTCCCTCCTCTTCCCATCAAAGTAGCTTAAACGTTGCTGAAAGACTACATTGACAACCTCGTAACTATTCTTTGGATCAAGTAGTCATCTCTAACAGTGGTTTTTCTTGGCCTTCTAGTCCCATATAAGTCCTTGCACGACCTATACTGCTCATGCTTTTTAATGGCTTGCTGTTCTGTAATCTTGCTGACCTTCCATTTGGTAAAAATATTCCATTTAAATAACCCTTTTCTATGCAGATCAACATTTGGCCTCTTGAACTTCACTAACGGACTTTTTCGGTTCCATTTTCACATGAGCCAAAAGTCAATAAAATCCAGCAGAAAATCTCTTTTGATGTCAACAGTGATGAAGAAGAGTGTCTAATAAATGACTAAAGCCAAAACAATAAGTATAATGCAATCTCATCAACTGGAAGATGTAATCTGATGCAATACCGAGAAATCTTTTCATGAGTGGTCTTAAACTATTGGTAATAACTGTATTTTGTTTGGTATAAATCTACTTGCTGATATGAAATTACTAGAGCCATTTCTCAACTTCGTTGGCATTTGTTTATGTAAAATAAGCATGCATGCTTATCTGTCGAGTTAATGTCCCTTATCGAATTAAATTAGATGCATTTTCAAAATGAGAAGAGCATTTCAAAGTATCAAGTTGGCTCAAAATTATATTTTGATATCTCATGTAGACCCTTCATGATCAAAACATAAATAATTTTACTGGAATTTAATCCAGGGTTTCGGATCGCTACAAGGATTTTATAAAGTTATTGTCTCAGACCGATCTGATCATTGTAAGCATCGTCCTATCAACTGGAAATTGTAGTATGGAGACCCATGACACTTTTATGATGTTATCACCAATTGCCTTTCTCGTAATGCTACCAAAATGGATAAACTTCAGAAACTCTTCATTGATTTGACCTTTTGAATCAACAATTCTAAGGAATAATCGCATCTGCTCTTGACCACAGACGTCAGCAATCTCATCAGTTTGAATGGAGAAATATTATGCAGCCTTAATGGCTGGAAGCATTTGATCGAATAAATTGCCACCAATGCAAGAAATAATCTCATCGTGTTCTTCTTTCCTTCTCTAAGTAACACTTTTAGGACAAGTTTTTGTTTTTCAAGTGCCTTATTACACTATCTACTGTAAAATTCAACATGGCCTAGAAATGTCCTAGATTCTGCCTTGCCATTTTAAAATATTTTGAGTCATCGCTATGGCCACGCAAAGAGATACATTCCTGTTCACGAAAAATAACACTACAATGGAAGCCAATTTGGATCTGTTTAGTTTTTTAACACTTTATTAGAAAAACATGGACTACTTTCTCGTGACGGTCCTCCATTCTACTTTTTAAATTGTAAATCATCAGGACAGAATCTTATGAGTTGAAGAATTGATGAATGGTTAAATTATTCCCTTGCACTCATCCAATATGACAAAATGCTTCCTTAAGCAACAGTTTAATCGTTCCTTTAGAATGACAAGCCTTATTACTGAAGAACACACAAAGTAAACAAAAAGAAGCATCTGAAAATTTTGAATAAACAAAGAAGAAAAAAATAATTTAATTAACTTGAAAGCAACTTTTATGATCTGAGACAGTCCAGCGATAGAGGAAATGAACAATCGTTTGTGGGAAACCAGTCGTTCTTTTAAAAAAACTGTTAACTCGTTATATTCTTGCTATTTACCAGAAGCACCAAATCTATTAATATACTGATACCTTTAGGAATTAAAAGGATTGAAGGATTTTTCACAGGGTTTTGAACAGTTTCAAGTATAATATCAAAGTTTTGATTATTCTGATTGTTTAAATGAAAATAAGTTTGTTGACTGGTCCATTACATTCTTGCTAATATTGTTTGCTAATCAAATTCAGAGTTGTTTGAACAAGCTTAAGTCGCACAAACTAATTGGGAATAACAAAGGAATGTACGTTTGCCTGGAATTTGCCAAATTTGCTGTAAAGAATGTGTATTACTTTTTGAAAATTACCATCTGTTTTAGAGTGAAATATAGCTATGTTAAAAAAAATAGTTATGGAGTTATTTCCTTTATGATTATATGAAAAATTTTTGATTTAGATAGATATGACAATGCTTATAAACATATAAATTGGAACCAAGTTTTTGGCTGAGAAATTATAATTTGCTTCAATTTTCACATACTCTTTTCTATTACTATGTCCACTATTGAAAACCTTTTAAATTGTGTAAGAAAAACAGCTTGCAAATATGCTTTTTTTCTGATTCAAAAAGGCATCCAGAGGACTCCTATTCAGAACGTAAACATGGATGATTGACATAGTAGTCAGCATAATGAAATAATTTAATAGTTATATGAATTCTTAGCTATTAACTTAGACTCTCATTTCTTCAAAAGTCAGTGTAGAAAGTAGTAAACACTTTCCATCTGCATTTTATCTAAAGGCAGAAAAAGGGGCATAGTAATCAAGTTAGCTATAACCGTAATAATATGTGGTTTAGTTTATCTGTTCAGTATTTATTGTAATTTGGTTACTTAGATACTTGTTTACAAAACAAGAGAAAGTTAAATACAAATCAGATCTTGGGAAAAAGTTATTATGTGAAAGGATCACCAGATTGATTATCTTCACTTTGTTTATAATTTAACAAATATGCCGCTGTGATATGTATTCCTGTCTTAACATAAAGGGAAGCTATCAAAAAAGAGTCACGTGCAAAAGTGGGGTCCTGGAATATATCAGGTATCATCTCGTTAACAAAAAAAGCCTAGCTTTTTTCCCATATTTTCCCATATTTTCCCTACTTTTGACAAAGTTGTTTTGAGATCTAGCTGTGATGACGTTTTCAGACACCTGTAATTTGCTGAGGTAACCTTATTCCAAACAAGGAACCTATTTTTCTGACATCCAAATGCTCATCTTAAAATACTATCACAACCGACCTACAAAATCCAAATCTTCTGTTTTTTATAAAGAAGTGTTTTATTGGCTTAGTGTCCTCACAGTAGATAAGACCTTAAAATACAAACACAAACACCTAAATGAAGACATCAATGTAAATATGAAGAAGGAATTGATGGATAAACAGATAGTCAAACACAAAGAGAAAGAAAGTCAAGTACATACATAAATACATATCAACATACTTAAAGTGAAAAAGGGAAGCAGAAAGTCTAATCCAGATGAGCAATACCTGAACATTCCATTTCTTCATTTTGACTCAAAAGGCATATTCAAACAAGTCTTCTTAAAATTTGAACTAATCAAGATCTTTATCTCAAGGTTCTTTTTGTGTTTTAATTCAATTGTATTGATTGTTAGATAGTCCTCAGTTGCAAATGTTGCAAGGAAGTATTGACCTCATATATTGATAAAATGTGTTAAAACACATATTAAAGAGTAGTGGACTAAGACAATCTCCTTGCAAAAGCCCACGACGAACTGTTATGGCTTCAGTTGTAAAAATGATCAGTGGAAATGCTGTTTTAAATTCAGTGTAAAGACTGGTGTGTAAAGACTTAATTTGCTAGGAATGTGATGGTGATCTAGAACAGATGTTTTTAGGTTATGGTGAACTTCACCAAAAGCATTTTTAGGTCTAAAAGAATAATGACTATGGAACGTTGATTAGTGTGACCCTTGCTAATCACCTGTGCCATCAATGCAGTGAGTTCTAAAGTACCCGAGATCTTAGAAATGAAGCCTTTTTGAATCTGATGAAATACCTGTTTATTATAATTTTTCATTTCTTGTGGAAATAACATAAGATGGTTTAGATGAAAGAGGATTTGAATTATAGAAAAATGAAAAACATATCTATACCAAACTGGATTCGAATTAGTTTCTACGGCTGTCATGGTCACTTGTCACATCACCTGAGTTATCAACACCTTTCCTTTACCCAACTGTTTGTGCAACCATATCTTTCACTAAGTTTGTCGGGTGTTCCCCCAAATGCCCTATTTTTGGACATCACCCCGCAATCACACGTGTAGGGCTGAGCGTCGCACAGAAGAATCACTTCCCTTCACAGGTCAGATGAACTGACGCCACTAAACATGGAGGCAAAGGAAATGGATAATAGAGATGTATAGGATTTGGAATCGTAGAAATGTGAAAAATATGCGTACACAGAACTGGGTTCAAACCAATGTCTATGCTAATTATGACCACATGGTTTTGTGTCTTCCAAACGTTCGTGCCGATGGTACCAGTACCCAACTCACTGCAGACATAATTTTCTCTTTTCTATATTTCATTTTTTGTATGAAAATTTGTAAATTATAGAACAGAAAACGTTTCAGATGACAATATTTAATTACGAAATGAGATCATAGAAGGAGAGGATATTGGTTACATAATAAACATTTCTCCCCCCTGGATTTAGGGTGGTGATTTAGCCTCGTTTTGGCTTTAGTGGACTACTAGTACTGTTTATTACTAGAGTTATTTGATAAGTTGAATGAATCGAAACACCAGTTTTCTCACATTATTGAATAAACAATAATTCACTAGTTTTTCGCCAGTGATGTTATTTTTAATAATCACACCTCTCATTTTTGGGGATCTCATCTAAATTATGTCCCACAACGCACACCATTTCTTTCCTAAGATCGACAGAAGATTACTTTCTCTCGATCTCTCCTTTAAAATTTTTTATTAAAAAAAACTATGTTACAAATACAGAAAAATGACTATATCATAGATATATTGTTGCTAAGCAACCCAGTTGTAGAGCAAGTTAGTTTACTAATTTTGAAAGCTGAATACATTTATTTTGAGATGTGTCCTCTCAATTACTAGAATGGTTTGTCCATTAAAGAAATAATCTTACTGAAAAATGTTTGAGATCACGTTTACCTTTTATGACTTCGCTATCAAATGATAACACACCAATTTTATCTACGTATTATACTGCCACCTAGTTAGTCTATTGTCCTTTGTAAGCCAAATTGTTTTAATCAATAATTCATGCGCGTGTATCAAGCAACGGACGGCACTTAGTCGTTTGCATTCTCGGTCTGGTCATAGGAGGGTTATGGATAGTGCTGCTCTGATCTCACCGTTCTGAAACGTTTGTTTTACTCTGCAACTCGAGAGTTGCTTAAACCATGAAGAACTGCACTGTACCTCAGAATTGTAATCAACATTAATCTCTTCCTAAGGAGAGACTGTTGTGAAGAAAAAATAACGATATATGGTATGGATGAATGAAATAAGTTAGAACTAATAGACGTCAAGACCTTTTTCGTTAGTTAATGAGGAATTTAACAACAATAGTTCAACTTTTACGCATTTGGAACAGAAATAACAGGAGAAAATCAATATGGTCCAGCCTGTACTTGCTGTGTTCGTCTCATTGCTTGTGTTTGCAGGATTCACAGCTCTACAACTGTGGTTTCTCTTCAAATGCTCGTGGATTGGAGGAAGGAGTTGCAAAATTCCAAGCCGTGTGAACTCTTTTGCATTTTCCTGATAGCCATGTTGCACTATGAAAACCATGCATCTTCATTAAATGTCAAGAAATCGTATTAATTGGCATTTTATTGTACTTACACTTAATTATATTCTACTACCGATCAAAGAGGAATTATTACGGAAATATGTGAAGTATATTTTCTTGTTGATTCCTGGAAACCAATTGCTATACCATAAGAGTGTTAATTAAAAGACACTTTCACTTATCAGTGTATTAAACTGCTGCTGTTATCAAGAAGACCGTACTTTATCTTTCTCTATTCACTACTTGATAAGCAATATATTTATCCTAACGCCATTTTTATACAATAAGGATTAATTTATTACTACATACATAGCTACAAAGGATAATGCGAAATGACTATTGTAACCAGGAGAATTAATCAGTTTGCTGTACTTTTACAACCCCTCAGCCCGAGAAAAACCGTACAACACTAACAAAAAGTTATAAATGGTTCTAATTGAATAATATGAACAAATACAGAATATTTAATTAAGTTTCTTTGTATCAGTTTTTTCCCCTGAAACTTCACTGTCTCGTCTCGTTATCATTTTTAATGCGATCACTTGTTGTCTCACTGTGAAATACTCCAGTTGAATTTAGTTTCTCAAAAAGTGATTTAGTAAATAGTATTAAAAACTTTGTAACTGGCACATTAAAGAGAAGTAAGCTGAATGCCTATGCCATTAAAACACAATTACTCTGGTTTGAAGAGAACTCAGTTCCCTTCAGCTTACTTTTCCAACTACAGTGACCACTTTTTTCACTCCGGGTAGTAGGTCTTGAAAAATCCAGGATTAAACCTGCCTACTCCTTTAGCCAACTAGTTTATCAGTGACATTTGTAATTCATTTTATTATTTATTATTAATTTTGTTCTCTTTAGTCGTTTTAGTGTTATTTTCACTATAATGCGCTTGAACAATTAGCAGGCTGCAAAAAAAAATAATTAAACAATTTTCTCTGTGGTAGCAATAGGAAAGTACCCTGTGTAAGAATAAGGGTTACAGAGCATATAAGATATACTACTGATGAAGGAAAAAAGATACAAGGAATTTCTTTTCATAAATCCTGGAACAAATCAATGATCACAAACATTAAAGTCATCTAATCTATAGGATCTTAAGATATCGGAAATAAAATGAAAACTATTTTTTCTATTTTTCTTATTTGCTATTCCGTACTTGTTCGTATATATATGAAAGAGAGAGAGGGGGAGAGAGAGGGAGAGAGAGGGAGAGTGAGGGAGGGAGAGAGAGGGAGAGAGAGAGAGAGAGGGAGAGAGAGAGAGAGAGAGAGAGAGAGAGAGAGAGAGAGAGAGAGAGAGAGAGAGAGAGAGNGAGAGAGAGAAAGAGAGAGGGATAGAAAGAGGGAGAGAGAGAGGGAGAGAGAGAGAGAGAGAGAGAGAGAGAGAGAGAGAGAGAGAGAGAGAGGAAGAGGAAAAAATGACATTAGCTTCTTATTTTTATTTATTCATTATTTTAAATCATTATTCTTTCGTATGTTTATTTACCATTGGAAAATGCCATTAACCTACTCCTTGATTATAAATATAATAGAGGCAAAGTCTATATATATATATATATATATAAAATATATTATGATGAAGAGCTATATAAGACACACAGACACTAAGTGTATGGAATTGTGAAATGAAGAAAACAAAGGGGCTAGGGCAAGAGATTACTTGAACTTAGACTAGCATATATATATATATGCTATATATATGCTGTATATACATATATATTCAAATTATAAAGAATGTAACATTCTCCAATGATTAAAGATATTTAAAACTCAATAAATAATCACATTTTATAGACCTGGGATGGAGGCTAAAACAGAGATTATGTGGAAAAGAGATTCTGGCTTAATCCACTAAACGTCCATATTCTTACAAAAATCCATTTGCTGGCGTCAGAGAAGGGCATCTGGTTAAGTAATCCATCACTACTCAACTAAGCCCCTAAGAAATGAAAAGTCCTACCCCAGTAAGAAACTTTATAAAAATACAGTAAAGAAAAGAAATGTATATGCATACATCTATGTAAATGATTACTGGCATATAGTTTTTTTACTGTCTATGTTCTCATGGAAACAATCACTCCAAACGTTTATCTTCCCAAATTGCTAGTTTCTTTATCTGTCTTCCTTCTTCTTGCTTCCCTGATCAGTAGAACGTACAGGCATTTAGAACATCTGTTTAATTTTTAGATCTTTTCTTTAGCCCTACATTTGTGCTGCATTCTTTCTGTGTTTTCTTTTTTGATACACCCCTTCTGTTGTCAGTAGCTTATGACCTCATAGGGGTAAAAGTTATTTTATATGATATATCTTGGCGCGGAAGTAGATTGGGAGAATAGTAGTAGTAGTAGTAGTAGTAGTAGTAGTAGTAGTAGTAGTAGCGTATGGGTACATCTCCACATTATGTCTCTTCAGTCAGTTTCCTAATTCCTCATCACAGTTGACAACGGTGTCAAAACCTCCCTCCAGTCTGGTTTTTGGGCACTGTAGGACGATGTGTTTTGCAGTCTTCTGGGTTCCAGTTTGCAGTGCCTTTTAGTCGCCATTTGTACATGTTGACTGATGTTCTGCCATGGCCTGTCAGCAGTCAGTTTGAGGAGACCCATTGTTTTCTAGTGTTATTCTGGAAGCCTGGTAGTCTTTCAGCAGGGTCTTTAATAATTTCTATTCCCGATGGTATGTTCGCAAAACCACCAGTCTCTCCATGCCTCTGTCATGTTATAGTTCTCAATTTCTGATTGGTAGAAAGCTCTTCTGGATTTTAATCTCGTTGTTTTGGGGGTGTTGCTAACATTGTCTTTGAGAGGGGTGTTGTCTGTTGTTTTCTTCAATTTTACTTTTGATTGGAAAAATTACAAAAATTACAAATAAGCCTGTTTGGCACCTTACAATCAAATTTAAGTAAACAGCGCTCAAGGAAAGACTTCAGTGTCCTTTGTTGTGACTCCAGATGGGCAAAAGTAAATAACTGCCTACAGTAATCAAAACGTATCCAGTTGGGACTGATTATTTCCCTTTGCTACATGAAACAGATCTTGGCTTTGATGATCACTTTTATTGTCAATAGATGTGCATTCACTAAATTTTCACATCTGTAATGATTACTTACCAGTTCGATTGTACTTCATTCTATTCTATTTTTTATCCCATTCTATTTTCTATTCTATATTCTATTCTATATCTATTCTATATTTTATTCTCTATTTTACTGTATATTCTATTCCATGTTCCTTTTTACACTCTAATCTACATTCTCTTTTATATTCCTTTCTATGATCGATTCTGTCTTCTATTCTATGGTCTATTCTATATTCCATTTTATATAATATTCTATAACTTTTTCTATATTCTATTCTATTTTCCATTTAATATTCGCTTCCAAAACTATTCTATACTGCTCTAATTCCATTATATATATACATACATAAATCTTTAATAAGCAATAGGGCAGAGAAAAGTGTATTTTTTATTAAATTTGAAAGATTTATCATATCATGGGTCGTAAGCTTATTCTTAGCTGCGTTTTGAAGCATACTTGTTTTAACAAGTATGCTTGTTAAATAGATATGCCCTGACGAAGAGACAAGTTATTTCTCGGAAGATAAAAAGACAAAAGGTATCAAAGAAGTTGCTCAACTTAAACTTTTCTTATTACAATATATGACATTGAATACTGGCAAGTTTATTATTTGGTAGAAAAATATCAAGATTCCTCCCATGTGTAGTTTTTATAACACTAGTAAAAATTACTTGTTATGAAAGAATATTAAATCAGTAGGTGATTTGTCAAATGAAAGTGGCTTCAAAAGATCATCCCTCTCTTTTCCAGGTAAGAAATAACAGGAATTTATTTTCCTGTCGTTAAAAATAAATGAAATGGAGGAAAGGTTGTGGTTTCTTGGAGGAAAGGACAGACAGAAAGTGGCAACTGTCCAACTTATTTATTTGGGATGCATGGGAAATTATACCTGGAATACAATACTTTACAAGCTTTTGTCCAATAAGAAAAACAAATAACCTGAACTTTTCTGCGTTTGATTGCTTATTTTTTCAGACCCCAATTTGAAATTCGGATTTCTATAATGGTGTATACCTAATTTTCAAAACATTTTAGTATATTAACAGAGAGTCAAGGAGACAGATGGACAAATAGACAGGCAGATAGAGAGATAATAAGAGAGAAAGAAAGACATAGAGAGGGAAGGAATGGAAGAATCCTTATACGCTTTGTTTATGCTGGGATTCATGTAAGACAAAATCTTTTTGGCCTTTCCTTTCTCTACGATATCAATAAGCGTTACAAAATAACTGACCATATCACATTAAGAAAATCCAACAACCAAAAAAACTGCTTCTTACATCGAGAGCTTGTATTCAGAGTGCTAATTAATAATCAGCGAGAATAATATTTGTCGTGATGGCTTTTTGTGCTCTGGCTGGTTTCATCGCTTCAGGATCCACATATTTGCCTTTCAGTGAATTTAATCAATCCAATTCCTTTCTCAGTAGAGCCATTCTTGTGATGACTGACATTGACACTCGAGGTTAAGATTGTAATTACTGTAAAACCTAAATACACTACATAATACATGTAAGATGAGAATATGCAGGGTGTCGTGTTTTACTGATTTTTTCAATATAATTTTTAATGTCATTACCTAATTGCATATTGTTCTCCTGTGTTGTTTGTTGTATATGGGCTGAGTGTAAATGGACCATGCATTACTGACGAAGAGGGAAGATAAAAATTTCAGAAAGATAAAAAAAAATTTTCTGGGCAGCAGTAAAATATTTCCAAAATTGCTCTGTGATAGAAGTTAATAAATTTATATATATATATATATACATATATTTCTTTATTGTCATAAATATATACCCTTTTAATACTATATAATATTACAAATATAACTTGTCTGCATGCAAACGTCCCAGAGAATAGTATTGAATGTTCTACAAGTGGCTTATGTATCCACCAAAAAATCCGTTTGGTGCTGGAAAGACTCTTCTGGAAAAGAGATGTTCGATTGTGTCGGTCGCAGATTCGACATGATGGATTCACACCATTTTGGAGTACGTTTGCCTGATAGCTGGTGGTTGTACGACATTGGCCCTATGCTGCAATGATGAATCCTTCAGTTTCACTTTAGAGACCTGAAGAAGTTATCCAAAGAAGAAGTCAAAATTTATTTCCATCCTTATCATTATCTCTAGAGGGATGTTTAAAACTATCAGACTCTGTAAGATTCTTGACCTTCTTTGTCTTCAAAGTCATTGACAGAAATATTCAAACTTTTCTCCAATATAGATAGCTTGGTCCCTTGTATGGGATCATGTTCTAATCTTTTCCCTCAATGCAGAGTGGTGGGTTCCATCACCTTCTAATACTTACAAATACTTAAACGTTTCCTCTGAATATAACTCTTTAATAGAGATTTTATGATTTATCCTTAAGTTAGACGCTGTTGAGAGCCTATCTTTGGAAGGAAATAGCTATTGCGCATTATTCCAGGCCAAACTCTATCTGTTTATTATTGGTTAATTGCGAAACAATAAAAAGTAGGGCCTTGAGTTGTGAATCATTTTCACCCAATAACATTCGACAAAAGAATGAAATACCTTGCCAATAGACCGGACTCATCTCTCTCAATGATCATAAGACAAAATTCCCTTGTAGACTTTTCAGCCCCTGTAAAAGAAATTTAGGCTTCGTAAGTAAAATCCTTTTGGATCGAATCACTACAGAGGACAAAAACTCAATTAATATAAATCAGTGGAGAAATACACATGACGTGATTATTTGGGTTAAATCTATCGACAACAAAGACTTGTCTTCATTCATCCAATTGGACTGCAAAGGCATTTTTCCCTTCATAACCAACAACACACTTAAGGACAGCACTTTAATAACGAAGCTTGGATAACAAAATGGGATAAATACTCTTTTGACGTAACAATAGGCAGTTATGACGGAGCAGAGATTCGCAAATTGATAAGACTACTAATTTCCAATAATCTATCATAGAACCCAACTCTTACGTAGGACGAACAGGTACGACGAGTTAATAGCTTCCAAAACAAAAGATGCCAAAGAACAGATATAGTGAGAACGTCTATAACACAACTATTTAAATCATTAGGATTAAAAAATTAATATTGTTACGAGACTGTACCCAGCCAACTTCCTTGATGTGACCCTCAACCCACGAAACAACACCTTTTAACCGTACAAGAACACAAAGGGTCCTTATGTCCACACCTCCTCAACTTACCCACAACAAACTCTAAAACAATCCCCTCTAGAAATAGTCGAGGGTCCATCAAGATACTCCTCAAACCAGATCGTTTTCAATAATGGTAAAAGGGACTACGAAGAAGTACTGAAAAGGAGTGGTTGCAGAAATTACTAACTAAAGTTTATCGAAACAAAAACCCCTAAAAGGAGAATAAACCAAAGAAGAAATATTAGATGGATTAATTAGCCTTTCAACAAAGATGCGTCCACAAAAATGATAGGGAAATTCTTACTATTAATCGACCAACATTTCCCATCCAACCACCTGAAAACACTCTTTAAATGAAACAATATCAAAGCCAGTTATAGTTGTACCGAAAATAGAGGCTCTATTATCAAAACCCAAAACACAAAGATGTCTTCATCTGAAATACCAAAACCTCTTAAGTTCAACTGTAGAAAGAAAGCCGAGTGATCTTTCAATGAAGAATTCCAAAAACACTTCCCTGACCCGTGATAACTGCACAATAACGTCACCTAACCTCCCGAAAAAAAGTTCAAATTGGCTTAACAAAAACTTAGATACAACGTCCATAAATAGTCTTTAAAAAATAAAAAGTACATATACAGCACTTGATCATCATCGCACGTTTGGAACCTTAAAGAGAAACTCAATGTCACCCCGATACGTAAATGGTTGATTGTTTAAAAAGTGAAAAGCTATAGAAACTGTTCATACAATTGACTTCCATATTCTCTTCCACCCAAAGAACAATGAACTCCTAAACAAACACAGAGAATTAGTCTAGATTCTTTTTGTTTTATTACTATATATCTTGTTCTGGATTCAACTTCACTAAGCACTTTTTATGGTAATGATTTACCCTCAATAATTATATATATATATATAAATATATTAATATAAATATAAGAAAATAAATAAATATAACCATTGGCATTGTCTGCAGCACCTGCAGGAGTGGCTGTTTAATGGCACTGCTGGTAGATGACCTTAACATGGCTCGCAATTGAACTCGATTTTGCAATATGTACATCCAGTTTATGATGCATCATCTCTTCTACTTCGTCTTTCCACCCCAAGTTGGGTCATTTTGAAAATGTGGTATATTCCCCAGATGTCCAATCAGGGAGTATTTTGCCCATTGCATTTTTGTCATTCTGCCTACTTGAGTTGTCCACCTTTCTCTGGACTTTTTAGATGCTAAGATGATCTCTTATGTTTGTTTGTTTATTTATCTCTTTTTTAATCTTCAATGTATACATACGTATACATTGACTCAGATAAACCTTCCTTGATAGGAGACGTTTTCAGCAGAGCTTGTGAAATATAAGTGTAAACTAGGTCAAACAAAGCAATGAATCAATAATGATAAATAATGTTTGAAGTATTGAAAGGAAATACGATAATTGGCTACAGAAAACAAATTTAGTCACAAAACGATGTCATAAACTAGAAAAACGAAGCCATTTGCTTTGGGGTTCATCGCATTTAGGTATTTCATATCGAACTGAGCAATTCACTGGTCTTCCTTATAAAGGCATACTGTCTCTTCAAGCGACAAATTGTCGTGTGAACCTAAAGTACTTGAAATTTGTTTGGTGAAATACAAGATTATAACAAATTTTTTCTTTGGGGAATACATAAAAAGAGACATGTTGGGTCCATCCAGTAAATACTTGTAATTGCCTTTCATTCCAATCTCTTGTCCAGGAAAAATGACATAGGAACACGAGGGTGAACGTGACGTGTCTTTCTTGGTGGCTGAAGGACAGACAGTTTTGACAAGTGCTAGTTATTAATGTCTTAAATGTGACCAAAGGCTTTCTTTTTTATTAGAAAATGGTCTAACACCAAAAGGTGACTTTTAAAAAGACACAAGCTTAACTTCAAATATTTATATTGAAGTGGATGAATGGAGAAGAAGGCTTTGGGAAACATAAAGGCAAGATAAATACACAAACATACTTTAAGTGGTTTACACCTGGGTTTATCTTCTCCATATTCGCACTTGGAATCTTAATTAAAAAATGATATTAGGATAATTTAAGTAATGACAACGTGTAACTATTATTATTTATGATTATTATATCTAGAAGCTTTTGTCTCAAAAATAATGATGTAATATCATCGTTACTTACATACGTACAATGTTATTGATACATTTGAGGATGTGGCTTCAGGGGTATGTCTATGCATGTGTAAATCTTATTGTGCGCCGTAGTGAAGTTGAAATTGATGGAAATAGACGAATAAATTTAATTGTAAATATAATTGTAATCTAATGCTATAATGCTATTATGATATCTAATGTTATTGTTATATTAAAAAGAAGTATCATTACTGTATCATTACTGTATTATTACTGTATTACTACTGTATTTGATCTGGAGAGAAAGGAAACTAGCGACAGGAGCAGGTGGCGGAGTCTGGTCGAGCGGAAGATACGGCAGAAACCCGCTACCCGGTCAAGATACAGCGGAGCAAGGTGAGCGTTATTACTGTATTCGTCCAAATAAATGGAACAGGCGCTTAAAAATTTGTAGGAAGAGGGCGCTTATTTGGATTAATAAAGAATGAAGAAAAATTCAGCAGAGCTATTTAAGACATTAGTCTGGTAACCCTTATAGAGAAACGTTTTTATTACAGACAGGGCGCATATTACGATGAATACGGCATATTTGTATATATAAATTGAAGAACATAAGTGAACCTGCAGCAGCAATGCAATTCACATAAAGAAATTTACTGAGTCAAAACTACACTATATATCATCATCATCATCATCATCATATTCGGTTTAACGTCTATTTTACATGCTAGCATGTGTTGGATGCTTTCTTTAAATTGACTTCCAAGTTATCCTATCCTTCACCAGGTCTCTGCTGACACCTTTTTGTTTTAGATCCACCCTTATCACTTCCTCCCATGATTTCTTCGGTCTTCCTCTGTCAGTGGTTCCTGTCACCTTGATTGTTCTGCATCTACTTGCCAAAGCATTCTTGTCCATTCTCTCCGCATGACCAAACCAACGAAGCCTCCTATTCTATTCATCTATACATGAAGTACAAAATACTTGAGACATCAACTAATGCACTAATATAATCATGACTGAGAAGGAACAACTAGTACTACTAGTAACTTGTGTACAAGAAGAAATTAATAAAATAAGACAAGGATAACAAGACAAAATGGAGTAAGACTGACTACTGAAATAGGAAATGTAAAAATGACATTGTAATCAAATATCAAAACTGTGAAGTTGAAATACGGCAATTAAGAAAATGGTTCAAACAAGATCGCAAACAAATATCCAGCCTTGGATAATTTTTAAAAAAGGAAAGAGTGCTACACACTACGAGCAAGGACAAACAAACTTCTTGTTTTGACAAATTGGCCAAGAGAATTGATAATTTCCTATCTTCACCGTGGTTTCTATGGTTTTGACCCTGTTTTAGGATTTTTATATTTTCTCTTCGTCGCCAGTCTCATATCTTTTTAAATTGAAGTCGTTTGGAGTATTGGCGTATTCGTTTCTTGATGTGTACATGTCTCATTTGATATTTCATGTAAATTTTGTTTTATGAAGCACATTAGGTGTTATATCATTTATTTGTTATTTCATATACTACTAATACATGCTGACGCACAATGAGTTCATGTCTGGTGTGTCTTGGTGTTACTTGTAGCAGACATAAGTACAAACCACAGCCAAAGCCACTTTGAGTGATATTAATGCCATTACATCAATAAATTCGATACAATGTTGAGTTTGAAGATATATCTAACCTTTCTAGGATCACAATTCGTGCAGCTGATAAAAATTAGGCTGTTTGTCATTCAAATATTAAAAGAATATGCATATATTATCTCCTTTAATTTAATCCTTTGATCATAAAACAGTGTGTGTTTTATTGTTAGGAGACCAAGATTAAAAATGAACTCTTCCATACGATTATTGTTTGCTTACATGTATGAATACCAATTACGTATACTACAGGTGCTGCATATCGCTGTAGCTTCCTTTAAAGTCATCTTGAATATCAAACTGGTTTTAGCTTGAAGGCTTCTAAGCATCCATTATGTAGTATTTCTGTTCAGGTTAACTATTTATTAGGTTTTATCAATGATAATATTTAGGAGTAAAGAGATAACTGTCCGGAGCCAATACGCCCACAGCGTCAATTTGTATTATTTGGGGCGGAGGATATGGGGGGGGGAGATATTCTGTGAAGAGTAAACACAATGGTAAAGAAAGGGCTTGTCAAAGCACCAAGATGTCCTCTTTAAGACAAAAACGAAATCAATTCATTGTAGTAGTATTTGAAGTATTGCTAAGATTAAAAGTAGAATATGTAATAGCAGTTGCTCGTTTAGTAGAATTAGTAAGAAAAACAGGTTCCGTTAAAATTTTAGGACTATTACCAGCAATGGCAGTAGCAATAAAAGTAAAAGCTTACGATTTGTTGTATTACACGTAGTAGTACCCTTAAGAGTAGTAGTTGCAGTAATTGTAGAAGTAGTAATAGTAGTAATAGTAGTAATAGTAGTAACAGTAGTAATAGAAGTAATAGTAGTAATAGCAGTAATAGTATTAAAAGTAGTAACAGTAGTAATAGTAGTAATAGTAGTAATAGTAGTAATAGTAGTAATAGAAGTAATAGTAGTAATAGCAGTAATAGTATTAAAAGTAGTAACAGTAGTAATAGTAGTAATAGTAGTAATAGTAGTAATAGTAGTAATAGTAGTAATAGTAGTAATAGTAGTAATAATACTAATAGTACTAATAGTACTAATAGTAGTAATAGTACTAATAGTAGTAATAGTAGTAATAGTACTAATAGTACTAATAGTAGTAATAGTAGTAATAGTAGTAATAGTAGTAATAGTAGTAATAGTAGTAATAGTAGTAATAGTAGTAATAGTAGTAATAGTAGTAATAGTAGTAATAGTAGTAATAGTAGTAATAGTAGTAATAGTACTAATAGTAGTAATAGTAGTAATAGTAGTAATAGTAATAGCAGCAGTAGTAGTAGTAATAGTAGTAATAGTAGTAATAGTAGTAATAGTAGTAATAGTAGTAATGGTAGTAATAGTAGTAATAGTAGCAATAGTAGTAATAGTAGTAATAGTTGTAATAATAGTAATAGTAGTAATAGTGGTAATAATAGTAGTATTAAATGGAGTACTAGAAGTAGAGGTATTAGAAGGAGCACTAGTAATAATAATTGGGGTAGCAAAAGTAGAAGTGTTAGTGATATTAAAAGTTATTGTGCTAATTCCAGTTGTAGCAATAGCTCTAACAGTAAATATTTTATATATGCATATATGTATGTATGAATGTATATGTAGTGGTATGTAGGTATTCATATCATTTATTTATGTTCCTCTGTCATGTCTGTGCTCTCTTTCCTTCGATCTTTCAGGTACTCTTAAGATCATTGCTTCTCACGATATGTTCAAGAAACACAAGCTTTCTTCTCTTTATCACAGTTATCGACTTTCTTGTCATACTAGCCATCTGTCACACCTCCTTGTTAGGTTTTCTTGCCTTCCATGGAACATTAAAAATAACTAACAATGATACTAAAAAATAATATTAGAATAACAAATATAACTATTAAATAAAATTATTATTGTTTTTTAATAGCTAATTAAATACATACAATAAATCAAATACACTTTAACTACTACATTTTGGTAATTAACAAAAAAATATAAATATATATAAATTAGTCAAAAGGCCAGAAATGAACCTACGAACAACATTTTTGGTGGTCATTAACACCGTCCTTTGCATTTTGGATGCAATTTTGTTCATATGTTTATAAGTTTCAAACATCGTTTTAAGAATAATCCTCCCTTCTTTCATTTCACCTCCTAGTACATTGACTATCACAGGGATTATAGTAATATTGTAACCAGGACTCCTCTGTCTTGTTTCAAATGCCAATTGTCTATATTTAATTAATTTTTCCATTCTCTTCTCATAAATATTCTTCTGTTGCGGGCACGCCATATCGCAGATCAATATCTTTCTCTCTTCCTTCATTTCAAGGAACAAATCGGATCATCTCTAGCGCGTGGTCTTGTGCAGGTGGAATCCCACACCAGCTTTGCCCTGTCATTTTCAAGAGTAGTTCCTCTATTCCATCACAGTAACGTACCAAACAGCCTCTTGGCCTAATATATTGTACTTCTTTGTCCATGCCACCGCTAGAATCATTACCGATCGCTTGTGTCTGGATAACTACTCATTACTAGCTTCAGACAACCAGTAATTAGCTGTTCCACTGTTTCACTATCTCCTGTTCTCCACTATTCCTCTTTTTTGTTTGCAAGATGGCTGCTGTCTTCTTGGTCCCAACAAATCAATATTATTTGTTATTATTATTATTATCTTTCTTCACATTTTGTGTTTGGCTGTTCTTATTGCCGAGTTATATGCTGACAGGCGGGTCATAACAAATGACCACGGGCTACCAGCATTTTCTTTATCAAAACTCCAGTACTTTTCGCAAAATCCTGGCTGTTCCCAACAACGTAGTCTTTTGAAGTACTCCTAAGTTGCAGTGAATTCCAAGCTTTTCAACCCACTTCTCAAATCCTTTAGTCACAGATCCCAGAGCTCCAATAGCAACAGGGACAATTTCTACTTTCTTCAGTTTCCACAGTCTTTTTATTTCTCTTTTCAGATCTTGATACTTTACTACTTTTTTTTCTTTCCTTCTCTGCCATGTTCGCATCCGCCGGTACGGTTATGTCAATGATTATTGCCGTAAGTTTCTTCTTATCTACCAAGACTAAATCTGGCCTTCTTGCTTCAATCACATTATCACACTGGATATTTACATCCCACAACAACTTTACATCATCACTCTCCAAAACTCCTTCAGGGGTATGCTCGTACCATTTCTTACTACATTCCAGTCCTCTATTATTTTCTTGTTATCACAGGTAAAAGTTCCTGGTAAGTTCGTCCCGAAAGCAAGCTAGAACAACTAGCCTCAGGTTTCGAGAACCTTTCTCAATGTTCTTGCAGTTCCCAACAGCACCGTTTTCTGTATCACTTCAGTCCTGATCTTGATCCCGATTTTTTCTATGTACTGCTCTGCTTCTTTTGTGACACATCCCAATGCACCAACTACAACTGGGATGACA
>RDPX01000460.1:396553-418977 GCA_003991215.1 Morbakka virulenta | reverse complement strand
TAATAATAATAATAATAATAGCAGCAGTAGTAGTAGTAATGGTAAAAGTAATGGCAAACCCATTTGAAGATATCAGCATCCTATTCCGGAAACGTATAAAATGGACTCCATGAAAAAAGAAATTACATTGAGTTAATGGCAGTTAAATAATTGAGGAAAGAGATCCATCTAAAGTAAGAAGAAAAAATATTTTGCTTCTTATTTGTCAAACATGGGGGTCTTATCTAATAACACTGTGTTCTGCTTGAGTTTTTAGTAACTCAATAACAAGATGTAAAGCTTGGTTTTTGTTTCTCGATCACCAGATGAATTTCCACCGGCTGACGTTTGTTTGTTTTTTTAAACGTGCAGAAAATAGGTGAATATCATGTGACTCAGCACGTTCACAAACACAGTAATATTGACAAAACAATGACCTGCATCTGCTTTAAAAATTCATTGAACATTGATTGATCAGCTCTTTATTCAACTTTTCACCAACCGTAAATAGTTGAGTTACACACTAATATATCTAAGTTTACTTTTCCTTGGCCTATCCACCCATATTCTACTTATCGGTCATCGATAGATAAAATCTATCCACCTATCTACCTTTCCGCGTTGGTTTCTTCTTTACGGGGTACCTTTTCGTAGCTGTTTCCTTTCATTTCTTATCAACATGAGAATACTTTTCTCTCTCTCTCTTCCTTTCTTCCTCCACCTTTTCATCTATCCAGCTATTCACCTATCTATCTATCTCTCTATCTTTCTATCTATGTATCTATTTATCGATCTATCTATCTACCTAACTACCCAGCTATCTTGATTATCAGTCATATGTATATATATATGTATATATATATAAATACATAATGTCTTGACTTATTTCCTGGCGTTTTGTTACTTACTCAGTCAAATTACAATGTAACGTAAAGAGAAGGAAAAAGGAATTACATATTCCTGCATAGTGAAAATACAAAAATATGATATATATATATATATATATATATATATATATATATAAAAAATTCGATGCCAAATTTCAATAAAAAATACTCTAGATATCATGCGATAGTAGAACAGCACTATTTATCAGAACATTGATTATACATGGACTGGACCCATCTAAAAGCTCATGGTCTTGATTTGATTTCGGTAGTATTTCTGAAAGGGTGTGCTTCTGAGTTATCTTCCGTGCTTTTAAAATTTTTCAATCGAAGTCATGTTTTCCGCCTTTCTGAAAACTTTCTAATATTGCTCTTGCCTTCAAGAATGTAGGTGGCTCATCTGATTCTCGAAACGATCGACTTTTAAGTCTTTCTGTCGTTAGGAAATTGTATGAACGACTTATCAACAATACACTGGAAGAATTCTTGAATAACATTGGTCTCTTTGCATATCTCTAGAGATCTGGCTTCACAGGTGATATTTGGACTGTAATAAGGAAAAGCAGCTTTAGGTTTGTGGGAAGGTTCAGTGAAGGAAGAGTCATGGCACTTGATCTTCCTTAGGCACCTGATAAAGTGTGGAACGCTGGCTTACTCCATAAGTTTTCTGTTTATGATATTTGTGGAAGGGGTTTTGAAATCGCTCAGTCCTTTCTCTCAGATCGTAAAATGAGTGTCACATTAGATGGAATTACATCTGATAAATATTTCATTAAGATTGGTATGCTCCAAGGTTCTATTCTTGGTACAACTCTCTTTAGATCAATGATCTTTTTGCTGATTTGTTTTTAGTTTTAACATTAATCTAGATGACACTATCCTGTACTCTGGCATTGACCCCAAGGCCACTTAACAGGAACAAGACGTAGATGCAGAAGATTTAGAATCTGACATTCAGAGTGTCACAGAATGGGAGCGGAAGGGGTGCAGAAGTGCCTGGTTTGTTTTAATGAAACTAAAACACAACTTATGTTGCTCAACAGAAAGCTGAGTTCTTCAGTGAGGATACTTGGTTTGCCATTTTCTACAAATCTCGATTGAGGTTCTTACAGTCAATCTATTGACAGGTCTACTTCTAAAAGCTTGATTCTTTGTATCGTGCTAGAGATTACCTGATGTTTGAAACCATTTTGTATTTCTAAAAATCTATCAGCCGCTCTTGCAAAGAGTAGAGTTGTATGGACAAATGTTTTGTTACCTCATTTTGGTTTTCTTGACTGTGTTCAGAGACGTGTTTGTAATTTAGTAAGTCTAAATCTCGCTGTTGCTCTTCAACCTTTTTTCTCGTCGTCGGAATGAGGTTTGTCTTAGTCTTTTCTATTAGTATTATCGTCGAAAGTGTTCTGATGCGTTTTTTGCGTTAGTACCAAATATGGTTGTTGCATCTTGTGTGACTCGTTCCTGTAAACGTCTTCATTCTCATGCAGTTTTGTCTCTGGTTAAAATAAATGTTTTTATGATTGTAGCTTCTTTCCTTGGACTGAGAAATATTCTGCGTTGTATAACTTGAATATTTTTAAGTCTAAGGTTAACTCTTATTTCTTGCCTTAATCTTCTTCTCTTTCTTTCTTTTTTTAATCATTTCTTCATAGTTCTATAAACTAGTGACACTATTCCTTGTATGGCTCTTAAACATTGGGGGAGAAAAGATTAAGCATGTGCTCTGATGTTGCTTGATCCGTGTTTCGTAGTAAAGCGTGTAATCATACAGCATCCTGACTTCTAAGTAAGCTCTGATAATGTAGAGCTGCATTAATTGCGATGGTAATATTCAGTCCAGAACCAATCAGGGGAATTACCTGAAAAGTCAATGCTGGTATCTATCCCAAACATCAAGCACCGAACCCGTGACCTTCTGATTGCCGGTCAAATGCTCTTTCTCTGGGCTACTCTGGGCTTGCTTTTCATGAGAGAGCCGAACAGGCAGTCTTTTGATCAAATTAAAAGGCTGAATGTTCGGCTCACGTCGAGGTCACCAACTCTAGTGAGATTAAATGAAGGAGATTTTTGAGAAGCATATATGTCTGAGCTGCTGGGAGCTTGCTACTCAGGAGAGAGAATTCGGATGTCAACAGTTTGTGAATGATGTCACTACAACTATCCCCGGTGGTATTAGCTGTCATGGTACTTATACTACACTTTTTACCTCCCTTTTAATAATAAGTTTATTACTTTTGTTAAATTTATCCAAATGATAATATTTGCTTGAACATTCTAGCAACAATCACAGCAAAGATTGAAGTGATTCAACACAAATGAAAATATTTCAAATCCATAATATTCATTTTCCCATTTTTAGCTAATTTTTTATTTCAAGAATAAAGTAACTATATAAAAAAGAGCCTGATTAAGCTATTATTTCATCATAAATCTGCAATGTTGTTTAAGAATTGAAATGGTAAACAAGAATGAAAGCAATGGGTTGGGAAGGTAAGATCTTTAAATTGTAATTTATTGACTTTCTAGGCCTTTCTTTTTTTAAACATTTTTCATTTTATGTTCGTGGCAAATAAAAACTTACTTTCTTACTTATGAACAAAAACAAAAATTGTCACGTTCATTTAATTTTGGAAATAAAACAATTTTTTCATATTCAATTTTCTTCTTTTTAAAAATTTTGAATAACTCTTTCCGAAAAAATTTTTTTTTCTCGTAATTTTTCAATGCCATAAAACATAGGTTAAATCGCTTTACGTAGAGGATTTTGTTTTCTACTGTCTGCAACGTTAAGGCCAAGCATCGTTATGTCTGCCCTGTCTTCGATTGATTATAGAACAACGTGTCTTTGTAGGAAATCCTGTCTTTGCTAGTTAAGATTAGTTGATCATGAATTCCCCCACACCTTTTCTCTTCATTTAAAATGCTCTTAAGAAATCCATTATCAAAATTGTTATCGACTGTATTATATCCAAGGAGATATGTCATTAGCATATCTGTACTTTTCTAACCTTAAAAAAAGCTCTGTTTTTTCAAAAGTCGCGAATTATTAAAACAACGTACCACTAGCTTGGCCTAGACATGGTCTTCCTATTCAACAGATATGTAGGATTACGATATACAGCTCTATAATCAGCTTTCGTCGCTAGCTGATTCATTTTTCTCGAAGCAGAAATGGATCTTTCAACTGAATATGTGGTGGGTATCTTTAATTAAACATTAAAGAAAAGAGTAAGGTTGCAAAGAGCAATCTTTAGTGTTTTTAAACAATTCTTGATTAGATTACAGGCATAGAAGCTAGTGATATCAAAGTCTAGCGATTCAACTTTATCCTCAAACGGTGAGTATGTGATGAATAAATTCTCACTTTCTATCATTTCTAATTCACGCTGGCGTTTTTTGTCGAGAACTCCATATGCTTTACATCCTTGGATTTCCCATTTTCCCCTGTATTGCTTATTTGTCTTAGCATTTTCTATTATTTTTTTTACTTCTAAACTTTTTATTACAAATAACCCCACGCCTTGTCTTCTTCCTTAACTCTCCACAAAATCCTCTTCTATATTTCTAGAGCCACTTCTTTCCCAGCATGTCTCCTATGTAAATCTAACATTTACCCTTCTGCTTTAAAGTCTTTCTGTCAGTTCTTTAGCTGTTCCCCTTAAACTTTCCAAATTCATTGTTACAAATAGAAAATGAAATGCTTTTAAAGTTTGAGCAATTCCGATACTTAGCAGTAAAAAAATAAGCAAAATATTGCATCTGAGTAGTGGTACTTGACTGAGCTAGGTTTTTTTTGGCTTGTATGCTAAAAATTAACAGAACAAGAACAAAAAGAAGGGTAAAGAAGAGGACAGGAAGAGCAAGCACTTCAGTGTATGGTCGCTGTGACGCAGCACTTTGCAGCTCAACCCTGCTCTATTATATTGGATAACATTGCATATGTACAGTATTCAGAATTTGATCAACCACCTAGCCACACACACTCTCAAAGAAAATCATACATAAGAAAGGATCAATAAAAAACGTCTGTATTTGGAATAAATATACATAAATGTAAAACTGCATCAAATTGATGAAAACTATGACAAACATTATACAAATTTGCTCATTGGTAAGAGAAGAGAGGGAAAAAAGGGAGTATTAAAGCTTGAAATAATAGAGTCACACACAAAAACAAGTAGAGAGAAACACACAAAGACACGTACAGACACAAAAAGAGACAGAGAGAAATATACATAGACAGAGACCGAGATATGTCTAATTTTTTTTTGTTATTCATTTTTTATCCCATTAGAAAAGAGTATGGAGGGAACAAATAAAAGAAGGGAGAAGACAGAAGACTTTAAATAATACTGGTAAAGCAATGAGGGCAAATTCCATTTCATAATTTCTGATGCGTCATTATCTTAAAAAAAACCCAGTCTGTGTAGTACGGTATAACAAACAGAAAGCAAGCTTCATTCATAGCTTGTCTGTAGANTAAAGTCTTTCTGTCAGTTCTTTAGCTGTTCCCCTTAAACTTTCCAAATTCATTGTTACAAATAGAAAATGAAATGCTTTTAAAGTTTGAGCAATTCCGATACTTAGCAGTAAAAAAATAAGCAAAATATTGCATCTGAGTAGTGGTACTTGACTGAGCTAGGTTTTTTTTGGCTTGTATGCTAAAAATTAACAGAACAAGAACAAAAAGAAGGGTAAAGAAGAGGACAGGAAGAGCAAGCACTTCAGTGTATGGTCGCTGTGACGCAGCACTTTGCAGCTCAACCCTGCTCTATTATATTGGATAACATTGCATATGTACAGTATTCAGAATTTGATCAACCACCTAGCCACACACACTCTCAAAGAAAATCATACATAAGAAAGGATCAATAAAAAACGTCTGTATTTGGAATAAATATACATAAATGTAAAACTGCATCAAATTGATGAAAACTATGACAAACATTATACAAATTTGCTCATTGGTAAGAGAAGAGAGAGAAAAAAGGGAGTATTAAAGCTTGAAATAATAGAGTCACACACAAAAACAAGTAGAGAGAAACACACAAAGACACGTACAGACACAAAAAGAGACAGAGAGAAATATACATAGACAGAGACCGAGATATGTCTAATTTTTTTTTGTTATTCATTTTTTATCCCATTAGAAAAGAGTATGGAGGGAACAAATAAAAGAAGGGAGAAGACAGAAGACTTTAAATAATACTGGTAAAGCAATGAGGGCAAATTCCATTTCATAATTTCTGATGCGTCATTATCTTAAAAAAAACCCAGTCTGTGTAGTACGGTATAACAAACAGAAAGCAAGCTTCATTCATAGCTTGTCTGTAGACATATAGTAAAGTTATTCAAAGGATTTCTGTCATTACAAATTAATGTTCTAATTCAGAGTATAACAAACACCATGAATAAACGCAATGGTAAAAAGCCAACTGCACATGACATTAGTGGACGTGTTCAAACAGAGGACAGTACACTTGAGAATATTATATTGGACAGAGGTCTGTGTGAGTTTCTCTTCAACGATAAAGATATGATTGAGTTTCTTGTTGTGATCTGTGTTTTGGTCGGTGGGACTTTGATGGTTGTTCAAGGATGTTATATGAGGCAGTGTTTTGCTGTTGGTCAGCCTGCCTCATCCTCACACTTCAACAACACTGTTTTGACATAAGGAAATCGGATCAAGACGAGAATGCACATTTCACTCGACAAGTAAAAATTATCAAGAGAGCAATTTTGAAAGGATTTATTTAATATATAAATATACAGCTAGATAGAACTATATTTATATATGCATATATTTAAATGAGATAAAAATAGAGGGAACCATTCATGTAAATCGTTTAGAATTTTGTACAAAAAGAGATCAACGTTTCAACCTATCTTTCATAAAATAAACAGATTAAAAGTAAAGAGTGAACATTAAGATTTCGTCATGGAATATCTTACTGAAATTAAATATCTTGGATTAAACATGCATGTTTATGTAAAAAAACAAAAATATTGCTTCAGAAAATCACAGAAAATCGATCTATCAAGCACGTGGAAGTTATCTTCGATCTAATATCAATGTCTTACAAAAAACGGACGATTATACATTCAAATCATTGCATGGAATTCATTTGCTGCATTTAAGAAATGATACTTCACACTACTCTTCAAAGTATTGTCTCAAAAAGACCATGTTGTGTCTGTTTTATTGACAATCGGAGTGAACAAACTTTTGTCATTACAGGTAAGAAACGAAACGAAATTCCTTGTTCTTTCCCTTCCTACTGGCTGTTCTTTTCTTATTACGATGAATAGTTGTAGCTTCTGCTTTCCAGACTATTCTTTAGAAGCTTGAGCTTCCAACTTCGGCTAAAACTAGGCATCGTGGATAGTTGTCCTAATTTTTGGATTATTACTAGTAGAGGAGAAAGAGCTAGTGGCATTTTTTATCTTGCAAAAACTTACACCTTTTGGTGACCTCGACGTGAGCCGAACTTACAAATTTTTAAAAAATAGATTCGTCTTTTCAAGCATGCTGGAATGTTGCATATCAGTTGTTTGTGATACACATCTATCTTTCTTTTTACTAAGTATACAAATCCTAAAGAAAGTTAAGTAAACCCTGTCTCACTGGAGACATTATACTGGTACACTATAGGTGGATATATATTTAAATATATATGTGTGTGTGTGTTTGTGTGCAATAGATACAGTAGTAGTAGTAATAGTAGTAGTAGTAGTAGTAGTAGTAGAAGTAGTAGTAGTGGTAGTAATAGTAGTAGTAGAAGTAGTAATAGTAGTAGTAGTAGTAGTAGCAGACTCGAATATAACATAAATTCTTGTGCAAATAATAGTTTCACATATTTAACAAACAATCATCAGGCACATACTAGATTTTTACAAACAGAACAAATTCTATACGACACAAATCGAAAGTTGCATAATTCTAATCTTTGTTGTTGTGCTCATTAAGGAGCATTTGTTCACATGACGTCACTAAAAAATTAATTCGTGCGTTGGAGAATTGACTTTAGTTCGGACGATTTTTAGTTTCTTATGAAAGCATGTCAGAGAACATTTTGAAATATTTGTACAGGCTGGTACATGTTTCATGATCGATCATTCAAGCTTTGGGCTACTGCCTCACTTACTTAGACAACATTTCTTTGGAGGACATTTATTATTATTATTATTGAGTGGTGGAGCCCATGGGGGACTCAGGGGTAGAAATCCCAGCAAACATATCCGACTACCAGCCCGATAAGGGTAAACTGGGTGCATGCATCACACCCAAGTGTGTACGATATTGATGTACATAAAAAAAAATAGCACATGACCTTGCAGTTGGGGCCTGTTTAGGTTTCCCAGTTTAGGTGACCCATTCTGCTTAAAACGGTCTCCGTAGCGAGGCTTCACCCAAGACCTTAGGACTAAGTAACAAAGTAAGAACTCGGTACTCAGCCCTTCAGAACAAGAGATCCACGCTCACGACACCTAGATATGATGCTCCCCCACTACTCCTACTATTATTATTATTATTATTATTATTATTATTATTATTATTATAGGGGAGGAGGTGAAGCTTGTTGATGGATTGATGCACAATCTGGTAAGAGACAGTATGACTGTGACTGAGATTAATCGGTTACTGTATGCTGGATCATATGTGGTTGCATCCCGGTTAGGTGTGATGGGAAAAAACAAAACAGTTAGAAAGAAGAAGCCATGGTGGCAGAGGAGGTTGGAAAAGAGCATTGGCGAGTGGAGGAAAGATCTTGGACGAATTGAGGAGATAAAGCAAGGGAATAAGGTTCGTCAGGTTGTTCGTGATAGATTGAATAGGAAATATGAGCTTGTAGTGAAGGGAACGATGACAGTCAGCACAATGTTGAAGAACAAAATTTCTTCCACTAGTGCTAAGATTAGACAGTTTGTTGGGAAAAGCCTTGCCAGGAGACAGAACAACCTTTTCAAGAACAATCAATGTCAACTCTACAAGGAGCTTAATGGCAATGGACATAAGATGGAATCCTCTGCTCCTAATGCAGATGAGGCAAGAGAGTTCTGGAGTATTATCTGGTCCGAGGAAAAGGAACACGACAAGGAAGCAAGTTGGTTGGGTGATGTAAGGGAAAAGTTTGCAGACGTAGAGAAACAAGAGGACATTATGGTGGCTCTGCAAGATGTTAAGGCAGGGATAAGAAAGATGGCAAACTGGAAAGCCCCTGGACCTGACTGGGTCAGAGGTTACTGGTTCAAAAAGTTCACCTCGCTACACTTGTCAATTGCAACAACTCTGCAGGAGTGTTTGACGTCAGGCGTGGTACCCGACTGGATGGTCAAGGGGAGGACAGTTTTAATTCAGAAAGATTCTGGAAAGGGGACAGCAGCTAGTAACTATAGGCCGATAGCTTGTCTACCATTGATGTGGAAGCTGCTCTCTGGAATCTTTGCTGAAAAGATCTACGGTCATCTTGTAAATAATAATCTTCTTCCTGAGGAACAGAAGGGATGCAGGAAGAAGTCACGTGGCACGAAAGATCAATTGATGATCGATAAGGCAATTTTGCACGAGGTCAGGGCTATGAAGAGAAACCTTAGCATGTGCTGGATTGATTACAAGAAGGCATATGATATGGTCCCTCACAGTTGGATTTTGGAGATGCTGGACATGGTTGGAGTTGCAGAGAATGTGCGGAGTTTGCTGAAAGGAAGTATGGCTGAATGGAAGACAGTACTGACGGCTAATAATGAGGTGCTTGGTGAAGTTAACATCAATCGGGGAATATTCCAAGGTGACTCCCTTTCCCCTTTGATCTTTGTTATTGCAATGATCCCGCTGAGTATTTTACTCAACAGAGAGAAGCTTGGATATTTCTTCGGTCACGGTAGGGTGTTGGTCAATCATTTATTGTTTATGGACGACTTGAAGCTATTTGGACGGAGTAAACGTGAGTTGGAGGCATTGGTCGAGGTGGTGAGGGTTTACTCTAGGGACATTGGGATGGAGTTTGGGTTAGATAAGTGTGCTGTTTTGGAAATTAGACGAGGTGAAAGGGCTGAATGTGAGGGAATCGAGCTACCGAGTGGGGAGTTGATGAAGGAGGTTGATGAAGATGAGATGGGTACAAGTACCTGGGAGTGCTAGAAGGGGCGAAAGTAATGCAGAAGAAGATGAAGGAGAAAATTGGGAATGAGTACCTACGACGTGTGAAATTGCTGGCAAAGTCGAGGTTGTATGCTGGGAACTTGGTTCGCGGCATCAATGCGTGGGCAGTTAGTGTTGTCCGATACAGCTCTGGAATACTGGATTGGTCTGATGCTGAGCTACGTAAACTTGATACCAAGACAAGGAAGATATACATAGATCACATTATGTGTACAAATATGTAAGTATTCAAGTGAGTCAACGCACTAATTATCTTCAAAAAGTAGGGTAATGTCACAATAGCTTTTCACCAAATCAAGCATTCGATGTTAAGACTTGGCGAGCTTTGAAACCACTTATTTGCCGACACACAACACATTAGAATAACAACAAGATATACTTTATTCATATATAGAGTCAAGATAGGTCATCTTTCGTAGTCAAAGAGTGCTCGATACCTTGCAGTAGAGCTGTGCAGTTGAAAACGGACATAATCGTCAATTACAGTTCGACTCAGCTGGAAAATGACCTTGTAACAGGAAGAGAGATCATTGCAGAAATAACCACATGGATCAACTCCCCATTTACCAAACACGTAATCATAAACATAAGAAGGAATAAGGTTTTTTTTGCGGGAATAAACACCCATTAAAGAACATTTTCAGCCGCAACACGTTTACAACACGTCAGTCCTCAAAACAAGTAGCATAGCAACAAAGAGCGTAACTTTTGTTTTGTAAACTGCAGGGTCAAAGGCTATTGCACATTAAATGGCAAATGCTGAAAGGTCGAAAGCGAGAACGATAAACAGACCTATATTTAAATTGGTCTATATTGGTCGACGAGTTTAAATGTAGATTCAGAAACCACACAGCGTCATTTAGACACGAGAACAAATGAAACGCCACAGAATTTAGCAAACACATTTGATCCATAAAGTGTCTGGGTCACAGTATTCTATCAAATGAAAGACCATTGCACGTGCCACAACCTGTTCAAATGCCACAAAGCGTTGCAACCTGTGTATATCAGAAAAATTCTTTATTATTTGCAAGTCTAACTTAAGCACACTTAACAAAAGTAAGGTATTAGCTGCAGTTAACAATTTTTTCTTTACCTTTTTTTAAAATGAAAAGATTGAAACAACCATTCAAAATCTGAAATCCCTGGGATTTCCCCTTTTTTCATCCCAAAAGCAAAGCTGGAATCCACTTCAGTGAACTTTTTTCTTTTTTTGTTCGTTTGTTTGTTTTTTGTAGTTTTATATTTTTTCCTTTATTGGTTTTTTCACCCCTACTATTTTTATCTTCGAAAACCAAAGTTGTAGTATCCCACTTGCATGGAGAAATGAATTAACTGTTGTACGGCAAAAAGTAATGCATAATATTACTTTGGGAGGGTTAGCATCATTTTGACAATGCCATTTTCAGGGACTTTCTTGTGGCAGAGAGGGGTTGCTTGGCCGGATACCCTTCCTGCGCCCAGGCATTGGCACTTTTGAATAGAGTTTCAAAGTCTTTATGCCTGCTCGAGTTATCGAATTCATAATCCCATGGTTACAATGGAATTGCACTAATCATTAAGTGACGGGTCCTCTACTTAATGCATTTGTTGTTATTAATTTTTTATGATTATTGTTTATGTTTATTGTGTTAGTGGTTCTCAGCTAATTTTAATCCTCATTTATCTTCACCATGGCTACAAATCACAATTTACTTTGAAAGAGGCAAAATTGAAAAGAATGCGAATGTTCAATGTAGTAATCTCTCTGTATATAAAAAAATCCCATCCAATTCACACACTTTCATTTTCAATGACAGGTTCTGATTGGTAATTGAACCACTCACAAAGCTAGAGGTACATGACTTTGCAATATTGTCATGTCTGTTCTTGTAATCTCCTTGCGCTAGTTGTTTACATTCTGCAATTGGATAACTAACTGATTCTTTCCTTTCGCCAAAGATTCTGCATTTGCCACCTATGTCCTGTTTATTAATATTCTTTTTAAGCCTACATTGTGCGCATTGCCTGTTCTTGGGCAACGTATATCATTCTTTTCGTTTCTCTTTTCAAGACCCATTTCCTTAACCAGTCGCAAGACGACTCATCCTTTATATCTTCTACTTCTCTGATCGATTTTCCATGTAAGTTCTTTTCTCTCCATCTTTTATTAACTAATCTTGGAAATACACCAATAAGAAGATATTGCACATAACAAAATCAGTTTCAATGACAGAGTATATAAGAAACCAGAACAGAAAATGGGTTGGACATGTTACAAGAGCATCTAACGACACCTTGACAAAAAGGCTCATGTTCGTCGACGAGAAATATACGAGAAGAGGCAACCGTAATAAAACAGTGCTGAAAATGTGATAGTGCAAGAAGTACAAAAGGGAAAGTCGTTAGAGACATTTCTGTAGGTATGCACTAAGAGGAAAATTTAGTTTGTCAAACTGACTTGTAAGTTAATCAGTGTCCCAGAGTTCCGTAAGGACTATTGGTTAAAAACTTATGTATGTATGTTTTATGCCTTTCCTTTTTTCTTGACTTCTTGTCATCTTCGTTGCATGTTTGTTTTGTCAGCATATATTCTTTGCTAACAGCCTGAAGAAGAAGTTCTTCTGATGCATTGACATATTTAATCAAACCCTCCACTTTAATCTGCACACAACCGTCTACATTTAGCAGGCCCCTTCCTCCTTCTTTTCTTGGAACAGAGAGCCGTTCAACATCATTTTGTGGATGTAACATCCTTATACTGTAAGTACGTTTCTTGTCTTCCTTGCTATTTCTCTAGCTTCAGCTTGGTCCAGTCTATGATTCCAGCACCATAGCTTACCAGAGATACCATTTAGGAGATGATAGCATCTTTGTTTTTTTCACTGTTCAAAAAAGAAAGAAACAATTTTCTTTACTCGTTTGACATACTCTTTCGTGATTTTGTCTTCCATCTTCTCATGTTTTATGTCACTTGCTTAAAAAATTCTATTTCTGTACATCTCCAATTATTATTATTATTATTATTATTATTATTATTATTATTATTATTATTATTATTATTATGTAAATATTGTAACACAGCTTTTGCAGTTACATTTTTGCTGAAAATTTCTTAAACATCAACTTAAAACACAGGTTTTCTGTATCAGTAACAATAAATGTTAAGACCAGCTAAACCTCTGTTTTTAGTATAACCTGATTATCATACTTCGTAGTTTGTTTGTTTGTTTGTTTTTGGCATCAACTTTACTTTCTGTTTTTGGATGGAATTAATCTTATGCTAATTTAACTGGTTTTGTTTTTTCTCACAACAGATTACTTTGTCAGTGGTCAAACAGCGTTTCTTTTGTCACACGCAGAGAGGAGTCTGGGTAATCATACAGAGAAAATCCAAAAAATGGAAAAGTCTTTTTTCACATTTTCATAATTGCAAAATTTGACTGGACTTTTTTTGCATGGAGAGAAAAATATGTTTATTGGTAGAGAGTTGAACATTTGAAAGGAATTTTTAACAGACAATTCGATTCTATAAGCACTTTGACCAATCTGAATGAATAAGAAAGGCAAAAAGGGTTATTCAGAAATCTTTCGAAAAGTGATAAATATAAATAAAATATAAATGATAAAAAATCAACTGGAATTATTAATAGTACTTGAAAAACTTGACAATCTTCTACCAAAGCTATAATTTAATTCTTATCTGTCTCAGAAAATGAACTTTTTTCATTTGTAAATTTTAATTACCTCTGAGCTGCTAGACACCTCTTCTGAATATTTGTATGTTGCAGTATGAATACCATTGCGAAACATTGGATCTTGGCTTTGCAGTGTTTTTACCAGAAACATCCATTATGATCTATTTCTTGTACCACTGGAACTTATATGTTAATCTAAGAGATTGTTGTATGTTGATGTCATTAACATGAGTCACGATATTGTTGTTAAAATCGTCTTTTTTTCATGAATTTTATAAAAATCACTAAAAAGTATGTAAATATTTTTTTTGCATTAAAATCAAAGAAATGAAATTTCAGTGAATCCGTAGTAAGTTCACATGCAAACATTTGTAAATAGAAAAAAATTTAAAGAAATCTAGTGAGTTAAAAAGAGGAATTATTTTCTTCCTTTGTCCTTCTTTTTCCTTTTGATAGGATTTCAGAATATACAATATCTCTAGTGACACATTTTTATATTGTAAAGGATACGTTCTCGTAACATGACTTCAATGTCTATGAAGCATTATCCAAGGATCAATGTCTATGTAGTGGAATTAAAGTCTGGGGAATGAATATATGAGACATGTGATGTAAAGAGAATGAAAAATAACCCTGAATGAGATGAGTTTACATTATACTGCTCACAAACAATAAAATATTTTGTCATTATGCAGAAACGGAAAATGGGTATCTAAAATGTGCAACCAAAGAGATCATCAATTTATGGAACCAAAACAGTCTTTTAGTGAAGCATTTAGTGAATACGTTCTGTCATCTTGATCTGGGATGGGATTTTTAATTGCTTTCGATAATTTTTCATGGACACTGATTTTATTCCAACCAAAGATGGTATTTTTCTTGCATACTTAGTATAGAACCTTCAAAGTAGAGTATACATCCACTGTGATCCGACCGAGGTTTACCATAAGCAAAATAATCCTAGAGTGATGCAGTGGTCATGTGATAAAACTCTTGAGAGCTGTGTTGCGTCCAGGCTTCTGTTTTATCTTCAAAGCATACTCTGTGAAGTTAATGGGCAGAATTTGGCAAGCAAGAACTAATTGAAAAATTAAGGTCAGGATTAGCCAGGATCCTTTTCTTATCAATTTATCATTTATCTTCTTGGCTAACAATATATGACTGAATGTTATCCATTTTCTATGATGTTTAATTTCGTATAAGCCATTTGCCCATCGCCAACCACTGATGTCCACATTTACCTGAGAGAAGATACAGAAATTAACACAAGGGAAGTTTCCAGGAATAATTGTCAACTTTTAACAAAAAATGTATTGAATGAGCTTATGTTTGAAAATACAGGTTTTAAATTTGTTCAAGTGACTTACTTTGAAAATCCAAACTTCTCAAGATTGTAGCATTGGTAAGCAAGGGCCAAGAGTGAAGTCTAGCCAAAGAGGATTTGCGTTTGAAGGCTTAACAGGCACGGGAAAGATAAGTTTTTACTAATTGCCAAGGTGGTTCAATTTTGGTGGGGAATATATTTAATGAACGGGATGGTTGATTTTATCACTCGTCAGAATGTGCAATAAACTGATGACAGTATTTTGAATATATATTACTTTTGTTGTCTTTCTGTCTTTCAGTCTTTCTCCTTTATTATTGAAATCCACAAAAACTATAGTAAGACTACTGCTTACCAGGGTGAAGTCAAGAAACCGAAATGACCTTGGCCCAATATTTAATATCAGTTTAATTGACTCTAAAGCTTGCCATCTACTTATCACCAATAATTTCTTGAACACAACTTTCTTACCCTTAAATATCATTTTGTCATTATCATTATCATTAATATTATTATTATTATCACACTAGTAGCTAAAAGCACAGACAGATGTTATACTGCATCTAGTAAGGAAGCTGATTATTACCAAAATCCATCCGAGTTTCATAAGAATCTTACAGAGTGCACTGAAATTGATGGTATTAAAAGCTCTGCTCAGATCAATAAAGGTATAACGGTACCCCCTGTTTTATACACTTTTTCATAAATTGGTGAGCAGTGAAAATCATATCTAATGTGCTACGTCTAGCCCGGAAACCTCATTGAGTCTCTGGGATGATAGTAGCACAGATACAAACCGTCAGCCGATTTGACAGAATTGTCGAGAGAACTTTCTCCAGTGCTACAAGTAGGCTGATACCTCTAAAGTAAGCACACTCGGACTTCAGTCCCTTCCCCTTATAAATAGAAAGCATTATTGCGTCTACTCAATGTTGAGGAACAGTACTATCATGTCATACAGCAAGGATGAGAACATGAATTATATTATCGATGGGTATCCCGTCCAATCCTGGTGCTTTCCCAATGTTAACTTCTTTCATGGTGTTTTTTGTCTCATCAATGCTGGGATCTGTCATCATCTCCTCAATGATATCCTTTGAGGTAGACCGTTAATAACTAATTCATCTATTTCTGATAGATAAGCAAACAGATCAGTGAAATGTTCTGTTTAACGTGCCATAATGTTTTCAGCACCTTTGAGTAGCGTACAACCATCTTTAGATCTCAAGGGCACCATTCTTGGAGATTGTGGTCTAAACACTTGTCCTGGAATCCTTGAATTACTGCCGTCTAAGAAAACTATAGTTCATCAAAGTCAAGAAATAAATTTGACATAATAAGCAGAATATCTTGACTGTACGTGACAGTTAATGAATAAGATTATTTAATAGCATAGAAGACACAGGAATCAAGTATAGAAAATCAAGGAAGCTTGCACTTCATTTCTTTCGTTAAAACAAATAATATCAGTTATTCTTCTGTCTTATACATACGAAAATGGATATGGCAAACAAGGTATCACAAAAAACAATTTGTTATTGCACCATCTGGACAAATACCAAATGTACTCAAAGCTTGTTTTGACCAAAAACATTACAAAAACATAATTAAAATAAAAAATACCAGTGAGGGGAAAATTCCCGACGCTGTAGCTAGGTATGCTTCAAATAATATTTTAAAGGTCTTTGTTAACATGACTGTGTTGATAAGAAGGAAAAACAATCAACAACAATGAGCATAGGGTAGCATCATCATTATCATCATCATCATCATCATCATCATCATTATCATCATCATTATCAGGTTATCTAGCTGCTAACCAAGTCTCTTATGACTTTTTCTCCACTCCTCTTTTGCTTTTCTCTTCATCTCTTCGTAGGTGACTCCATTTTTTATCTCATCCAACGAAAATAGGAATAAAACATGGAGGTATGAAGATGGCGATCGATGGAGAGGATATACAGCAGAAGGAGAATTTCTGGATAGTATGATTTCAGGGAACTGGGATGCAGAAAAAGACATTCGCGCCCGAATAGGTATGGTCAAAGACAAATTCAACAAATTGAAATCAGTTTTGAATGGTGAAATTCACAAGGAATTGAAAAAAGAAATCGGTGAACACCCTAGTGTAGTGTGTTGTGATGTATGTATCTGAAACCTGAACCCTACCTTTTTCTTCTTAATGTTTATTGTTTAGCGATCATAGCTTAGTTATTTGCGAAGCGTATGACTTGTACAAATTCAACTCCAACTATGGCCCCTTCATTCAGATCATCAAGAGCTTCCTTCATCATTGACACTGGAGAGATAAGACATCCTTGTAGAACACCTCTACCAATATCACTGGGATTTGTCAATTCTCTCTTCAATCTTACCACAGCTGTTTGTCCCATATACAGTCCTGTGATAAGCCTTCTGTCTCTCCAGTCTACTCCGATCTCATCCAAAATTTCCATAAATTTCTTCTAGATTACTCGGTTGAAGGCTTTCTCGTAGTCAACGAAGCACACACACACACACACACACACACACACACACACAAGTCCTGGTTGAATTCAGTACTTCCCTCAGCAAGACATCTCAACGCAACGATTGCCTCTCTTGTGTTTCGTTCCCTTTAAAAACCAAACTGGTCAATTCCCAAAAAAATCTGCCTTTCTCTCCATCCGCCTGACTAATATCCACAGCACAGTCTTGCGTGCGTGCGATATTAGGCTGATAGTTCGGAAGTCTTGGCATCGTGCCGCGTTCTTTTCCTTCTTCATGAAGTCCCATCAGAATCGACAACAACAGCAACCCATTAAAACAACAACAGCAACTATTGCAATGGCTTTCCTCATTTCATTTGATCTCAATCTGTGAAGGAAGGGATTTATCTTTTCAATATTACACCCTTGAACATATTTATAAATAACACAAGTGATAGAACATCGAGTAGGAAATTGCCAAAATTTCAGAGTAAATATCTTATCATTTTAATGCTGGTGCTACTATAACTGTTTTTCAACTGTAGTGAATTAGAGCTATCAATGTCTCAACGAAAGGATCGTTTGAACAGGATGTTATTACTGATGTAATTGTAAAGTCTTCCTTTTCCTTGCCCCATTGCAGGCTATATTTAATTGTTGATCACGTGAAGGTTGCTGACGAAGCCAAAGTTACAGCATTTAGTAGAGCACAATATTATTTTGATAGCTTTTGTAAACCATCAAAATACACAGTAGTACCTAGTTGTCTTGATGTCTTTGACAAAGGCATCTTATGTTACTTTTATTTGTTGATTACATCAGCTAATTTATGAAAGCTGAGAATGAAATTGTTGCATTCACAATTTGGATTCAAGAGTTACTTGCCGTGCAGACTTAACCTGAGCATCAGTTGAAAAATTCCTGGAGTAGATACTCGACGATGTCAAAAGTATACAAGATGTTGGTAAGTAATTTTATAGACTTAGAACGTGCGTATGTTAAGTTTGACAAAATCTCTCAAGATAACTATAATGACGGTCTTTTAAGCGAAATCACAACGTGTTCCAACATGATCCCCACCCTGACTGGCGTTGTCATTGGCAAGTATTGTAAACTGTAATGAATGCCTACTTCTTTACAGAAAGAGAGAGAGAGACAAAGAGACAGAGAGAGAGAGAGACAGAGAGAGGGAGATTTTACAGTAGTTTAGAGTAGGCCCTTAAGGTTTGCATTATTATTTCTTAAGCTTACCGTTAACAAAAAATAATGCAAAGCTTAAGGGCCTACTTCAAACTGTAAAATCATTAGGTGATGAGATAAGAATGACCTTCATTCTTGATAAATGTGTTAAAGCAACATTCAGCAGAGGGAAATTGGTAGGATCAGATAATTTTGACTTAGATAATGAAGGTATTTTCAAGGATTTAGAACATGAAGGTGTATAAAAATATCTTGGTGCATCTGAAGCTGGAGGTATCCAGCATGCCCTGATGAAAGACAAAATTAGAAAAGAATTCTATCATCATGCAAGAGCTATTCTTAAAACTGAATTGAACTTGGCAAACAGGATTGAAGCTATCACTCTAGTGTAACCTGTTGTAATCCATTGGTCTGTTACCAATATTCAGGCAATGGTTGATCACAAACTCCTTAAACTGCTTCCAAGGCATCATATGGATCACCCAAAAGTAGATGTAGAAAGATTTCTTCTACCAAGGAAGGAGAGAGGCACAATGCAATAGGAGCTTTCTTTGAAAACTACAACCATTGATTTGAACTACTATCTAGTGGCAACAACTGACTGTATACTTCAATAAGTTAGAAAATATAAATCCAGAGAAAAGAGCCAATCTATTGTAAAAGATAGTCAAAAGTATGTTGAGGAGCTTGGACTTCAGACTGAAGTTGATGAAGATCTTACTTGTACTAAATCTGCAAACAAAGTTAAGCAACAAGCAGAAACCAAAGGTCTAAAACCCATTAAGGATTGGTGGAAAAATAAACCATTACATGGCAAAAATCCTTTGGGAATGCACTATCTTGATGCTGACCAACCACAGACCCATTACTGGTTACAAAGTGCAGGCTACCAGAGCTTGTACATTTGGAATTATTAGGTCAATATACTTGAAAATGATGCTGTCTCAAACTGTAGGTTATGCCGGAAGCTCACAGAGAAGATTGATCACACTGCATTGGATTGTTCTGTCTTGGCCAACCGTGAATACAAGGTTTGATATGACCAAGTTGGCAATAGATACTGTGGAAGCTATCTCAATTCTACTCTTTACCATGCTCTAAAAACTGGTATGATCATGAAACTACACCAGTGATTGAAAATGACAATACCACAATTGTTTTGGACGTTATCCAGACTGACTGTGAAATATGGATGAACAAATCTGTTATAATTGTTAAAGACCATAAAAATGAAACCTGTCTGATGATTGACATGACCTGCCTTAGTGATAAGAGTACCTCTGCAAAGGATTTGATAATATCTCAGAATACTTATTTATTTATTTACAAATATTTATACAGGATAAAAAGGTTTCAATAAATGTTTAATTAAAAAGTAATGTATACAAATATTGTTATCAACACATGTCCTGTAATTACAATAAATTAAGGTAAAACATATGTGGCATTTGAAAACAACTATGGATATTGGAGGATAGGTGTCATGATCAAAGGCAGCAATTATCATGTAAATAAAATACCAGATAATATTTCTTTGTCTGAAATGCAAAAGATTATCTTAAATGGAGCTGCTCACCTCTTAAGAAAAGCACTCAAAATCTAGATATCTTATTTAGTTGTTTCTTTTTTAGCTTTCTTATCATACTTTTTGTCTAATTGATTTTTTTACTGATTTGTTGTCTCTTTGTAAATCTCAAAGGCAAAGGTGAAAGTTTAAACTAACCTTTGCCTCAAATGCCTGGGTGGAATTTGGCATTGTATTGTACAAGAAAAGCAAAAAGAAATAAGTATAATACTGAGTGATAATAGTAATTTTACTCTTGGGCAATTATGGAGTTTTGACATCAAAGAATGAGGTTACCCTTTGGCATTCCTACCTCCAGGTCATCCCTGAGCAAGGTGTAGTGCCTCTCTGCTCTCCCTGAGACCAAGAAATACCAAGTGGGCATGTGGTAGGACCTAGTCTGTCTCATGGGTGGGGAGAACTTTTTAGCCATAGCTGCCGATCCTGCCAGTGATAGTGACATAATAAGTGTACTGGTGGTGGTGCAACCTAAAGTTTACTATCCTTTAATGAGTATAAATGGATAACCATAATATTTCAAATAAAGGTTTTATTGAGACTAGAGCTGCATGGCAAAGTCTCTCATCCAGCTGATGTCCCATGGTACAGCAGCATGGGCCTGGTTGTCATCAAGCTACTACTGCAATGATGAGACAAAAGAACTGAACTCAGGGTGATAATAGAATAGTTATAAAATGTTATTATGAAAGTGACCCATCTTTGAATGGATACCAAAAAAAGAGTAAACACTTAAGGGGGATTAGTTAAATGAAATGAGTAATAGTGAATATCTGGAGATGGAAATACTAAATAATCAAGCTAATTCTGATGTACAAATGCATATAGAAGACACAGTCAGATTTAATGGAAAACTATCATTAGTGGATGGAAGTGTTGTGTTACTGAAAGAGTTAGAAATTATTGAGAAAATGAAAGAGGTTTTCAAAAGAGATGCATTAATGAAAGGTACTGGAAGAAGTAAAATTAGAAATTCTGCACACACTGTGTAAGGCAAGATTGTTTACAAAATGGTAGAAACAAAGAAGAAAAAACCCAGATAAAAGCAAACAGCACCAGTGGAAAAAAAAGACTGAAGCAACAAGTCAATTTGAATCAGGAACTTGGAAGAATGAATGATTTACAGAATTGTTATGAAATAAAAAAAGCTGGGAGTTGCATGGCAAGAAATTAAATGGAGAATAGCAGGAACAACTGCTATTCTCCATTTAATTGTAGTAGGGGCAAGTAAGTAAGTAAGTATTTATTTGGCACTATAAAAAATACAAATGTACAAAGGTAAAAGCTAAAAACCTAGTACATGATTCCATCAGAAATAGTAAAAAAAATAAGAGTAAACAGAAAGAAAAAAGAACAAATTGTACAGGCAGATGGTATTCTAGAGAAACGGTGGTAGGGATAGCATAATACAGATTGTGAAGACCTTATTTTCATTATGGCCCCAAAATTGGCATGTTACATATAACAGGAAACAGACATTGAGCTGCACTATATAACAATCATTTAAGTGTAACAAGTGTTGGGTGCTGTCAGTAAAAACTTGTAAGAGATATAGGGTTCTACATGAAAATTGAATATACACAGAAAATAGGTTTGTTAGTAACAGTGTGGATATTAAGGCCTGTTCTAGGCTGATAAGTCCAAAGGTAAAAGGATGTGTGATTGCCCATACAACTTGATGTTGTACTTGATCACATAAACATTTTTGAGAACAAAGACCAATCTTGAGAATTAATGAAAAAAATAAAAACAACAATAATAGAAATGTTTATATGGGGTAATGCTACATGGGGTCATCATCATCATCATCATCATATTCGGTTTAACGTCCGGTTTACATGCTAGCATGTGTTGGACGATTTCTTGAAATTGACTTCCAAGTTATCCTATCCTTCACTAGGTCTCTGCGGACACCTTTTTGTTTCAGATCCATCCTTATCACTTCCTCCCATGTTTTCTTTGGTCTTCCTCTGCCAGTGGTTCCTGCCACCTTGATTGTTCTGCATCTACTTGTCCAAGCATTCTTGTCCATTCTCTCCACATGACCAAACCAACGAAGCCTCCTATTCTGCATACAGCTGCCAATACTGTCCAGATTCAATCTCCTTCTGAGTTCATTAGAACTGAGCCTGTCCTTTAGACTT
>RDPX01000460.1:350044-372839 GCA_003991215.1 Morbakka virulenta | reverse complement strand
GTAAGCTTTTTCTGAGCTACGTTTCGAGAGATACTTCTCCCATCTTCAAGCTCTAATTAAAGAATATCTTCTCCATATGTTTCCCTAATAATCTTGAAAATTTTGAACTTTATGGTTTCAGAGAAAGCCATAGATGTAAGAGCTTTATCATGTCATGAGTCGTAAGCTTTTTCTGAGCTACGTTTCGAGAGATACTTCTCCCATCTTCAAGCTCTAATTAAAGAATATCTTCTCCATATGTTTCCCTAATAATCTTGAAAATTCTGAACTTTATGGTTTCAGAGAAAGCCATAGATGTAAGAGCTTTATCATGTCATGAGTCGTAAGCTTTTTCTGAGCTACGTTTCGAGAAATACTTCTCCCGTCGTGCTGTAAAAAAGGGATTGGGTACAAATGTACAACAAAACACCAAGCAAGAGAACAAAGAGATAAGATTTGGTATTTACAGTATTATCAAATAACTATCTTTCTCCCTCATTATTTCATTTCTCTAATGACCAGTCGCAGCAAATTATCTTCAAATAAATCAGATGTTCTAAAACATCATGGCCTCTAGCAATGGTCTTCATCAACAGACCTTCGTTCCAGCTTTACTTCAATTTAAGCTTTTTGATAAATAACCCTAATTTTAAAAGATGACTTTAATGATTATGCCTTTTGCTTTGGATTTCTTGTTGATGGTTATCTTCCTATCATCGTAATGACCGACCTTGATCCTCCAAACTTTTCCTGCTGTCATGGATCTGAAGCTGATATTGCAGCTGGTGAAAAAGAAACACCTGAGTGATGTTGACGATGCTATGCTGGACAACATTTTTTTTGGTTGAGGTTGTAATGAATGTATTTGTTAAATTTTAACAGATATATTGGCTTAACTATGCTATAACTATCTCTGAATTCAGTTACCTGTTTTGTGGCCACGACTTAGAATCGACGGAGGCTCAATTGTTTACTTGCTCGTCATTTGTGGCAGGTCATACTCAAGGGCGTCTTATAATCGAGGAAAGGTTATATAGGGAAAAATATGGTATCTTCCCCTGCTTCGTAATGACCAATCTTCATGTATTTTGCATTGCTTCATTCCGTTTCTTATAGTTTCTTACTCCATTGAACTCAATCTTCCTTGGATTCCTCTATTTTGGCACTGTTCCTTCTCCTCTTGTCTTCATTCTATAATCCCATTTATCTGCTATTATTTTAGTGTGTGATAACTGCATGTACGTTGTGTACATCATACTTAAACATTGAATCCTCACTCTACTGATCACTCTGGTGTGGAGTCTTACGGCTTTTAATTAATTCAAATTTTGACTCGGGTAGTCAATTTTTCCATTAGTACTGCTGATTATGCAATTCATCATCCTTCTCTCCTATCTTGTTTCCAATCCTGCAATTCTGCCTCTCGGGTTTCTCCTCTTTAGAACTCGAGCAACAGACGGGTCTTTCTTTTCTAAAATCGGTATCCGACAAAGTCCCATTCTTTACCATAGGTTGTGCCTGTTTGTGCTGCAACCAGAGCAGACCGCGGTCATTTTTCCATCGGTTTCGACGTCATAAAAGTCCTACTAATAAACTGATGTTGCTGTTGCTAGCAATTGTTGTAAAAGGGCCTCAACCGATTTTAATTATCGTAATGCTAAAAACCGAAGTAGAAACAAGCAGTAAATTACCAACAACTGTGTATACCAACATCATACTCGACAGCAGGCAGCTAAATCACGTTAAGAAGTTCAAGCTTTTGGGACACACAAGTGACAGAGGATGTGACGAAGAAATCAGGACAAGAGCAGATATAGCCAAGTCAGCTATTAAATACTATTAAAAAACACTGACATGTCGGAAAATCAATCTGATACGACGCTTGCATTTGACCAAGGCCTATTTTTTATCCACTTTCGTGTACTGTGCTGAAATTTGGACCACAACAAGTTCAAGGAATTGCTTGAAATGTGGTACTACAGAAAACTTTTGTGTCAGCTAGATGGAATGAAGAACAAATAAAGATAATTTGAGGATCATGGGAACAATGAAATGCCTGTTAGTCATTATATGGAAGAAACCACTGACATATTTTGGACACAATACTATCCAGAGAGATATTTTAGATGGAAGAATTCAAGGTAGGAGAGCGAGAGGTCACAGTGCTTTAAGTGGACAGACAACATGATAAGAGTAACAAGTCTCTTACAGGAGCAGTCCAGACGTCAAGCATAGGACAGAGTAGGCTGAAGATCCAGAGTCGGAAACCTTCGGACCGGGGATGGCACCTCGGCAAGGCAATCCTCAGATTATTAAAGCTATTATTTCCACCAAAAATCTTTCCTCCAAAGAGTTCGTTGAACCTACAAGGACGATTTCAGAAAAGGTATTTCTACAATCCTTCCTCTTTTGATGGCTTCCAATTGTTGCCTATGTAAAAAAAAAAAGAGAGCAGAACATGTGGTCCTGTCCTTTGCTAATAGCTGTTGAATTGATGACGTTGATCTAGTACATTCATACTTTCCACACCATTGCATACTTTGCTCATATCTTTGTCCAGAAGCCACTTTACGTGTTTATAAGACATTAAATAGGCTTTGTATCAAGTATTGTTTTTTCTTTGAGCTGGAGCCTTTGGCAAATTATGCCACTCGAAGTTTCACTTTCCTACGATCCTTCCCCCAAAATACATGTCAAGAAAATAAATGACATGGCCAGTAGAATGAACTTGAAGTTAGGCAGAGTTTAAATTCTAGTGGCTACCTGAGTTGCCAGTATGTTGGAAAATAGGGAGGAAAATAACAACTTGTTTAAAATGGGTAACAATAGTAACGAGTAACCCAGTTATTTAGAATTGGATTACTCAGACAATAAACTACGGGCAGGTATTGGTCTTCCTCAATCTTATATCATTACTGGTGTCACTTTTCATGCCAGTCTCCATATGTTTATTATTGACATGAAAATCTCTTTTAGTAAAGTTGGCTAATGTGGTTTTGTATCTATCTGTGTGGAGTGCATTGCTTTTATCTACACATTTGGCATAAGTGCAACGGCAATGGGGTACACAGGGTACTTTATCTTATCTATGTTTCACAATAACCAAGGCCAACTTAAAACTGTCAACTAAAGTAGCATTGACTACACTGTCGTTTAGCTGGCTCAAAGTTTATGTTGCAAGAGAAAATGACTGTCAATTTTGTTATTTTAAAGTGTGACACTATAAATCACCGGGTTTTTGTTTCTGATGACATAGTTGATTACGTAAGAGGTAAGAAATTCTGCTATTGATCTTAATCTAATTCTGCGACCACTCTTATGTGATGTTAGCATTGCCATGAAGGTGTATCAGGCACCACGTCCCACCTTCTTAGGAATGGTAAGTATAAATTGTTTCTGCATTTCTTGTACCGTTGGGAACACGTCCTACGCTACTCCTGGAGGATCAAGTGTAGCTATTTCCTTTGAGTCTGTTTGTCTTTTCGATATCTTGTNTTATATCATTACTGGTGTCACTTTTCATGCCAGTCTCCATATGTTTATTATTGACATGAAAATCTCTTTTAGTAAAGTTGGCTAATGTGGTTTTGTATCTATCTGTGTGGAATGCATTGCTTTTATCTACACATTTGGCATAAATGCAACGGCAATGGGGTACACAGGGTACTTTATCTTATCTATGTTTCACAAAAACCAAGGCCAACTTAAAACTTTCAACTAAAGTAGCATTGACTACACTGTCGTTTAGCTGGCTCAAAGTTTATGTTGCAAGAGAAAATGACTGTCAATTTTGTTATTTTAAAGTGTGACACTATAAATCACCGGTTTTTGTTTCTGATGACATAGTTGATTACGTAAGAGGTAAGAAATTCTGCTATTGATCTTAATCTAATCCTGCGACCACTCTTATGTGATGTTAGCATTGCACTGAAGGTGTATCAGGCACCACGTCCTCAACCACCTTCTTAGGAATGGTAAGTCTAAATTGTTTCTGCATTTCTTGTACCGTTGGGAACACGTACTTCGCTACTTCTGGAGGATAAAGTGTAGCTCTTTCCTTTGAGTCTGTTTGTCTTGTCGATATCTTGTATGAAGGTCACAGATGTTGGCTCCATATTCGAGAAGAAAAGATACAAGGACTACGAAGGCATTTTAACTGTATCAGGTAGGCCAGTGTCGGAGGTTCCTGCTGAGAACAACAGAGGTGCATATTTGCTTTGCAGATACTTTGCGGGTACTTTCTATTAATGTTATGATGGAAGGACATGAAATTGGAGTGGAATGCAAGCCAAGGGCATCATATAACACTTGCTTGTGCTGAAGCTCATTCCCTGTATTTCTACGAAGGCCTCCAAACTGTTCAAATCTACTCGTAGAGTCTGGTGCTGACTGAAGCTCTTGGTCTTTCTGTAGATGAGGCAGTTGTCAGCAAAGAGTATGACTTAGGATCTAACTGATTTTGGGAAATCACTGTTGTGTTACAAAAACAGAAGAGGTCCAGCACTGCACTCTGGGAGACTCCGGAATCAACTGTTTAAATTTCTGATTTGGTGTCTTCTACGGGGACCAGCATGGTTCTTTCTGTAGTGAAACACTGTAGCTTTGTGTTTAGAGATCCAGAGATGGCATCAATTGTTAGCTTAAGGGGTAAACTTTGTTTGGGACTTTATCAAAGGTTTTTGAGAAATCGAGGATAGCTATGTCGATTTGTTCACATTTTTCATAGAATTGCAGGAAGTAAGACGTCGTGATTAGCAGATGGGTTTTGTAGAGAAGCCAGATCGGAAGCCATGATTAAGGTTTTCAGGATGTTTTATTCTCCCAGGGTATCAAAAGGTAAACGATCCAGACACAACGCTGGAGATGGATCGTAACACCTGCAGCATACTAACTGAGCCACTGCCCAGCCCAGCCCTGTGATGAATTTCACAAGGGAAACGGAATCCAAGGTGCCTCTAAAAGACATAGAGGAGAATAATGAAGAGGGATATAAAAGTCAGGGGAGCTTCTCTCGAATTGATTTCACGGGCTGTAGCAAGCCGAACCAAATGGAGAGAACTTGCTGCTCCCTCAAGAAACAGACAGCTCGGAGAGTACTAACTAAGTAAGTAATATGGCGATACATTAAAGCTAAAAAATTTCGGAGGTATAAAAGTTTTGATTGTTTGTTGTCTGAATATTTTTATTGGTGGCAATAAACACTTTGAAAAGGTTATTTGTGTAATTTGCGCAAGTTTCTTCACAGAAAAAACGAATAACTCAATCTTCACCTCACCAAAACAAAATCTTTTTCGCAGAAAGTTGAAACGGTAGTTACCAAGAAAAAAGGTTAGGCTTTTTATGATTTTAATAATTCTGCACAAACAACGAATTATTGTCACTTCCATGTTTCTTCAGAGTTCTAATACTTTGCTTGATTTTCAATATCGATTAGCTTCGGAAATTTGGATGTGAAATTATTTCGAATTATATTTTTCAAGCGTTCGAAGATTTTCTTTTTTCCTTGTCAATTTTTAATAAGACCATCAATAAAACTTTAGGTCCTCCTTTCAGGATTGGAAAAGGATAGCATTTCTCATCGATAATTTTTGCAGCTACCTTTTAGCCTCGTGACATAAAAAACACCACCGCTCTTGACTCTTTTGTGGGAGGAGGGGAGTACCTGTCCCACTTTTGAGAACAATTTTGTTTTTGAATTTTCTTTTTCAAACAATAACGTAAGGGTCATGTGCCAATGTATTATTTTCTATTCCAGCAAACATCATGTCGTCCTTTTTCGGTGCTTCAAGCAGGGTTTTATCCCCCATGGAAACCACAGCTTGCAACTCCACCACTCAAGACAGACTCCTTTGTTTCTATTGATAGTTTTCTGAATTTTCAATAAGACAAAAATAAACTTAACAAAAACCTCTGTTTTAAAATGCGTTTCTGTTATGTTAATAGAACTGGATCAATTGAAATTGAGCTTTTCAATTAAGAGCCAATGTTTTTTTTATATCACAGGACTTTGGTTTTTAATACATAAACAAATATTGTTGTAAATTAAATAATCACACACAAAAAGATATCTAACTATTGAATAATTTTGAGCATTTCATTCATTTTGTATGCAATACCGTATTTTCTCTAATTTAGTGCGGCCTCTTATTTAGGGCGGCAATTAAAAATTGGAAAATTGGACAATTTATTTTCCTCTTATTAATAGTGCGAGTGTATTCCATAGAATTTTCAATTTTCCTCTTATTTAGTGCGGAAAGGGTCAAATTCTCCTCTTATTATAGTGCGGATAAATTTTATTTTAACCAGGTAAAAATAAGTTTAAAATTAATTTTAACACTTTATCCTTTTTTTGGAAAAAATTAACAAAAACTACAAACAAAAAGGGTCCTCTTTATCAATTTTTTCGCTGTCTTCTTGCTGAAGATAAAAATTTTCCTCTAAATATTAGTGCGGGCTAGAAGTGGTCTAAAGATAGTAATTTATTCCTTCTAATTATTAGTGCGGCATGCCCGAAATAATTATATTTTAGGCCGTGCTAAATTAAAGAAATTACGGTATATTTTAATCATTATATTGCTCTAGTTTATGGAGCCCTTCGGAAAAAATGACTCAAATATCGAATCTAGATTCGAATAATTCGAGTTCGAAATTTTCTGTCTGTCTGGGATGTTGCTGTCGTCAATTTTTTTAAATTATTATTAATTATTATTATCTATGAAATATAGAAAGACACAGGAGAAACATAAGCTCTTGTAATAAATAAGCCAAGCTCTTTTCAAAATATTCTCAGAAACATGTCACTATGCATTTTTTTCAAAAACTACCAAAAGATGTCGAGATGTTGTAAATAGTGTACAAATTTCCACTGCAATCAGTGGACGAGAAATAGCAGAAGTTTTAAAAGAACTACAGAAAGCACAACCAACAAAAAAAGACCAAACTTTTGTGTTTTAGCAATCCCACAACATGCAATTGACAAGCATGCTACAAAAAATGGCAACTAAAGTCTACTGTAACAGCTGCTTTCTAACTATCCAAGTTTGAATAGGTAAAATGTTTTTAATTTGAAATAAGTTTACCTCAGGATAAAAAAAACGTGATCAGGATGTATAATCTAAAGTCATTGTGAGAAAAAGAGGTACACTAACATTGTTACTAGAGGAATTTATACAATAAATTATAGAAACTATCTGTGCTTTAAGCTTCAAAAGAGCACCTGTAAAGTCAACAGTAATTAATGCAGTGGCCAAGGAAAAAATTGTTTAGGCAAATGACAGAGCTTTTCTTGTTGAAAATGATGATCATATTTGGCATTTGAATGACTGGGCATTAAAGGCGTTATGTCGAATGGAAACAACTGGTCGTAAAATGAGTTGATATATTACTACAACTGCCAGGAATCCTGTATTGCAGCTTTTTTGTCTGAAACCAAACTCAAATTTCAAAGAAAAAATCATTATTGAAAAAGTGACAAACTATATCTGACGACCCAATCATCAATGCTGATCAAACACCATTATCATACTGCAGGTTGTATATGTATATATATATATATATATATATATATATAAAATTTAGATCACCAAATGTTTGTATACGATACGATAGGAGTATGTATCGGTGGACCTAACAACACCAATAACTCTACTACCAAATGGTCAAATCAAAGAAAGGTTTATTATGATTTTGTAATTGAAAGTAGTAGTAAGCTCAGTCGTTACAATTGGTTTAAAACATTTTTCGAAATTAATCTACAAGCCAACAAAACAGCAGCTGATGCTGATATGGAGGTTACTGATAACATTGCGACTATAAATAATGGTTATTGCCTTATCCGAAGGGATTCATGTTGATGCAAATAGTGCCACTATATTTGACAATCTGGGAGTCAATCATAGTATAAATATTAAACTATATAAACTATATAAATTGAAACGGATACACAAATTGTGTTGATCCTAGTGTATTTTTAAATAAAGGTACAGATAATGTGGCAACAAATATGTACTAATCTTGGTTTTAACAAAAGAAAAACACTTCTTGTCGGGTATCAGGTTGTGAACATTTGCCTACCTCTCAAAGATATGGTATTTTTGAGAGTTTTCACGATCAAATTTCTCCCAATGGGAAATATAAGAGTAACATAAGAGTTTTAGAAGATGACAATGTAATCTATGGAAGCGATAAAACAGCTGCTAATAATTCATATTACATAATTTCAAATATATTTACTTTGAGTTTCTAAAATTTCCATTAATTCGATGGGTTCAAAGCTATATTTAGACAAATATCTTAAACCTGGCACATAGAGCTATGATCGGGAAAGAATTGTAACTTTATCTAGTACTCAACAATCGGACCTGAAAATACTGAGGTCTCCTTTACAGAGGCACAAATTGAATTGGATAATGGGGAATTTTATCTACAAAAAGCACTACATCCAAACTTAGAACTGAGTACAACATGGAGAACATTGATTGAGTATTAAAAAATTCAGTATGCTTGAAAATGATCAATCAAAAGATTGAGCATAATTTCAATCGATTCTCACAATTCTCTATTTTCATCTTACCTGTGAAGAAGAGAGAATAGATAACTCAGTTTAACTATCATTTCATTTATACTCTGTCAGGCAATCCAGCAGCTNAGAAAAACACTTCTTGTCGGGTATCAGGTTGTGAACATTTGCCTACCTCTCAAAAGATATGGTATTTTTGAGAGTTTTCACGATCAAATTTCTTCCAATGGGAAATATAAGAGTAACATAAGAGTTTTAGAAGATGACAATGTAATCTGTGGAAACGATAAAACAGCTGCTAATAATTCATATTACATAATTTCAAATATATTTACTTTGAGTTTCTAAAATTTCCATTAATTCGATGGGTTCAAAGCTATATTTAGACAAATATCTTAAACCTGGCACATAGAGCTATGATCGGGAAAGAATTGTAACTTTATCTAGTACTCAACAAATTGAATTGAATAATGGGGTATTCTATTATACAAAAAGTACCACATCCGAACTTAGAACTAAGTGCAACATAGAGTACATTGATTGAGTATAAAAAAATTCAGTATGTTTGAAAATGAGCAATCAAATGATTTAGCATAATTTCAATCAATGCTCACAATTCTCTATTTTCATCTTACCTGTGAAGAAGAGAGAATGGATAACTCAGTTTAACTATCATTTCATTTTTACTCTTTCAGGCAATCCAGCAGCTAAATGCATTAGATTTGCACCGGTTCTACGCAGTGAAAAATCAAGTATTGATTTCCTTGGTTAAAAGGTAATCCTTCGATTTTTTAAAAAATGAAGTTATAGTCACTTAAGCTTAAATTAATGAAATCATAAATAAAATGTATGATTTTGAAATTAATCTAATCCAGTAGATATATGACTGAATACACTAGTTTTTGTGCATTTCGTAGTGTAAATCAAAAAGCAAAACTCGCAACAGCATGAATGAATAAGACAGCAATTACACTAAGACAATCAAACAGTGGATGGACTTGACAAGACGAATTGATGTGAACTAGATCGCACATTTAACGGATACAGAAAAAAATCAACACAAGTAAAAATATGAATCTGAAACTTTCGAAGATCCTGATCAAACTTGTTAAAAAAGGCGGTTTGTTGTTTACTTTTCTCATGAGTTTGGATAGTAAAATGCTACCTATGGCACCAAAACAGGCTTCCAAGGTACTGCATGGACTTGCAACTGAAGCTGTTCAAGCATTTGGGAACCTCAGAGTTGACAAACTAATCAATGGATCAGGGCAACGGACACCACAAATTGAAAGGAATCAGTTAATTATGTAAAAAGACTTACTAACGAAAAACAAAAAGAAAATCTTTTGAATGCTATAAAAAAAATAGTATTTACTTTGTGATTAAATCTACTAAAACACAAGTTGGGGGCTTTCTCACTTCTGTCCTTGCTTCCATTGGTATTCTTTGTTGTTGAAAACTTTGACTGATAAGGGTTTCAGAAAACGACCTGACGGATTTGGTTTCCAGAACCGTTTTTATTCTGCTATATTATTACCATGTCAAGCACCAAAAGGAGATGATAGTGTTGATAAAAAAAAAGAATTGAAAAAATGACAAAAGGAAAAACGTCAACAGATCAACAAGCAGGGAGGGGTCTTCTTCTTGACAAAATCAGTCCTCTGAATGGCATACTTATACTCAAAACAGTTCTTAAAGACAACAATTTGTTAATAAATTGTTAAGTAATATAGATTTACTGAATTCGGTAGAATGCCTTGAGATTCATGATTTTAATGGAGTGTTTTCAAGGGGTCAACTACAAGATCAAGTTGAAAGGGGTGATTATGTTGTTGATTTAGACAATCAAAGATCAAGAGAAACTCATTGGATACTAATGGATATTAAACTACATGTGTTTGAATATTCTGATGGCTTTGGGATAGTACAGCCCCAGGGAGTTGTTAAATTGTCTGACAAACTGTTAATTAACTACTTTTGTAATAGTAGCCAGTATCAAGAACTGACGAGTGTGTTATGTTTTTATTATTGTCCTTTTTATAGAAACCAGATGGCTTGGGACTTTTCGTGTTAAGATGTAATAAAAGTACATTCACATACAGACACTAAATGCAATTAAAAATTTGTAAAAAAACCATTTCACAAATATCTAAACCTGTTAGCTGAAAGATGGGAATAAGCACATTGCATCGTTGACGTCGTGGATCCATTTTTTGGTCAAGATGCTGTTACGTTAGAGTAGTTAGAACTTTAGAAACACTAAGCGATGCACATGCACTCTAAGAGGCCACATGTTACTAACAGTATTTATATATCTTATTGTATATAAAAGTACTGAAATGTAAATAGCCTCTGTAAATATCGTCAATAATAATAATAATAATAACAATAATGTAAACAGAAAATATTTTTATAAGAACACTAAAGGAAGCATTAAAGGTGGCATCAATATGAAGAATAATGATCTATTTGGGCTTGAAAATCCTCCGCCATTTGATTCATTAATTGTGTGTTACGGTTATTTAAGAGTACATTTATATGGTAAATTTACTGAAACTTCACTATTGGAATACTATACAAGATATGGTACCTCAATATATAAACAAGACCGTGATAGTTCTTTAGAAGGTACATATGATCGTTCAACAAGACAAGCGTCGAAGTTTTATGATCAGATTTTGAAAATCATGCTGCACAAACAACAACTAACAATCAACCAACAATGTTTACTAAAGCAAATAGAATTAATAATCGTTACTATCTTAATTTTACTTGTAGTCAACAAATCATAAGTGATATCAATCTTAATGATTCTAGTGGCAGTGATAATATTGATAATATATTTATTGTTTTAAAAAATTAAGGTCATTCGATGGTTCATTCTGGACCAGAAACGGGTTAATTGGTTACGACGATGGTTTTTTATGAGTTTGTTTCCTTCTCACCAAATGGTGAATTGCTTGTATAGTGAATAAAAGATAATCATATCGTCAGTGGATCAGTAATAAGTAATGATAATAAAAAATTACAAAAAACATTTAATAGAAAAAAGTCATTGATATTTACCACATTGAAGCAAATCCAGGTGAATAAAAATAAATGGTGTTGCTTATCTATTCACTGGAATGTACCAAAAGGAGCAAACAAATTTAGTGTTTGGTGTAATGGAAACAAACTGTGATTTTAATGCAAAAACATCCACAAGCTCAAATTAAATGATATTTGGAGACTTCAACCCAAACGGGATTGCTGAATTAGATGGCTCTGGAGCATTTTTCTGTTTTTATAAAGATAAAGTGATTTCAAAGGTAGACATTAAACTACACCACCATGTTCTATGTAAAACCTGGTCTAATATTGACCACGATGCGATCACTTTACGTTGATTGAAGTTTAAATTATATATACTATACATATGATGATTACTCCTCAATAATGTTCAGAATACATAAAATATAATTTCAGAGAAACAAAAAGCTTTTATCGAACAATTGAAAATCAAATACTAAATAGTACACTGATTTATCAATTTTTAGCGTACAGAATACTGGGTGAATTATTGACAATGGAATCAATTATTATAGAGTCTAATCAAGAGATTGATTTACTTGTACCGAGAAATGGTTGTTGTACGCAGATATTAGAAAGACTATTTAGTATAGTTAAATGTTGTCATTTACATAGTACATTTCATGATGCTTTTGGTCGCTTTTACACTAAGGACCATATGGGTCGTTATATCATACTTGAAAATATACACCTCGTTGTATTAAGTCGTCTCTGCTGATAGAACACAGATTTTGCATGGAGTATATTTAATAGTAAAAAATATTAAAATTCACAATGTTAATATTTCCAAGTTTAATTCTAGGAAGGACATGGCATGGACTGCATGTACTAAAAATGGATAAGATCTGGAAATCCCAGCTTAACCGTAAGATTAAAACGAGAATTTTTCGGGTAATAATTGAACCGATTTTACTCTACGGATCTGAAACATGGACTCTTTCCGTTAAACAACACCGCCGCCAAGATGGATGCTATACCCGTCTCCTCAGAAGAGTATTAAATCTTTCATGGAAAAAACATCCAACTCTTGAAATGATATATGGTGACCTACCTAGAATATCAACCTTAGTCCAAAGAAGACACGTCCAGTTTGCTGGACACTGTGAACGTACCTCAGATGAACTTGTGTCGTCATTCCTCTTATGAAAGCACCCATTATCACTCAAGCGGTCTCGGAAGCTCACCTTTCTAGACATCATATACAGGGACACTGTTATCGCCAAGGAAGACCTTCTAAAAACTATGACCGATAAGGTATACTGGGAAGGTGTAGTGAATGCTATCTCGGCTGAGGCCGCAAGATGATGGTGATCATGATGATGATGATAATGATTTCCAAAATTTTCTGGTTTTTTTTAGATTTTATTAAAAATAAAATTTTTTCTCGGTAATCCATGGTTTCAATAGATTTCTTTGATTTAGATTCAGGTATATCCTCAAATGGTAAATCAAATAAATAATACAGATATCCTAGAATAAAATGGATGTTTATCCTTTTTCTACCCGCAACTTCAAAAATTATAGGGAAAAAAATAATATTTCTCAGAATATTCTTAGTATTTTAAATCTGTAAGTCGGATGAATTTCTATTCTATTTCCGTAATTAATTTTAGTTATAAGATTAGCAAAATGATAGGTCCTGTCGTGTACGGACTTTTTAATAATCCTAGACTGATTTTCATAATAGTTAACATATTTGCTAGCATTTTTGTGACCACGAACAGCTCTACAAAATATACAAACGATCAAACCTTCATCAGCAAATATTATTTCTTGATTATCACAAATACATTGTACTTTTTACTAGGTTGCTGTATTTGTTCACTAATTTCTTGTATTTGTTCGTCTTCAGGTTCTTAAAAAGTTTTATTACAAAATGGACAAATTAAACGATCTTCAATTAAGGTCTAATGAGTTTATTGATCACATTGGATTTGTTTCTCTTGTATTACTTTTAAAAAATTTACTCAAGACTTTTTTTCATGAAAGTTGAAACAATTTTGCATAACAACTTAAACTTTATCTACCATTGGTAATTGAATTGTATCAAAGCCATATTTTTCAATAACTTTATTTTCAAATAGTTCGTTATGCCTCCCATCGTACAAAGTGTCATTTCCTTCCATAACATATATACTAAAAATATATTTTAATATTTTTTATGTTAAAGTCATAAAGCGCATCAAGTGATTACTATGCTGTGGATTAAATTCAATAACGTAATAATATACATAATAACAAAATCACATAGAATCCATAAAATGATTGTCTAACCAAAAATAGATACAATGATATGATTTGACTTTTATAAAATTCCATTATCTGGATAATAGTATTATAGATGAAGGATGAGGAAATTCTTTAGAAAAATGCTCTCATACCCCTAAGTATAATACAACTCTTTAGCATAAAGGATGGGATGCCCTTGTCAATGGAGACTATCAGGTAGGTATTGAAGATGGACTACAAGATTTCAGCATTCTTCCTTCCTTCTTACTCCTCTCTCGCTGCCTGTGTTGCTTAATTCATGGCAGATTTCATCTCCTACCATTTTCCTTCAGCAAATTCATATCACTTCTGGGGGCGTTATTTTGTAATCTGAGGTTTTGTGTTATAAATAGCAATCAAGTGAGAAACCTGTGAACATGATAAAAACACCTCCTTTTGGTGTCATTTTATTGTCATGAAGGTACACTTTATAACAATCCGGGAACGTCTCTAAATTTTAGATCTGATCTTGGCTTGGTTTATTTCCCAGTTGAATGTTTTGTAGCAAGGAGTTCTTACCACCGAGAATGTTTGGCTGGGTGTAATGAAGGACTAAACAAACTCTTGTATATTTGGGGCTCATGCACTGGCAGTTGAGGGTTATTTTGGGTAGAGTGGAAGGCAGGAACAAATTAAACAAAACGTTAGTTCTGAAGTTGGGCTTATAAGGACAGCGCCTTTGGGATGAGTCTCAGAGTTGTGTTGTTAGGAGACTCCAAAGAAGAAAAGTGGGCTAAAGGGTTTAGGGCTGCTAGCATGAAAAAGAGAAAAGTATTAAGAGAAAAGGACCGAGTCTACATGAAAGAAGTTTTGGACATTGGATAAAGTGTTTTGTTAAGTGAATTTCAAAGCTGCGGAAGGTGAAGCTGTCATAGTTGGTGCTTTCACATCTGGGACAAACTCAGGGCATGACAAGTCCATTGATTGCATCATACTTAGCAGAGTTTAAGTCAACACATAAGTGGTAAAATCAAATTGTGTGGGGATAAAAGAGTCCTAAATAGCCCCATGTAACGTTTTCGTCACACACTGCACAACGACATATAGAAGGTTCACGGACTGGGCTCATATAGTCATCACCAGACAAGAGTTTGGTAAGGAAAGTCAGTTCTGTAGCGCAACTGTAAGTGGGTAGACATAAGGCATATTCCTGAACCGAGATTTGAAGAGAATTCCATCTTGATCATGAAAATGCAAGGGGTCTGATTCTAGGCTTGCCTCCATTCGTGATGACAACACGGAGTTTCTAAACAACAACAGTAAAATGCAAACTGAAACCAAACACAGGATTTGATGTGAGTTTGTGTTTATATTTTGAAAGAAGTTCATTTGCTTCACAGTGGCTCATCGCTGTTAAAGCCAAAGGCAATACAATAATTAGATAGATATTTTGGCATGGAAAAAAGGAAATTTACATTGTTGTTAGTAGATGACCCATTTATGGAGACAAAAACAGGGAAATCTTGCCCATGACTGTTAATAAGGCTTTCTCTTTTTTCAAACAAGCATTAAAAATGAAATACTGTATCTGTACGTTGAAGGGCCTTTAAGCATAATTTCAACTGTGTAACGCCAAGTCATCTGGTGCTGTAATGGCTAAGCAAAGAGCTTCAGGGAACTCAGGCACAGACAGAAGAGAAGAAGATTCCGATCTTCCAGAAGAATGGGTCAAATATACTTCAAGATCCAGAGGTTTAGACTACTATTTTAACACAGAAACAGGACAGTCCTCTTGGACGAAACCTAACAGAGATACAAAGTCCTCCACGAGACTGAATAAGCCNTTTTTAAAAAACAACAGTAAAATTCAAACTGAAACCAAACAGGATTTGATTTCTATTTGTGTTCATATTTGCTTCACAGTGGCTCATCGCTGTTAAAGCCAAAGGCAATACAATAATTAGATAGATATTTTGGCATGGAAAAAAGGAAATTTACATTGTTGTTAGTAGATGTCCCATTTATGGAGACAAAAACAGGGAAATCTTGCCCATGACTTCTGTTTTTAAGGCTTTCTCTTTTTTTCAAACAAGCATTAAAAATGAAATACTGTATCTGTATGAATACGTTGAAGGGCCTTTCAGCATAATTTCAACTGTGTAACGTCAAGTCATCTGGTGCTGTAATGGCTAAGCAAAGAGCTTCAGGGAACTCAGGCACAGACAGAAGAGAAGAAGATTCCGATCTTCCAGAAGAATGGGTCAAATATACTTCAAGATCCAGAGGTTTAGACTACTATTTTAACACAGAAACAGGACAGTCCTCTTGGACGAAACCTAAAAGAGATACCAAGTCCTCCACGAGACTGAATAAGCCTAAAGATCGTTTAAAGCCGAAGGAAAGTGTTGCACATGAAAAGGTAAGGGCGGCTGAATTATTTTTACAAATTGTTTTGACTTCAAATTTAACTATGCTTGAATTTAATGTCATACGACTTAAGACCTTATGAATGTTTGACACTTCCCAAGAAACTACTCCTCATCTGCCTTTGAACCCGTGCAGAACTATTTCAACTCTTTAATTAATATGAGTCAAAGCGAAAATCAATGTCATGTAGACGATAGCTAGCAGAGGGCTCCCTTAACACCCCATAACACCCTCTCACATTAAATTCTAAACACTTGATGATTGTTGATTTTTTTACACACATAGACAGTGACCTCAATAAATACTAAAATTTAATCAATTCCTTAATCTACTATCAAGGATTTTCAATTTATTGAAATCTGGTGCTTCCTCTGATAGAATTCTGGAAACACAAAAACATCATTAAAAAATATCAAGGCACTGCCTGGATTCAAACTGGGGGGTCTCTTGCTTACTAGACAGGTGTTTTAAGCACTAAACCCACAGCACCATTGGTTGCTAAACAATGTGTTTTCTTTTATGTTAACAAAGGTCTGTTGGTGTGTAGTATTGTTGGACCTTTGACAGAAGCACTCAGAGCTTCCGAATTTTCGCTGATCAACTCCCAAAATTTAATAAATTCTTTCATGTGGTACTATCAACCTTTCTGGAAAATCCCATTCAAATATGTTTGTAACTTTTAGAGATATTTAACCTCCTTGGAAGTGAAGGTAATAACAAGTAGAGTTTGGTTAGTCAAAAAAGTTTATAACAAATCACACTTTCATCATATCAACTTTAGAAATGCAAGTGTTTACTGGGATCTAGCCACCAACACTTGAGTAGGTAATGTAAAACAAACTCTTTCTCAGAGATTAATTGTCCTCATGGACACCCAGCCCTCACCAATGGGTGGCTTGTATATATTATGGGTGGAGCCTTAACTAAGTATCCAACTAAATTTGTTTTCAGAAATTATGATGAGTATAAAATCATTCAACAACATTATTTGAATTTGTGGATTAAAAATGAATGATATCATAATATACAACATAAACAAAGACTGTACCATTAGTATGATAAAAGGTTATAACTCATGAAAACCTATTGTTTAAAAACACATCAAAGAAAAATTGCTTTTTAGCTAAAACTTACATTTAAAATGTGGAGCTTCTGATTGGTACATGTTCCCCCACTGTGTGACATGTGTTGGAAATAACCCATGAAGTAAAGATGGTGACCAAGTGGGTTTGAACTTCTTCAGTGATGAATACAGATAATTTTGTTGATTGGACATCAGTTGGTGAAATTTGATAACACTACAAAATAGAGAAACTATGAAAGCTTCACTTGTCACTGTTGCCCTTTATATACTAGCAACTTTGATCAGTTACTCTTTGACTTGTTTGTTGGTTTATTGTCATAAATCGCAACTTGATGGTCATGAGAATTGCATACATTAAATGTTTAGTACATCTGTTACCACCATAAGTACAATATTGCTCATTTGAAGCAGATCTTATTACTTTGATATATATATATATATATGTATATATATATGTGTGTGTATATATGTGAGTATGTGTGTATGTGTGTATGTAAAGGTTGGAATGATGTTCCTCATGTAGACATCACTTTCAGGATTAATTAATGGCTTTAACTTGTGCAAGAGACCAAGTTTAGATTATGCTTTCTTGTATGTTTGGTCATAGTTTGTTGTGAGATTGAGGTGTTGATCCAAAGTGGCCTATAACTTGTGAAATTTTCTGAGCAGTGTCTAATTGCCATATCCTGAGGGATAAGTTAATAATGTATGACTTTTGTCTGCCAATTTCAGATGCAATGGCCTTAAACATTCTGAGTGGGAGTTCATCACTGCTGTTTGATTTATTTGATTTCAGTTTCTTAAACTCACATTCAATAAATGCCTTGCAGACACCCTTAAAGTAGAAAACAGCCTTAGTTTGTTTCTTGACAAACTTGCAAGAAGTAAACATTTTCACTTTTAAATACCTTACCACAAAAGAGAAAAAAATTAAAAGTGTTCTTTTTAGCTTTGTAATTTTTGGATGAAATGGAATCTTATGATTTCTTTCTAGGAAAAATTAGTTTTGTTATTTGCCAATATTTTTGGATTCTCTTCCTGTTCAATTAGCAGTGTTTGATGATACACAGATATGTATCACATTTGTGTAACTGTTTCTCAGACTTTGCATGTGTCCCAATCTTCCTTACTTTTCAACTTGTGAATTGTTCTCAGAAGGTTATAATGATAATTCATTATTTGCTTGATTACCCAAGTAAGCCATGGACAGAAGCTTCTTTTACTTCTTGCTTATCATTGGGGCTTATTGATTTGGTATTATGGTTTTATTTTATTTAATGACAAGTCAAATTTTAACAGTTCTGCATTGTATTTTGATTATTTTTCTCTAGAAGCTTTATTTACTGCAACCAGGGCATCTGTTAAAAGATCCTTAAATTTTGTTGGAAAATAGTGTTAAGAATCCAGGCATCTGTAAATACTGCCTATAATGAATTTTTATTACAAGTTTTGTGTTATTTTAACCCCAGTCACCTCATCTGTTTTTAGGTCAAATGTTCTTTGTTAGGTGATTATTTTTTTATACATATGTATGGCTACTCTCCTTCCAAATCATTAACTCCACATTTATATGCAAATACATATCTTAGAATTGTAGAAACATTGATTTTACTGCTGTCATTCTGTATTACCAATCAAGAATGAAACCAAAATGAAAGTCTTCAAGACCTGCATAGAGTCAGTCCTTTGACACTGAATGTCATATACCAAAAGCAACTAATTGGCATCTGCACCAGAATGCTCTATACAGCTTATAACAAATCTCTTGAAGAAAGCAAGCAACAAACAAGTTCCATGACAGATCTCTCTCACATGTTTCCAATGTTGTTAGAAGGATTTATGTAGCCCTTGCAGATCATGTGACCCATCATGATGAAACTACAGAATGGTTCAAGCCCAAGCTTATTCTGTGATACATATGTTTTTGATAAAGTCACTGTATCAATGTTATTGTGCTTTCCCAAAGTGGCACACAAGTTCCCAAAGTCACTTAGCAGTCCTTTAATATTCTGATGAACCATTTGGATGCCCCTCATTCCAGTGATATCTTCAAATTGTGTTGGTTCATGTCATGTTCCTATGTTTCCACACATCAGCAGTAAAATGTAGAGCAAAACTTGGGAAGATGATTGTATATAACATGTTTTTTATCATACTTACCATTGTTTATATTTGCACCTTATGAATTCAGATAATGCAATCATGCTTAGTTCTAATAATGATTAAACATGCATGTGCTTTATTTCTCTCTTTAGGCTATTGAAAAAAACAGTGGAGACAAAGCATTACATAAACAGATAGGAAATAACAAGGTACAAAAAAACAAAAGCAAGAGAAGAATTGGAAACAATTCAGCAAAACAACAACAAAATGTCAGGCAATTGCCAACATCTACTTCATCTAAGCCAGAAAACACAAGGAGAAATAGTAATTCAAGTGATAATAATCATGACTTGTTTGGCTCATCACTCCCCCACAAAAAATCAATCAAGATCAAACAAATTGAGCAATGGTTAGATAGTGGTGTTGCTCCAGATAACCCAATTAATGTAGATGAAAACAGAAAAATGTCAAGGTCTCCATTACAACAGCAAACAAAAGAATCACTAAGTAATAGTGCTTTGGTTTCAGGTGATGGAGAGGTAACATCCATTAAAAGGCAAAAGGTATTGCCACAGCCAGGAGCCCAAAAGGATAAAATTGAGATGTCATTTGGTAGAAAGAAGGCCAGAGCTGCTGCTTCCCTTCAGAAGAATAATATTAAGATAAGCAGACAAATGGCTGGTATTTCCAGGAACACAAAAAGCAAAGAATATTCTTCCAAGCCCATTGTTTTAGGAAGAGGATCTTCATTTTCAGTTGTTAAGCCAAATGATACAAAGGATACTTTACTGACTACAAGAAAGTGTTTATCTTCAAAGTATGAACAACTCTTAGGTCACTCAGCTGCTGATACATCATTGCCAGGTACCAAATTCAAAATTCCAAAGAGAGGTGAAAAAAGTAGCCCCAAACAAGCTAAGGCACAAGAGCCCCATTCTGTGTCTACTGAAAAAGAAATGTCAAATTTTAAATCATCACTGTCGTGTGAAACATCTGAAATGCAAATGGACATCCAAATGAATGACCTCGAAAAGTTCACAATGTTTGAAATAAGTAAAATTTCAGGAAATTTAGCAACAGAACACAAAACAGTTTTTTTTACTGACCAGCACCCAGAGGAGCCAGAAAAAGAAGAAGAATATGAGAGTATGGATATTGATGACGATGAAATGCAGCATACAATATTCAAAGAAGTAAGTTTTTTGGTTTTTAATGACCTCCATCAAATGTTTTAGATTCTTTTTTTTCAAAGTTAGAGGGAACCACAAGTTATGCTGTAAGGTACTATTTTCATTAGGGGGAAATGGTGTTCAGATAGTTTTTTGGATTGCACTGTGCTTTTGATATAATTTGTTACAACAATATATTTTTGTATGGCAACTACTTTCCACATCACTCTCCACAGGCCATGGGTAAAACAACCTCCGTATATCACATTACTTTGCTTTTTAATGAAATAAACTAGGGTTACAGGGTTGATGCAAAACTAGTATTTGCAAATGTTTTGTTTTTCAAGGAACTTTTGGGCTAGATGCTGGTACCAGAATTTCCTAAAGCTGATACTACTTAAATACTAATAACCTCCCCATCCACCAGCCTATCAGCTGGCCTACCAAAATTAATTTCTCATTTCCTCTTTTTCTCCTTTTCCCTTTGCAGAATGCTCACCATCTTCCCACTCCATTTGTTAAATCTATGACATTAATTTCCCAAATGCAGGTTTCTCATTTTTTAGATTTGTAGGTCAGACAATTACAAAAGCCTAAAACAGTTTATTTAAGTTTGGTATTACATGAAAAACCAATATTGGTGATGGTGGCAGTGGTAATGGCAATTGCATGGACAGCTGCTTTATGCAATTATATGTTAGCAAACTATGCTTTTAAAGACAGAGAAAATATCTGGGAGACAAACAGACAGATGACCAGGAAGGCAAGAAGGTAGAAAGCTACACACAGAAAGGCATACTATATCCTTCCAAATCAGCAATTATTCTGTAATGAATGCCTCTCTTTAATAAGCACTCCCACCATTTTTAGAGCAAAAACTTTCCTCGATAAAAAATTTTTATGAAAAATTCGTGTTCTAACCTTGTTGCAGCAAATGTTCAAGCCACTTTTGTAAGTACCCCAGAGCATGCATTACCTCATAGAACATATTACCCTTGAGGATGTATTAGGATGTATGTGGTAGATATCTATAAGTTTGTTTGCTTTCATCATCATCATCATCATATTTGGTTTAACGTCCGTTTTACATGCTAGCATGTGTTGGACGATTTTTTGAAATTGACTTCCAAGTTATCCTATCCTTCACCAGGTCTCTGCTGACACCTGTCTTGCTTTAATAAAATGAAACCCCTGCAGATACATTTTTTGTTGTAGTTGTGACAATTACATCAGGAACTATTTTAGAAAAGACGCAACTTTCTCCTTTTGAGATTCATCCTGCAGACACATATTTTCCTGCCCCACTGCTCATCAGTGCAGATTGAAACCTCTGAATGTCTGCACTCCATACAAAGATCTGGGTCAGTTGCTATTAAGACCATAATGTGGGACACTGCTCATCATGCACAGATGCAAAAAGAAAATATTTTGTGATGGGCCAGGGTGGCTAAACCATTACAAGGGCATTGAGCATCACAAAATTGTTAGAGACACCATAACTAATCTCAAGAGTTGTCAACAACCCATAATTGGAGGAGCAAATCTAATTTATTCTGCAGACACGTGTTTTTGCCATCCCATCCTTCATCATTTGAGATTTGTCATATTTGTTTTCTTTAGAACTATTGATGCCATTTTTATCCTTAGACAAATGCAAGAGAAGTACCTTGGGAAGAACAAGAAGCTGTACTTTGCCTTTGTGGATTTGGAAAAAGCCTTTGACAGAGTGCCAAGAGAAGTTGTTTGGTGGGCTTTACGGAAACTAGGAGTAAGTGAATGGCTGATTAAGGTTGTTCAGGCAATGTACAGAAATGCTAAAAGTCGGGTAAGGGTCAACAGTTCCTATACTGAGAGTTTTGGTGTGGGTGTTGGAGTTCATCAGGGATCTGTAATAAGTCCACTGCTTTTTATTTGTGTTTTGGAAGCACTGTCAAGAGAGTTTCGAAAGGGTTGCCCAGAGGAATTGCTATATGCAGATGACCTGGTTCTCTCCTGTGAGACATTGGATGGTCTACTTGCTAAGTTAGAGACTTGGAAGAAGGGTTTGGAAGGTAAAGGTTTGAGAGTGAACATGGGCAAGACAAAAGTGATGGTCAGTGGTTGCAATTTAGGAAAGCCATTGGAGAAAGGAAAGTTTCCCTGTTCAGTCTGTGGGAAGGGAGTTGGGAGCAACTCAATCTATTGTGGTACTTGCAAGCACTGGGTACATAAACGGTGCAGTGGAATAAAGGGCAAACT
>RDPX01000460.1:308759-319462 GCA_003991215.1 Morbakka virulenta | reverse complement strand
TAGGTGGATAGGGAGGCAATTATATATTCTTGCTTCCATGAAATAAAATGCAGACCTTGAGAATTCAGTTTTACAGTGTGGAAGTTCTATAGAAATACGATTGGCTAGGGGGAAAAAGGGATCCTATAATTCAGTACAGTAGGGAACAATATAGTCTTGCTTGACTGTATTGTACTAGAGAAGGTAGAATTGGAGATTTTTATGAAATACTTGATATGGGTTTTTCTAAGTAAAAGATTTGTGTAATTAATTAGAACGATATTTTCACACATTATGCGATACTGAAGACCATCACTCAGTTGATATAATAGACCAATATTTTCTCATACTTATTTGTCTAATTTTTACACTCTTGTGCCCTTATCTTCGTTTTACTGGAGCTTTCAATTTTTATTTTTATTTTTTTGCTAATTTAGCATCTGGCAATACAAATGTTATCCTACTTTCTGATGACAAGAACTTGTGTTCAAAAGCAATTGTTCATGACATAAAGGCTTTCACTAAAAAGGTATGTGCATCATGTTTTGCTAGAAAGGGTTGGAAATTTTTTGAAAACTTATCATTAAGGAAAAGAAAATCACTCGACAAATTCAGGATACTGCCATCGTAAAAAGTAATGCAATTTTTCTAGTTTGTTGATACAGTTTATAGCGTGTGCTTTTAGAATCTCGCAGTATTGCAGGAATTAATTTATTTTTAACCTACTGCAAACACTGGAGTAACAAATGCCTGAAAGGTATCCAATATGCCTGTATATTATTACTACTATTATCTTACATGCCTTTAGGCACTGGCTGATGAAATTACCATTATCTACAAAACTGATAGACGAGTCATAGCAAAGGACTAGAAGGCAACCAGTATTTTCTGCCCTTGTCTTTCTAGCACTTTCCTTCAGAACCTAGACGTCTCAAGCAATGATGTCTTTTCTATGAAGCAAACCTTCACATCTCTTTCAAGATTTTCCACATAAGACTTTAAAACCTTTCGATATACTGCCTAATACACCAACAATTTTAACCTTTTTCATTTTCCACATTCTCCTAATTTCTCTTTTCACGTTTTGGCATTTTTCAATTTTTCCCTGTTCCTTATCATAAGCTCAGCAGTCACCCGCGACCGCAACAATAACAATACCAAGTTTTATCTCTTTTATTTACATCGATGATTAATGTATGATCTTCGGGCATCAAGGACATTATCACATTGTGTGTTAAAGCCCCAAAGAATCTTAACAAATTTCTTTTCAATCACTGCTGGTACCATTTTTCAGCTTTTTCAAAAACATATTTTTCAAAGAGTTTACAGTGTTATATTCGTGCAACATTATCATCACTCCTCTTATATTACAATTAGCCATTGCTTTTTACAATTTTTTATGGATATACTAATAATAAAAATTTTTTGAAATATGAAATATGCAGAAATATCAAAGTGATCAAAATTTGTGAGATAAACCCTAATACTTGTATTATGGGCGGGATAGAGGGAGATACTACTAATACTACTACTACTACTCTCACTACTACTACTACTACTACTATTACTAATACCGTTATTACTACTATCACTACTACTATTACTATTACTATTATTACTACTATTTCTATTACTGCTACTATTACTAATACCATTATTACCACCACCACCACCACCACTACTACTACTACTACTACTACTACTACTACTACTACTACTACTACTACTACTACTACTACTACTACTGGATCTATTTTCACCCACAATCAAAGACTTCTTTAATATTTGCGAGCGATAATATGTTTGCAGTTGCCTTAAAGCATTGATTTTGAATTCTACTTTTTAACGTTTGTTGTTTGTTTTTTTCTGTTTGCATTCCATTTGTAGAATCTTATTGATGGCTTGAAAAACCTATTTGATACTGGCAACATTGTTGTACCGAGAGATCAATTCAATGGTAAGATGCAAATCCCTTCGATTGTCTTAGTTATGTTGTCTATGAGCAACGCAGTACAGAAATAAAGTTATTCATGGATGAAGAGTGAGCCATCAACTAGAAGAACATTATCTTTGTTTCGAATGACTTTATCAGACATTTGAATTAATCCAATAATAATCGAAATCTATTGAAAATACGTGCCATCAGCAGGTAATAGGTATTTTGACTACTATTATGCGACATCTTTACCATGTACCATCTGGATGCCAGCGTGTGAGTATACAGCATTAAAAGTCTGTCTCGGTAGCATATCCCAAGTCGAGTACACCGTATTCTTTAATTCCTTCCAAATCGGCTAATAATCGAATCAGAAGACGCATTGTTCATCTACAATAATCACTTAAAACCCATGCATTAAAGTCGTCGAGTATCAGCAGCTGATCTGCCTTTGCTATTCCTGTGATACAATTCGTCAAATCTTAATAAAACGCCATAATGATATCCTGGCTACTGTCCAGTGTAAGAGCATACACTGAAATAGCAGACATAGGTCCACATCGTAAAAGGAACCTATAGACACATGGTTCAATCACTAACTCCATAAGGCTGCTCCAACTTGATGGTGATCGGTGTTCGTATAGGAAAACCTAATCTTCTATCCTTTTTCACTCCATCAGGCTTGCCTTTCCAGAAAATGTGTATCCAGCACCCTTTTCAATAAGCTGATTTTCTTCACTTAATCGTGTCTCAGATAAAGCAGCAATGACCACTTTGTACATAGCCAGATCCATAGCGACAACAGCCGTTCTTCATTCTTGATAAGCAGACTCTTCACAATCAAGAAGTGTTCGTACATACCAAGCAGCAATATTCAATTTAGTTCTTTCTTTTTGTATAAATGATATTTCATTTTGTTTTTTCCCCTGAAAATTTGAACAGTCGTCTGCTGCAGGTAGCTTACCAGCTTCCGGCTAAACAAGACATCGTTTAGATCACCTTTACTAGACCCTTCCTGTAATCTGGGTGATCAGCGTTGCCTCTAAAAGTGTCTGTTCAGTCGCTAGAAGCTCCACCCGAATTAGTTCCTGTTCAACAGATAAGCTTTGAGCCACCTTAGTGCAGAATCGTGACTGTATGCTTTCAACTTGTTAAGTTTGTACACGTTGCCACAGGAGTCTTAAAGTGATATCTGTACACAAAAGATCTCAATGACAGATGCTTGTACTACACATATATCACCTTCGGACCATCCACACTTATGATGAGCAATGATAAGCAAGTGGAAGGTAAATGGTAACTATATACATATATTCATACATAAATACGTAGATAGATAGATGGATAGATAGATAGATCGATAGATAGATAGATAGATAGCTAGATAGATAGATAGATAGATAGATAGATAGATAGATAGATAGATAGATAGATAGATAGATAGATAGATAGATAGGTAAGAGGATGGATGGATGGATGGATGGATGGATAGGTGGAAAGGTGGATGAATAAATTCGTAGATGGGTGAATGGATAGAGATATTTCTGTATATTTTTCCTTTATATTGTTTATCATCATTTTGTTTTTATTTCATGATGATTATTGTTACTATTGTTTGGTTATTTTAGAATACCACAAAGAACTACAGATACAAGAAAAAATTGCTGAAAAATTGAGAAAGGTATATTGTTTGATATGTGACAGTAACTATAACCAAGAAACCTAATAATGTCATTTATTCTTGAATGCCTTATTAGCTGTATGACATACGCCCTATAGTTAGGTTTTGTCATCTCTTTTGAAAGTTTCTAAAATGATTCTTTCTCTCATTTTGCGTTTTCATTATTTCGTACCCATTCTTTGTATTTGCATTTTTATTGTACTCTGCTATTAGAGTAATCCCCCATCAAGAATCGAACGAACACCACTGCTTTCCCATCTTTTTGATATCATTTCAGGCTGACGAATTAACTTGTGAACTGAAGTGTATCTTACGGGAATGTTTCTCTGCAGTTATTGAGGAAGAAATGAAGGCAGCATATGATGATCTCTGGTATGTTTATTTTGACGATCAGTAGTTGTATTACACTGGTTCGAAGAGCTGATCATAATATTAACTTTGTAAAAAAGTGTTGTTGTTTTTTTCTAAAGAATTGTACTTTTGTAAACCAAATGGATATTTTTATTTATTCTTTTGTACTCCATTTCTATATTCCATCTTGTTTCCTGTATTTATATTATTATTTATTCATTTTCTTTTCCACTTGTACTTTTCTCTGCCTTCATTTAGTGCTTAACATCGTTCCCTTTAACCACGTTCTTCATATTATTTCCTTTATATTTCGGGTTTTTTCCCTTCTGTTGCTATTTCCTTCTCGTTACTCTCGTGTTCTTATTGAGCCACTTGTAGCTCAGTTTTTCCTTGTTATGGTTTCTCACTTTTCATTCATTGTTTTCCCATCGTCTTCCTATTATCAGGTTTTCTTTTATATTTTTGTGCACCGTGGACCCCGTCGTGTTTGTAGTTATCTCGCCTTCTCCTTTTTCTGCCTTGACCGCTTCTCTTGCTCATAATAACATCTGTAGTTCCATTTTCTACTTTTGCATAAATAGCCCTCCTCAAACCATTCTGTTGTACACTTTTAGCCACATCTCTGCATATCTGTAATACATTTTAGCATCACTTTTCTTACTCTCTCTTTTCACTTACTTTTCCGTTCGTGTTAAAAAATCGCTAATGATTTTGAAATGGATCAAAGCAATCTGAAAAATGATTTGCTTATTAAAATAGAAATATATACTTATGCATATTGAATGATAAATTCATGTTTGTTAATGTGATTTTTTGACTTGATCAATTTTTTGGGTTGGGGGTATATTCAGTTATTCCGACCACTTGGTTGATGGAACAATTCTGCTACTTATTTTGTATTAAATCATCACAAATACAGAGCTATGGTTTTGTAAGTACGGCAATGCTGCAGTTATCAAAAGACTTGCTTGTTTTCTTTTTATTTCTCTTTTTCCAAACTAAACCTTGAACTATGACGACAAGACATCTCATCAAAGATAAAATGGCGTCATTGGAAGCCAACACAGAAAAATGTTGAAGAAATTTAAGAACAATAGGATGCTGGTCAAGCAGGGCCAGTGACGTATTTTGATTTTAATTGGCAAAGACGTAATTTGATTTGGCGCTTTTGTTGCAAAGATGGCTTCTTCCACTTTGGAACTTTCGTTGGAAAGATGGCTTCTTCCATTTTGGCACTTCTCATGCACTACGCCTGTGTATTAGCGCTTTTCAAACATAATTTTTGCACCTCAACGTAAGAGCAGTCCAACAGATATGTTCTGTAGGGGTGTACGTATATTACTATATTTCCTCCAATCAATCAATTGCTTTGATTAGCACTGCCCTACAATAAATGCATCAGCAAAAAAAACGGCGATTATTTGAATTATTAATTAAATTTGACGTTTCACAGAGTCGAGTCTATAGTGGGTTCGAACTTTGAGTTGTCATTCAGTTCTGTAGTCCGAACCGTTTTTGTTTCGAAATCAATTTGATGTCAGAGTCTTTTACTTTGTTGCTTATAATCATTTTTAGATTTGCACTAACTAAAAGGACTTGCTTTTCATTAACAGTCATATGGCATTAAGAATGTTTGTATATGTTGTACATTTCATAGTAATACGTCATTTCGAATGTTTTTCAGACTTAGTTTTTTCATTGTATGATACAAAGAGAATAAAATCGTTTAGAAAATGTAGAAAGGACTTGTGATGGTTTACAATGACGAGTGCAAATATGAAAACTTCTTTCTATAAGGGAGAGAAAATTAGCTGCTATTGATTGTGCAACTTTGCACAGTGATCGACCATCATCAAAAAAATACGATGTTGACGCAAAGGGAATGAAAGGTTTGGTTTTACTTAAACATATTTTTAAAAGCTACTTGGTACAAGAAGGTCAGAGTCTCTGTATGTCTGAGTTAAAGCAGATGGCACAAAACTCAAACCATTTTTCGTATTTGTTGGAGCTTAACGCAAAGTTGAAGCATCGAATCAGAAGTTTCGATTACTTTGTGTTCTTTCGTCTTCATGAAATGCATTGATGAATCAAGATCTGACAGTTCGGTTTGTTGAAACTCCGCTGGAAAAGCTGTTTTTTCGCTCATCGCTTCTTAGTATGGGATTACTCGCAATATCACACAATGGATTCTATTCAAAAGATTTCTGACGACAATAAAGTGGATTCTGTACCTTTTCCTGAAGGCTGCACAAAGTATTTCCAGGCTTTTTATTTATCGTAGAACAAGCTGTTGAAGGCAGTGCTAATGAAGTTCTATGATGCATAGATAAGTGATGGAATTTGGCAATATACTGCTGTTGGCAACATTAAATCACCACCTGATAAGAAAATTGTTGAATGAATGCTTAAACCTTGGTCACAACTCTTAATAGACGGTATAGTATAAACAGTTAGTAGTGTGTTAAGGTTAAATCTGCCCACCATTGGAAATGAAGATCATCTTATTTTCTGTCTTAAGGAAGGTATACACCTTGTGCGAAGGGAGCTCCACTTCTGAAGAATTATTTTATGGTAAGAAACGATGTTTCATTGAACACAAATCCATTTATCACCAAATGCGGTGAAGAAGACGATTTAGAAGAATTTCATTTATTAGATCCTTTCTGTGATGAAGATTATGTCATTGCCAGTTAAATACCTTTGTAAAAATGAGTGATGTAGGTTATTTGACCTCTAATGAAAATCACCTAAACAAGCCCTTTGTCTCGACCCTTATAACAGTTTATTCTGATGAAAATCAAACTTTTGAAAGGGGCAGGTGCTCTTATAAGAGGAGATAAGATAATGTTATCGAAGACTTTAAATCTCTTGAAAGCTACCTGACTTTACTTCAATCACTCGATTGATTGCATCGAGAGATTCAATCAATTGAAATGAATTGGTTGAATTGCAGTTGATTGCTTTTGGTACCAATCAACTGTTGTCACTGAATCCAGAAATAAGAAGTTCAACAGCAGATAAAGACTTAAGTATTCAATGCCACTGCTGGGACATTGTTGCTCTTCATATTAGATTCATAAAGTCTAAACAAGCTTTAAATTCAGTCAGAGTCAATGAAAGCAAAGGTGCTTTGGAAGCAAAAGCAATATCTACCAGAATTCAATGGCGATGTCATTAAGTGAAAATAACAAACAACAGTAAATAAACTTTGCCATCCAATATCGTGTTATCGCAACTGAAAAGTTTTAAACCAATTGAGGTCTTTCTGATGCACTTATACAACCAGATATTACTCTAAGTAAGCCCAAAACAGAATTGCTTAGCTTGTAACCAACAGTAAATATTAAATATAAATCCACCGAACTTGTTCAAATCTGTACCTGTAGCTTTCTTTGCTCGCTACTGTACGAATTGAATAATCAGCGCTGCGTTCTTAATGACCTTAGATTTTTTGCTATACGAAGATTTACCAATTAATGTTTGTTGAAAGTGATGACTGATCGAGAGGAAAGGCAGTTTTTAAGAATGCTTCACCAATCCTGATTTAAATCAGATAATAGAATAGAAGACACCGAAGAGCCAGAAGAGAAAAGAGAGGAGGATATCTATGAAACAGGTGAACGTTCTGTACACTTCTGGTCTTTAAAAAAAAAGTAAGAAGTAAAGGGGGACCAAAAGAACTCGCAAAAAGCAATCTGATGATACGTGCATTGGTCGTACTTAGTTGTTTACGTTCGTCTACCGTAGTAATTAACGCAGTACCTTTGATCAGATTTCAGAAAACAACGACTTTTAATGTGACATGTGCCTCACTGAGAACCATTGTTTATTCTTCCATAAACCATTTTTAAGTGATTGACAACAATGGCTACAAAAATAGAACGAGCTTGTCAAAAGAAAGCCATACGTTTTTGGTCGTGAAGAGCACTGCTTTTTTAATACGTCACCTGAACAACATCGAGAATGGTCATAAGTAAATTGTGTGACACTACAAACACCTATGATCTTCACCAATGAAAACTCTGTTCTAAACACCACATTTCAAATGCTTGTGTAAAGGCATGCTGCACCATATAATCGTAGCGCTATTATATGTAATCCAGTGCTTGTATAACTTCTTAGATTGTTTGTCAAATTGGGTTTTGTTGTTTTTTACTTTTTAATACGGTACCTTCATGAATGAAAACACAAACTCAAAGGAAGGAATTTGTATGCAAATTGTCTCTTACCACCGTTTTTCAGTTGGTGAGTGGAAGGGTCTCCTTTAGAGGGACTTTCTGTCCCATATGCCATATTTCATTATATCTTGTTAAGTAAATTGTTAGCATTAGCTTTTTGAAATTAACACCGAGTAATACGAATGATTTGTTCCAAATAATTATATTTCTTGAACTGCAGGATTCAAATCGTAGCAATAAAACCAGCGTGGACACTTGAGGATGTTATCACTTTGCTTGACAAGTAAGGGATTTTCCTACCTCATTCTACATGTTTATCACTTAAAACAAGTCAACAGGACCAAAACATTTTGACATATCATCTCATCAAATTCTCCAATTCTTTTCTAATGTATTGGGTTTATATTTGCATTTTTAACAAGCAACTTTAGTACGTGCAATTGGTTGTATTATCTTTATTTATATTTGTTAATTTGTTTGTTTATATTATTGTTGCGTTAGCAATAACATCAACATCAATTCCTTATACGTGTGATTACTTCTTATTTGTTTGGTGTATGGTATTGATGAAAATGAAAGAACAATAACAATTATTGTAAACACATATGGTTACGTGATGACAAGATTAGCGCAGGCTAGAAAAAGTTCACCACGCGTTTCAAGTCACAAAGCAACTCGACTCTTTTCTTTGATAATAGAGATCGTTGCTGGAGTGATAGATAGATAGATAGATAGATGGACAGACAGACAAATATGTAGTTTTCCAATTCTCCAATGGATTTTTCTTGTGATGATTATTAATATTAATGATAATAAAAATACCAATTATATCGGAAGTTTTAAGTGTTGTGAGCAATACGCACGGCAAGTAAACTGAATAACTAGAAGTTAAAAAATGAATTGAATCCCTTCAACAAAACACTTTGCTAAAACCTTCACATCAATATATCCTCAGATATTTCTTTTTTTATTATTCTTTATTGTAGTAATGATCATGTTCCTTTACGTTTTCTTCTTAATATTTATTTTTATATGACATCACTGCATATACACTACTTGAATACTAATTCGATGTCGGTTTTGGGCTTGGTAGCATCTTGTGCTAATGTATCTTACAAATATTTGTAAAAAGGTCATTTTTGTAACTTGGCTCAATGTGGAGCGTGCTATTGTATTTGAAATGTGGATATGAAGAAAAATGTTGAAGTTCATTTGGAAGGACAGAGTAAGCAATGAGGAGATGATTGATATAGGATAGTTCTCATGTTGTGAGTCGTAAGCTTTTTCTGAGCTACATTTCGAGAGATACTTCTCCCATCGTCAGGCTATTGAAGCAATAAGGTATAACTATTTCATACTTTGATAGTGTGGACGTGATTGGTGACAGGGATCAATTTTTTAGGAGTGGCGCCATACCTGTTTTATATTTGTTTTTCATCTTTTCTGTGGTGCTGGAAGCCATATTTCCAGAAGAGTGTAGGATATGCTGTTGATATGATTGCTGTGTTGTAGGGAATGGATGTTGTTTTTTTTGGAAGGTGGGAGTTGTTGTGGTATTTATTTTCTTGTCCAGAGACTTTATTTTCTCAGTCAAAGGTGTGATCTTTTGTCTAGCATTGCTCCTCTCTTTTATGACTGTTAATGTCACCTTTTTGAAGAGTTTTCTTGTGTTCTTTTGCTCTTTGACCCAAGGAACGCTTTGATTCTCCAATGTAGAATGCAGGTCACTCTTTACAATGTAGTCTGTAAACTATATTGTTTCTCTCCTCAAGTGAAACTGGATTCTTTGGCTTTGCGAGTATCATTCTAAAGGTAGGTGTTGTGAAAAATGAACATTTCCCATCATGCTATCGGATAGTTCGTCTTAGCTGCTCATTGATGTTAAATACCCCTGCTAATGACACTTTACGAATTATCAAAAACCTACTTGCATATGATGATTCAATGCCATGAAAAACTGCACGAAAGCCCCCAGATATTCTGAATCTACTATACACACTCCTTATCAGCATCCACCCTTAGGACGATAGTCTGTTAAATCCAACATAAAAGCTCAAGAAAGATTGCTATGACTATCAACTTTCCAGAATACTAGACAAAGAAAAAGAAGAAAATGATTAATAAGAAGAAGAACAAGAAGAAGACGAGGAAAAGGAACAGGTAAAAGTTAATGGCTAATATTTGTATTATTCAATAAAATTGAACCAGCGAATTTTCTTTGTGTGTCATTTACTGAAACTTGCATGTCCTAAGCGACTGCCACATTAGTTTTTAGTCATAATCATTGTAGTCATTTCATATCATTTTAGACATTGGATTGCAGTCTTTGGACACGTGGTAAACCGCCACCTTAAAGATACCGTGGATAAACTCAGGAATTTACTAAACAGACAAACAGGTATAGTACTTGTGGCAGTTAAATGGAAAAACTATTTTTTAACTATCTACTGATACAGTATGATTGCTTTTATGACAGCTCTTTTCATTGTGTTTATAATATTATATTATATTATATTATATTATATTATATTATATTATATTATATTATATTATATTATATTATATTATATTATATTAT
>RDPX01000460.1:220337-290710 GCA_003991215.1 Morbakka virulenta | reverse complement strand
GAAAACATGAAACTAGTAGTAACTGCTAAATTTGTCTAGTTATTTTGTATGCTATACTGGATTTATATATATATATCTTGATTTTGCTTGATAATGTTTAACATATTTTATTCAAACTTAGCTTCCAAAAGAAACTGAAAATCGAAAAAGAAAATCCATTCTCTACAGCACAGCAACCATATCAACAATGTTTCCTACACCCTTCCAGAAATATGCCTCCCAGCGCCAAAGAAAGAAACACAACAGGTATAGCACCACTTCACTGTAACAACTCGATAACTGTCGACACGTAGGTCTGCACTACCAAGGTATAAAAGCAGCCGTACCTAATCATTTCAGTAGTATGGGAGAAGTACCTCTAGAAACGTAGCTCAAAAGAGGGTTTACGACTCAAGACATGATAAGGCTCTTACATCTTTGGCTTCCTCTGAGTCCATAAAGTTCAGAATTTTTAAGATAATTAGTGAAACATACTGGTTATTTTGTTTGTCTTTTTTCACTCGAGCTCATCCCTTTCTGAAAAGAATCTCGTGAGCATCGTCGATAAAAGATTCTTTGATAAAAGAGATGAGCTAGGGGCACAACCACCTCGACCCAGATGTACCTTGATGCAGTAACTTGTAAATCCTCATTTTCTTTAAATTCTTCCACATTTAAGGGAGAAATTTTGAAATTCATTGCGTATTGCCTCTCACATCACTCAACAATTACGCCATCAGAATTCGCATTTGAATTCGTAATTTGTTAAACTTTTATATGGCTGACTCAAATCACGAAAAGTATGCTTTTCCTGATCTGGGTTCCTGAAACTGCGCTGAAACTTTGGACAAAATGCCAGAAGAAAATCGGACAGGTACTGAAACTCAAAGTAATTTGAGTATGAGAATCTTTTGCATTGCTACTATTGTAACCTTAAGTAGTAGCTGAATTCTCTTGAATTAGCCACATGATGTATTTAGAACATATTATTGTTTGGTTGCAGGATATTTGCTCTGGTACAGTGACATAAACAGATTTCTGGCTTTCTCACCAGGATACATTTATGCGGGAAACAAAATAAATTGTTCATGAACAACTTCATTACTCCAAAAACAAGAGAGGTTTCACTTATAACTACCATTGATGGAACCAACAGAAATATAATCTGGTTTTCCTGGTTTTGGAGATAATTGAAATTGACTAAAGGACTCTATTTCTTTTCTTCCTTAATTCTTTTATTCTTTCCATATCATTTCAGTTCTCAATCTGAAGTCTTAGATTTTTTTGTTCTTTTGAGAGAGCTTTAATTTTAGCATCTGCAGTTCTGTTAGAATGTTTGATTTTCTCTTCGAGACCTACAGTAACTTCTGCAGCTTCTTTTATGGATTTTTTCACTGTATCCCATTTTTCTTGCAATGTTTGTTGATCTGAGATATTTTGCTGGGTTCTCATCTAGAGTCTGCTGGTATTTATTTTTCACTTCTGTGTTTTTGTAGATCTTGCTAACTGCATACTTATATTTACTATCAGCTGTTTTTTCTATGTTTTCGTCCAATCAATCATTAGATCACAAAAGATAAGTCTATGGTCCGATGCTGTTAGTATTCCACCATATGATTTAGCATTCTTCAGGAAGGATTTTGAAGAGGCAGTACACAGATTATAGTCGATCTGGCTTTTGTAAGTTCTAACTTGATTTTCTACTATTCTCTTTTGGGACCATATGTATCGGTGTTCGCTAGAATGTCTAAATGCTGTGTTGGCTATGAATAAGTTCATATGACTGAGGAGTTCTACTAGGTAGTTACCATTTATGTTTCGACTATCACCATAACCATATTGACCGATGAAATCTTCACCCCCCCCCCTTTTTTTGCCCACCCTGGCATTGAAATCTCCTGCTATGTAAATAAGAGATGAGTTTTTCAGCTGGCTGATGGTATTTCTGAGATCAGAGTAGAATATCTCAGCTTCAGTTGCATCTTTCTTTGTTGCACTTGCTTGTGGAGCATAAACATTTATCAGCCTGCATACCTTGTTGTTACTCAATTTTATTTGAACTACACATATCCTGTCGGATATTTTCCAGAAATCTTTGATGTTGTCACATGCCCGTTTATTTATCCCAAAACCAAGTCCATATTGCATTGTTGTTGTTTCAAAGCAAAAACTTCTACTGTTGTTATGCATATGATCATATCCATCTTTGATTTTCGTTTCTTGTAAACAAATCGCAACTACATTATCCTTGTTCATGTCCTCGTCCAGGTGTTGCTTCCTTATTCCAGTTGATAATCCACGTACATTGTATGTTCCCTAGAACGATGATCAGACCAGTACTGGTGTACGGAGGGGAAACCTGGGCCCTTAGAAAGAAGGAGGAGCAAATGCTTTTGCGGACGGAAATGAGGATGCTGAGGTGGAGTCTTAGAGTGTCGTTGCGGAAGAGATGCACAGACGAGAAAGTAAGGAAAGTGGCAAGAATAACATGCATTAGCAACAAGTTAAAGGAAGCAAGGTTGAGCTGGTTTGGGCATGTAGCAAGAAGAGATGAAAGTTGTGCAGTCCAGAGGGTACGGCGAGAACCAGTTAGAGGGAGGCGATTGGTCGGAAGGCAGAGGATGAGGTGGAGAGACATCCTGAAGCTGGAAATGGAGAGCAGAGGACTGACGGAAGAGATGCAATGGACAGAGCTCATTGGCGCCAACAACTACGTGCTGCTGATCCCTGACGACAGGAAATAAAAAGTACATTGTATGTTCCCAAAGGTAATGTTATATTTTATGCTTTCAGAGAGTATTATGAAGACAAATAGATTAAAATCAGGTCTCGATAAGGGATTCCAGTCCAGGGGCATCACTCCCTGATGAATAAGTCCAACAAAGTCATGATGTTGGCACTCCAGGCCAACAACTTCTTGGAATCAAGGTCAAAATGAGAAAGCTGACTACAACACAGAAACGAGGCTGACAATTTCAGTCAAAAAAACAAACCAACATGGCTAATGTTTACAAGCTACTGAAATGTTTGCTCGTCTTTGCCATGCTGATATATATTGGAATATGCCCATATACAAAGGTAGAAGAGAGTTTTAACATTCAAAGTATGCATGATATTCTTTATCATGGATATAAAATAGAACAGGTAATCCATTTTAAATTATTTACGTTCTTGATGCCAACTGCTGAATATTTTTGCTTCGTATTCAGTTCATTGAAACTCTGTTGAGCACTTCCTCATCTTTAGAAAATCCTTTTTTTTTGCACTGTTGTGATTCCGAATAGATTATGATACCTGTATTTCAACTTGGAAAATATATCCTTTTTTAGGTATTTTACTGACTTGATCCAAAAACTTACTATGATCCAAATTTTTGGACATTGAATATACCCAGCTGATTAAATATTAATATATCTTACTTAAGATCCGGAGTTGGTTATTGTTGCTCAAAGAACAATTATCTTTGCATCGATTTAAATAAAAATTCTACACTAAGAGGACAGAGGATTTCATCTTTGAGCTTTACATTCCCACCAGGTCAGTATATTTGGATCTGAATTTATTAAGTTAAAGTCATTAATGTAGTAAAGAGAATCGATATACAACTATCACATTTAACGAGGAAGGCACATAAAACACTAAAAGTTATGCTTTTTCCAAAGTGGCCTTCTTCCTAAGTACACTGCATCATTAGATGATTTTGAAATTTGTTTGGGCTCCTTACTACAATTACGCCCTTGGTATGACGCTAAACTGCATCCAGTGGTGAGGCCATTGTCTGGGAAGGAAAAGTTTTTTGGAAATGTGGAGCTGCCCCTTAATCCCCACTGCTCCCAGGTCCTTGCTGACCCAGAGGGGTAGCACCTACTAGTGTACCTCATGGGTTTACATATGTTCCACTGCCTTGTGGGTCAGCCTGTTTAGGCAAAGGCTAGTGGAGATACCATACACAATCCAGGAGAAGGCAAGGAGAAACCACTGCTGTACCATTCCCTAGAAAATCATGACTTGACACTCTCAATTGGTAAGCAACAAAGACGTGAATGGAGATTCCATCGGAGCATCCTCATCTGTTTTGGATTGCCATGTGCACCAGGTGGCACCCAACCATCAGCCAGTTACTGCATACAGAAACAACAAGATCATGAAAATTGCCACATGGAATGTCAGAACAATGTTTAAGAAGGGGAAACTAGAGAACATCAAAAATGAAATGAAAAGAATGAATGTTAACATCATGGGTTTATGCGAGGTCAGATGGATGGGTGTAGGAGTCATAAAATCGGACAACTTTACCATTATATATTCTGGGGCTGATAAACATGAAAGAGGAGTTGGGCTAATTTTAGATCATGAAAAAGCCAAAGCACGGAAGGGGCACTGGGCAATCTCAGATAGGGTACTACTTATAAGACTCAGCAGAAGACCCTTTGACATTAGCATCATACAAGTGTATGCCCTGACCACAGACAGCACAGATGAGGAAATGGAATCATTCTATGACACTCTAGACCTTGTGATGTCATACTGCAAGTCTCAAGATGTAGTGATTGTACAGGGAGATTTTAATGCAAAAGTTGGCAAAGAGAGACACAACAACATCATTGGTCCTCATGGTCTAGGCAATAAGAATGAAAGAGGTAAAATACTGATAGGATGGGCTGAAACCAATGGCATGATAGTTAACAAATACCCTACAAAGACCCCAGATAACAACACCAAAAACCAGATTGATCACATCTTGATTAACAACAGGTTCAAAAATTCTGTTTTTGTTGCTAAATCACACCCGGGAGCTGACTGGTACAGGGACAACAACCCTGTAGTTGCAAGAGTGAGAATCAAATTGAAGAAGGTAAAGAAAGCCCCAAGAAATATCAAACTAGACCTTGAAGTTTTAAAGACAAATCATGAAATAAGAGAACAATATCAAGTTACGTTAAAGAACAGATTTGGACTATTATAGAGCACCCAGGATATAGAAGCAAAATGGCCAAAACTCAGGGAATCTATTACAGAATCGGCCAAAGAAGTGATTCCAGAGAAGCAACAAAAAGCAAAGAAGAAATGGATGACAAAAAAACCTTAAATATGATGGGAAAAAGAAGAACAAGCAAAGGCAACAAAAATGAAATATAAAAGACTCAACAAAGAAAAAATAACAATTATATGCAATGAAGTTAAGAAAGCATGGCTAGATGAAAAGTGTGAAGAAAATGAAGTCTGCCATAACCATGACCCAACAATGGCCCACAATAAGATAAAAAAAAGAGATGGGAAGCGAAAAGACATGCTCATCAAGTGGGTGTATAAAATCAAAGGATGGGCAGATCATTATGGAAAAGGATAAAATCCCAGGGAGGTCAGAATACTTAGGTGAACTGTATGATGACATTAGACCAGAGGACAAACCTATTATTAAGAACTTTGAAGGACCACCAATTATAGAAGAAGAAATAAAACAAGCAATGAGAAAGATGAGAATGGGGAAGGCAGAAAGTCCATACGGTATAACCATCGAAATGTTAGAACCACTTGAAGACTTGGGAGCATCAACACTCACTGAATTTCTAAATGATTTATACAACAGCGGTCATATCCCAACAGACATATCAAAGCTGATATTAATTACATTACCCAAGAAACCTGCAGCAACAGAATGTGAGCTCAACTGTACTATCAGTCTAATGAGCCACATTACCAAAATATTACTGAGGATTTTGATGATGAGAGTAAGGAACAAAATCAAGCAAGAGATAGTAGAAGAACAATGCAGATTTGTGGAAGGGAAAGGAACAACAAATGGTATTTATTTATTGAGGACTCTCAGGACAGCCACTGTAAGAATTGAAAATGAAGTAAGTGATTACCAACATATAAAAAGAGGAGTGAGACAAGGTTGCATCTTGTCACCCAATCTATTCTCAATATACAGCGAGGAAATTATGAGAAATATAGAAGAAATGCCAGGAATCAGCATGAATGGACACAATATCAACAACTTAAGATATGCAGGTGACACCACATTATTTTCAGAGAATAGAAAAGATCTACAGGCTCTGCTGGATGTTGTTGTAAAAGAAAGTGACAAAATGGGCATGGATGGAATACTTAATGATGATGATAATAATAATGATTATGGTGATGATGATGATGCTAAAAATTGATTATTTTGTACTGAACTCACTGTGATGTTCTCTCTTTTTAGTATGATCATGTACAGTTCCCTGGTGTTGTTCCAAGAACATTTATTGCACCTATTGCCTTCAGTACCCTTTGGTATCCTGTTGCTCTGATATTTGGACAAATAGGAATAGAGAAAATAATCATGCAATACTTAGGTAAGAACAATGTTGTTTACCTTGCTTATATTGAATTTTGTTTTTCATACTACTTTTAACTTTAGCATAAGGCATTAGTATTGTTATAATTAATTGTTCATTACTTATATACACATTTATTCTTAATATATACATAAGGTAAAACACGAAAAATAAGAACTATGATTGCAACTAATAGTTCTTATTTTTCATGTTTTACCTTATGTATATTGCTCTGTTATATGCATTGGGCACTTTTTGATATGAATACACAAGATTACAGAAAAATATTCAATATATATTTATTAACTAGTATTTATCATCATTGGAACCCAGCCACTGGGTGAGCAAGCCAGTTTAATTTGGTGCCAGTCCCAAGCTCTGATAAATTGGGTGGAGTTGTCTATCTGGAAGGGCAACCAGGGTGTAAAATGCACTGCTTCAGACTTCATGAGATGCTTCCAAATGAAACAGCCGTGGCAGCCTTAGATGGGTGGAGGGTGCAAAGAATCTCCAGGTTGAGTGAATGTGCAGATAAAGAAAGAGTTGCAAGAGTCATTTAAGTCTGCTTAGTAAATGTTGGGTCATTGATTGGAAGAAACAGAGAGGTTGTAGCTATGTTGGCCAAAAGGAAGGTTGACATTTGTTGTCTCCAGGAGCTAAGGTACCAAACGGCAGAAAATGTTATAGAAGTGAAGCAGTATGATGGAAGAATGATGAGAGTGCAAATGGTCATAGGAAAGAAAATATGTAACATATTTTCCACATATGCTCCACATCAAGAAAAGTTAGAATTTTGGGAAAGGTTTGAAGATGAGTTTGGTAGAAAAGTTGGAATTTTGGGAAAGGTTTGAAGATGAGTTTGGTAGAATTCCAGAATCCGAAGTACTGTTGGTAGGAGATGATGTGAATGCACATATTGGAGCAGACAAAACTGGATATGAGGAAGTAATGGGGCCATGCATTTATTACATTTGCACTGGGGGGTACCCTTAAAAGCAAACAAAAGCAAACACTGGGGAGTGAGAATGTTCACATTAAAGAAAAAGTTTTGCTTACAGTTTTTACAAAGTAGGGACAGCAATAGACAGGTGTGCGGGTGCAATTATTCTTATCAGCTTTTACACATTTATTGTTTGTTTATGTGGAATTACTTTTGTTTGTATTTGGCTTGTATCTAATTATAATTGCTTTCATTTCTCACAACAATAGACTGGAATCAATTTTTTACTTTTCGAATATAAGCACGTGAGCTTCTATAAAAAAAGAATCAATGACATAATTTTTAACTCATTTATCGAAATGGCAACTTCCTACGATGGTCAAAAAGTATATAACATACATTCACATGGGGAGTGTACTTACCTGGAAACAGGTGTGAAAAGGGGGGAAGGGGAGTCAAAAAATGGCAAACTTTATAAATGGATGACCCCAGTGGGCAGTTATGGTTATAAAAGGAAAAATAATGGAGAAGTAGTGCTGGATATATGTAAATGTCATGGCTCACATATCTTGAATACATACTTTAAGAAAGAATATGAAAAAGTAGCACTCAGATAGACTTGCTGTTGGTAAGGAAAGCAGGTAGTGTTGTTTGTACAGATTGTCATGCTGTACCCAGAAAAGATTGACCTAGGACTTATTGACACAGGATATACCTATGCATGCAACTATCAGCATCAGTGACTTCAAGAGAAGAAAGTATCAAATGAGGAAAAGAGTGAACCTGTTGAAAGTAAAGGATGCTGATGTCAAAAGAGAATGTCAAGCCAGATTCAAGAGAAGCATGGAAGCATGCAGTGGAAATATGGAGAAATTGGAAGAAAATTTACTGCACATCTGTCAAAATGTGGGGGTGAAACTACTAGAGAAGAGGTAGAGAAAGAGAGACCTGGTGGTGGAACAATTTGTTGCAAGCAGCTATTAAAGAGAAGATTGCTTTTAAAAGATGGCAGTGAAGTGGTGAAGATAAAGATAGGGAAAATTACAGGAGAGTGCAGAGAGAAACTAAGAAAAAGGTAGCAGAGGCAAAACATAAGATATGGAATTGTTGGAGTGAAGATTTATATAGATGAGAAGTTAGAAACAAGCCTATTAGAGCTGCAGCACAGATGAAGAAAGACAGAAAGGATATTCAAGGTACAAGCTATATCAAAGACAAGAAAAGGAACATTCTAGTTGACACAGGCACAGATATTAATCTTTTTCACAATTTTTTGTTATGATGTTGATCAAATTTAACATGATACAAACCTTTCAGTGATTAGGTTTCCTTAATAGTTTGACAAAGAAACTTGTTTGATCATCTCACTATTAACTTTAAAAACACATGACAGGGTTTCTTATTATGATGTAACCATATATTCAGTCTTCTTGCATTTGATACTCAAACCATTCTTGCCACTCTCTTCAGCCACCACACCCAGTAGTCTCTGAAGACCCTTCTGTGATTTGGCCAATCAATAGGACCATGTTGCCTGCATATCTGATGAATGTTATGTTTTTACCACCAAAACAGAAGCCCTCCTCTTGTTCTAGATGCCACAGAATCAGATCACTAGACAAATGGAACAGATTATAGACATAGGACATCGTTGATTCAAACACATGTCAACTGATCCCAGTAAAGGTTTTGCATAAGGCAAAGATGTTTTCCAAGAATGTAGAGCTTTGTGAGGTTTTCAAATAATTGTATATGTCAAACCTTATCAAACTCTTTTGCATAGTCAAAATAACATGTACACATTTTCTGCACCTCTGTCAGCTTTTTGGTGATCATTTTCATGATGAACACAACATTCTTCATTTCAACATATTCTACAAAACCAACCTATTCAACTCCAATCTCTGGTGATATCCTACTCCTTGCTCTCAACAGTAGGATTCTTGAAATCACTTTGGTCACAGGACACATAAGACTGATTGTCCCATAGTGTTCACATTCTATACCACAAGCCTCTTTGGGAGGACTATGAAAATTAATCTAGCCAAGTCTTCTGGGAATTATCCCTTATCATATAAACTGTTGATAACTTCTGCTAGCTTTTCCACACAAAATTCTTCTCAAGCATCAATAATCTCTAGCGCCACTTCATGTGGTCCAGATGCCATGTTTTTTTTCTTTTGGCTGTTGTCCAGGTTTAGAATAATAGCATAGCTCCTTGGGTATCAAGAAACAATTCCCTGATGTATTCCACCCAATGATTTAAGATGCCTGCCTTTTTAACAAGCATGGTAGCATCTACTGCCTCCATACAACCAGACATAGAGCACCCCAGATTTCTTCCACTGGTATCATCGATTTCTTTGTGCAGTTTGTTGTCACAGTGGAATTCATTTTTGATTTCCAAACATTTCTTATTCAACATAATTACCTTGATACTGTACATAGAACATTCAGAGATTAGGTGCTTCTGAAAGCTCATTGGCATCCCCTACAAAGACCATATCACCAATGAGGAAGTGAAAAGAAGAATAAGAATAGGGTATTGGACCTCTCAAAGAAACCCTGATCAGAGTAAGAAGATGCAAACTAAAGTGATACAGACATGTAACAAGATCGCATGGACTTGCAATGACATTCCGACACAGCACAGCTCAAAGAGGAAAAAAGAGACAATGACAGAAAAAGACATGGGAGGACAACACCCCTGAGTGTACACACTGCACACTGGATGAAGCCAGAAAAAAAGCAAGAGACCAAGAAGATTGGAGAGGTGTGGTTTCGATGTCATCCTTATAGCCCCTACAGCCATCCAGACTACAGGATAGGTGAAGGTGAAGGTGACCAAGAACATTTGCAAAAATGTTAAAGTCTACACTTCTTTGGTAGAAATAGCACTTAGAGGTACCAGTACTTAACATGAAAATCTAAAGTTGATGAGAAATTTATCAGTGTTAGTAAGAATACTTTTAAAAATTCCATCCAGAAACATTATGCTTTGTGATTTTGACAATTATTGTTAAAATGATCTTGATAAAATCAAGAAGGAGTTAGAAATTGCAATATTACTTTGAGTAATATTTATGTATATATCCTGCAAGACAGTGCCACTTTGGCATTGATAATTCACAAGAATTGTGTTTCAGTTATTTGATTGTAAGTGTATGTATCCTGTTTCTTTGTAGTGCGCCTTGGCCTTGGCTTGGTAGTTTGCCTGGCTCTCTTTCGATTTTGCAGAAGCATTGAGAAAAAAGTTTCAAGAAAAGCAGCAGTTGTTCTTTGTGGCATCACTCTGACCGAATTCCATTTCCTATTTTATGCATCCAGACCATTACCAAATGTATTTGCTTTAATCATGAGTAAGTATATGAATTTTTTTGTAATTGGTAATGTTTTCCTATTTGTTGTTGTTTTTGTTTGTGTCTTTGATCTAAAGCTACTTAAGTCAGTATTACTTGTTTAATACGTTTTGTTAGCATCACACAAATAACTGTGTAGTTACCATTAGGTATATGTTAGTGTTTTCATTTTGCATAACAAAGGTTTTGGAATTGTTAAAGACAATTGTTCATTGTTATATGACCAAGTTACATAAGCATAATTTCGAATAAAGAGTGTAATGATACAGGAAATATGCAGAGTACTATCAGAAAATATAGTGGGTTTGATAAAATAATTGGGAGTATGTAAGGTAAATTGGCTTATATGCATTTAGGTATAGTTGTAGAGGGAATAATACCTAGGGTTGAAGAGAAATTAGAATAGTTGCAATAAGGAGAAAGTTATAAAGTTTAACATTAAAACCATTTGTAGAATGAACAAAATTGGTGGAATATGATTGTTAATTTGGGGGGAAAATGTCTCTCACACGTTCAGAAAATTGAGTTGTAACTGTGATGCAACTGAATTCACAGAATGGGTTTAGATTGGTATCAAAATATGTGTACCTGGTTGTGTTATGAAGTCAAACCCCATCTTCATCCATGGTTCAATGCTTATTGTTCTTCTGTTAATGTTGATCACAATCATTATATGTTCAGCTCAATGCATTGGAACTGATGAATCTTATGCTTTTCAAAAGGGCTAAAAATGCTTTTTTTAAAAGTGCAGGTGATTCATCTGATTACTTTCAATTATTTGCCTGTAAGTCTGCTTTCTGGCACTTGGAAGGTTTTTGAGTGACCTATTAACAATGTACTGGTAGCATTCGTGCAGAACCTAGGATTCTTCTTGATATTCCTTACTTATTTAGAGGATCTTGCTCCACTCGTGACCTTACTGACTGCAATCAGAGAATATTATCTATTGATGTACCATCAATGCTAGTATCAGCACATTCTTATCACCATGCATTAGAAATGGACATAGCTTTACTAGTAGCTTAAATGAATAGGTTATAAAGTCACAATGTGTAATATGTCATTCATGTCTAAGTGATGAATTGATCAAATTATTAAAATTAAAACGGCATTAAAACTTTGAATCAAGTCATTCCAATCACACTGAAGAAAGGGAACACGTTTTAACTGACCTCAGTAACAAATTTCAAAAGTCAAGATTTTGAAGTGACAGCAGCTTTATTGAAATTCAAGTCTCTAATCCTTGCTTCTTTTGAAATTTCCCCAGAATTTGCTAGGCAAATTCTCAAAAAAAGCTCAAAATGTTCGTAAAATTTTAATCAAATCATGCATCAAAAAAGCATTGGGCTGTGTTGTAAGTTTAAATATGGCTAAAAAGGTTGACAAGATTCGTTTTTCAAACAAAATTGTTAAGGATAGAATAGTGCGGATGGCTGAAGATATCATGACTACTGTCGTTTCAGAAATTATAAAATGTCAGGTGTTGAATGTCGCTTTTCGTAACCATACTGATGTGGTATCATTTTCTCGGCTGTTGGTTTTTGCAAAATATCTTACCTATGAAGACACAAAGATAGAGTTTATAGTTTATCCCGATTTGCACAAAACTACAAACAACCAAGACGCGTTGAAAGAAATAGATTCTTCTTTTAAAAGTATGGTATCAGCTGGGAAAAGGATCGTTGGTTTGCAGAAAGTGCTTCCATAATTCTTGGACACAAATAAGGATTTCAAGCGAAATTCAAAGAAAAGGCTCCCGATGCAATCGGTGCACAGTGTATGATACACAGATACACGCTGTCTATCAAACCTCTTTGCCCTATATTTCAAGGTATTCATGATGCTGTGATAAAGATTGTGAACTTTGCGAAAGGGAGAATGCCATGAAATAGGATCAAGGCAATGTTTGACTACACCCAAATGAGGTAGCTATCAAAAGATAACTTCCTTCGTTGGGTGTTTGAACCAAGAGAAGAGACTGTTGTTTCTTGTTACTAATAAGAAAGGGGACCTTGTGAATAGATTCAACGACGAACTTTGTGTTCAAGGCTTGCTTATCTACCAGATATTTTAGGCCAGGTTACCATCTTGAATTTGGAATTTTAAAGACTGAACAGAAATATCGAAACCATGAATGCTTTCACTGAATTACTTCATCTCTGGGTTACAAAAACAAACAGTTGGAATTTGTTGCTATTTAACAGGCTTTCTTTACGAAAGAACTATTCTTCTGTAAGTGAACAGTTCACGGAAAACATAATGGAACATCTTACAGACTTGAAAACTAAATTATTGAAATACTGCTCTGATTTGACGTCCGTCTTATGCTTATCAACAATCCTTTTATCTTCTGGAATTACTGTTGATGATATACCAGTTAATTTACAGAAGGAACTTATTAACCTGAAAATTTATGATTCTACGCGTGCTTTTTTTTCTAGAAATAAGTCTAAATTTTGGGTGAAAATCTTTAATCCAGATTACAAAAAGAAAGAAAAGAGTTATTGGTATTAAAAATTCGTATACCATTTGCTGCAACATATACTTGCAAATCAGGCATTCTTGGACCTGTACAAATCAAAACAAGAGCAAGAAACATGTTGCACGTTCGTGATGGTATGCGACTTTACTTTTCAAAACAAACCCTAATACTACTTTATTAGTTGAAAGAGTCCAACAGCTGCCATTACACAGCTGTTATTAACTTGTTATATTGAAAAGGTTAACAAAAATAGACAAATTCAACTTGTTAAAATTTTTTTCAATGTATTTACTACTTTTGTACCAACGTTAAACAACTTTTTCTTTATTGTTTTCATTAAATATTGTTGTTGTGTTTTGGGAGGTGGTAGAGGGGTGCGTTTGCTTCTAAAATTTGAAATGGAGGTCACGCCCCTGAAACAGTTGATCAGCACTGATCTAGACATTCTGTATTTGCGTTGTGTGTAATTAGGTTTTGTATGGTTTTGGCATTGTGTAAGTGAAATATGCTGGCTACTCTTTTGCTTCCACGTGGAAGCAATCACCATCCTGCATAGTACTCGTATATTTTTTCCATGTCTGTATTTACAGTCTTTTTCAGTTCTTTTACATCGTCAAGTTGCATTTGAAAGCACGTCTCATTTGAATATATAAACTTGCAATTTGTTGTCTCAGGAAGGTTATTTGTGTATAAGTACAACACAGTTGGAGCTATCATAAAATCATTTGATGGACCCTTGTTTTGGCCTTACGAATTGCTATTCTTTTCTCTCATGTGAACTCCGTAATGACAGCTGCATGACAATAACAGTATTAAAAGCATTTATATTTTGTTGAATTGGTTATCCTGTGTATGTATTTCAGATAACTAACTCAATAATAAATGTACTGCCCAACGCTGTCATTTTGACGAAGGTTCATGGGCCAAATTTGCTCTTATTCCGTTAGCAACATTCATCACCTTTTAACAGATCCCTCTGAAAAACAGAAATTTTATTTTATTTATGTATATATATATGCATAAATCACCGGGTGTTTGATTTGGTCCAAATGCAGAAGTTGACAGAATTTAGTAAACATATGTGTATGTATGCATGTTTGTAGTGGTATATGGTTATTTTGTGGGGTCGTGCATATGTACATGGGTGTGTTAGTGTGCTGTGTGACTTCTTTTTACTGGAATTGTCACTTGACTTTTTGTTTCGGGTTTTTGCTGTAGTTATACAGAATATATTTTTGATCCTCTTTCATACAGTGCTACTTGCATATAGCTGTTGGATAGAAAGTAGGATGATCCAGTTTATATGGTTATCAGGATTTTCAATTATTGTTTTCCGATTTGAGCTTTGCATGCTGGCTGGTATCATGTTGTTCATTAGTATAGTAAAAGGGGATATCACCATAGCAAGGCTAATATTTATTGCAGTACCGGCAGGACTGCTTTCTCTTGGTAAGTCATACCATTTTGTTAGTGTTTGCTTTTCTTATTATATTTAATTCCGTGTAACCAACACACCGTGTTTCAACTCACTAAAAAAATTGTACCGTCTCAATTTCATCAATTTTAAAGATGGTGAAAGATAACCTGATAATAGTGAAACACAAATTGGCTCCAATGTTCCTAATTTGAAGGCAGAGCTTGCCAATGAAGTTGAACTGTTCTAAAGCCTTTTAATTGGTACTTGACTGGGCCAGGACACCAGAAGGAAATACAAGTCAAGTGAGTTTTTATCAACACAGAGAGCAAATAGAGGATTGAGAAAGGTCACCCCTTTTTGTGATTGGCTGTCAACAATTGAAGACCATAGACAGATTATTTTTTTTACAAAGTGAAAGTGATAAAAGTTGTATATGAATGGAAGGCAGTCCTTTCTCTGCTAAATGTTTTAAAAAGTTTTAGCTCGATGTTTTTACTGTATTTGCGGTTCGGTAGTAGATACTGTGCTTTAGCATATTTTGACTGCAATATTCCACTTTTGTATCAGAAATGGTTTATTTGAAGCACAAATTCTGTCGTTTGAGTCCACCACCGTAAAAATATTATTTTTTATGGAAGATTGTTTTTACAGCTGCATTTCCTCACGTTTAATAATATTTTGATGATGGTGATTAAAGGGTAAGCTGAAGCTAGTAAAAGAGAAGTTTTTATAAAATAAAAATATGTGCAGAAGAAATGTGACGCAAATACTTTCTTGAAAAATGGATTATCCGGGAAATAGAGTGAGAATGGAGTGGAATTAATGTTGATGGAACATTAAGCGGCTTTCTCTCGTTTCTTTTTTTGTGTTTATCTCATGGGCGAGAATTATGGCCAACCACGATTTATATTTTGTGATGGTTGTGCTTTTAATCAGAGCTATTGGAGTGAAAGCTACAAAGATATCATTACGCCAACGTTTGTAGTACAAATGTTCAGCAAACTGTTGTTACGAGGGATGTTTCGTATCACTTTTCTATGACACTTTACATTGCGTACAAAATGTTATACATGTTTATCACGCAAAGGTGTATATGAATGACCTTTACGACATCGCTGGCGTAAAAAGGTGACATTAACCAAAGAGCTTTTGATTAGTATATTTAATACACGACCTTAGAAATGGCCAAGACCCATTTGTGTATTTTTTTATATTTTAAAGATAAAATCTCGTATTATATCTGGTTAATGCCTTTCGGACCTCAGCTTTGCTTTGATGTGAAAGCTGGTTGTTAATGTGATTTTTTATACCTCTCTTTGTTTGTAGGTTTAACTGTCATTGTAGATTCATATTTCTGGCAAAAGTGGTTGTGGCCTGAAGGCATGGTTTTTTATTATAACGCTATTCTTAATAAGAGTTCAAACTGGGGCGTATCCTTTTCGTATTTTATTAATAAAGGAGTTGTTTACACCGAGCAAAAAATTAGAAATATGATATTCATTCATAGAATAATATATTTTAGAGGGTTTAGACATGAAATTAAGGTAGATTAATCATTACCTAGAAATTGTGAAGATTAAATATTGGAAAGCAAATAGATAAAATATTGTCGTAAATTTGGATTTTGGCTTTTAGCTTCCAGTAGTCTGCGTTCTGTAATGCAGCCCCTCCGTTATAATTTTCAGAATATTTTTTCAGTCGGCACTAAATTATGTCACAACAAACAAAAGGCATATTTTTGCCAGTAATATGGTGTTGATTCCTTTTAAATTGATTGGTAAGAATGATAGGAAAGAGCTGAGGAAAATGGCCTTAATGTCGAAAAGAGAACACGGTCATGAGAGAACATTTAAGGTTATTATTGTGCTGGTGATTTATGGCTAACATGCTTATTTTTGCTTTAGTTTTTAAATCAAAATACCAGATGTCAGCGAGAGAGCTGAGGTATATATGAAGTTTGGCACCATGAATAACGAAATATTTGTTTTTCCAATTGATAGTGTTTTTTAAGGAGGTGAGTTGAGTTATACTGTTTTAAACGATTTTCTTGATTTCTGTTTAATGAATTCTTCCAACGGTTTATCAAGATGTTTGCTAGTATTTTTGTTGACAATTTCAAGTGCTCCTGCAACGATTGTTCGTAGTATTGGAAAAGGGACCAGTGTTTTTTGTGATCAACACGATCATGTCCATTCTTATATTCATTAAGAATTAACACTGAGCACCCTATGACCAGGGGGGTCAATCGTCTCTGACGATTTGGCGCAAAATCGACAATTTGGTTCTGCAGCATTTTCAAAAAACATGGACTGAAAATTGCGGATAAAAAGACTTTCAGTCTTGCGCAGCTATTATAATCCCTCTGTTTCAGCTTTTAATTCACCTCTACGTGAAGACTGATGGGTGTTTCTCTTATTTACATCAGCTTCACTTACACTTCTTCGCTTCACTTCAATTTACTGTAAAGAAGTTTTGATTGCCACATATTTTTACTGCATTAAAACCTTTTCAATTGGGTATCTGTTACACCTTTTTAGCTTTTACGGTTAGGGGTAAGTCAAAGTCAGCTAATTCAACATCTTAAAGGTTTAACTTCATTCTAAATTTATTAGCCTCTTCATTTATAGGGTAGATCTTCATATTTCTCCCATATTCCCTGACAGGTTTTGACATGCAGCCATTACTTGAAGGCAAATATTCTTGTATGGTGGTAGTGTTGTATGTTAGGTCTAAAATAATGACACCTCTCACACCCTCAGTTGGTGACTGATACGGTTTATTAACATCGGATTTGGGATGGTGCTTGGGATAGGCAAAGAGTAGGTTGCTGACTGTATTATCCAATCTTTGTAGATCCGTCATGTCATGACTTAATCACATTGAAGCTATAAGTAGCTACCAGAGTATTGATGGCTTTAATTTCATTTGATGAATTTAGTTCAGTTTTGAGAACTGCCCTTACACGTCTGTAAAAATATTTCTTTACTATTTCTTTCATTTGAGTATGGTCGGTATCTTTTCCGTCATTGACACCGAGATATTTATAAACTTCCTCCTGTTCAAGACTCTTAATAGTGTCAGTGTCAGTATTATAATTAATGTTACTTAAAAAACATTTATTATCTAGCTGATATTATGACCGTCATGTCTACTTGTTAGGCGAGTCATAACTAATGACCTAGGGCTAATAAAGTTCATTCTTCCACTTATTACATTTCTAGTACTCTTCTTATTTTCCTTCCTGTTCCTAACAAGGTCGTTTTCTGCATACCCACAATATTGTGCTCAACCTCCGGTTTTTAATTCATTTCCGAAACCTTTTGCCAACACTTCCCAGAGCTCCTATCACAACAGGTACCATTTGCAGATTTCGCAACCCCCCAAATCTTCCTACTTCTCGTTTTAAATCTTGGTATTTCTCTATCTTCACTTTTTCTTTCTCGTCTATTCTTTTGTCAGCTGGTACAGCAATATCAATGGTAATGCATGTATTTTTTCATCAATTAATACAATGTCTGGCCTTCTTGCCTCAATTACATTATCGCATTGTATATGGATGCCCCACAAAATTTTTACGTTATCATTTTCCGTCGCTCCTTCCTGTAATTGTTCATACCTGTTCTCTTTGTGCTCTAAACCGTTCTTCCTGCATAAGTCCCAGTGAATCCTTCTAGCAACTCCGTCGTGTCTTCTTTTATATTCTTTTTGCGCTACCTTTTCACACTCTCTAATTACGTGCTCGACATTCTCGCCTCTTTTCTCCAAACATTCTATATATAGGACTGTCTACAGTTTTATCAATTTTATGTTTAATATAGTTTGTCCTAATTGCCTGTCCTGTGCAGCATATTTCAGAGCCTCCGTTTCTATTTTCAAGTCGTTTTTTGCTAGCCAATTCCATGCCTTCTCTGCCGAGAGAAACTGGCCATACATATCCAACCATCGTTGTTTACACTCCTCCCGCATTTGTTTTTTAAACACTTCTTCTCCAGGGTTCCTTCTGTTTGAATGGTCTCGGCTACTTTTACACCTTTTATAAGCGTTTCTTCAGAATTCAAAACGTCTTGATAAGACTATGCTCATCTGTTCTTCCTACCACCTCTGCTATTCAAAACTCTGCCACCTTTCCTTTCATCTCATACAAAGCCTATCAATATCACTTTTGGGTGGAAAGCACCATACATCGTCATTGATTTTCTAGTTTTCTTGTCAATTCTTTTTAATTCGCTCTCTCTCTCTCCACTCAATTATCCCCTTCCCATATCTGAAAATTGCTACTGTCCATCTGCTTATCGCTGTATTATTTTTTCCGTTCAATTTGGATTTCAAAATTAACCTCAGATTTCTGTTATACTCTTTTATAGTCTTGTCTTTCATTTCACCCTCTTTGATCTTGTCTAGCTCAATTATGCCTAAATACGTACAACCAAGCTCGGTTGTACATGCTCTTCTGAAACATCTGAAACAATCTATTCTGATGAAATTGTTCAATTCTGTTCTGATATCTTTTGACCTTTGCAGCTTTTGCTTGAATCCACTGTTTTTAGTCTCTCTCTCTCCATTGTTTTTTTAATTTGATATTAGGTATAATTTTTCATTGATGTATCTCAGCTGTGAGCCCAGTATCCGTCGAATGCGGAAGTGGAAAATGACAGACGCTTCTGCTTAAACATATTTTACACTACGTCTTACATTCAGTTGCAAAACAATAAATGTTGGGAATAGAGTTTCGGTGTGTTCTGCTTATTCATTTCGCTCTATCACATATTATTCGAGGTATGGTCTAATATTGTGGATGTTCTTATTGAACTGTGCTCTAGGCATGATCAGGATTTGCTTTGCTAGGAATATTCAACTCGGTAATGTCTATACCTTAAACCCTTCAGTCACCTTTGTACCTGTTTCAAAGAGTACTGCACTCATTTTTATTAGCGTTGTTAGTTTGATCAGAGTGGTCCTGCTTTTCTCTCTCTCTCTCTTTNATGTCTCTACAGTAAACCCTTCAGTCTCCTTTGTACCTGTTTCAAAGAGTACTGCACTCATTTTTATTAGCGTTGTTAGTTTGATCAGAGTGCTCCTCTTTTCTCTCTCTCTCTCTCTCTCTCTCTCTCTCTCTCTCTCTCTCTCTCTGAAAGAGACTGACAAACAAATGATGTAGAGACGTACAAACATACAGGCATCCATGGCAAAATAGGGTTAATAATGTTAGTAGGATAAAGATATAAGATGAAGTATAAATAGTAAATATCATCTGATATTTTCCTTAACAAAATACAGACAATGCCTTTCTTTTGGTATTTTTATTCTGTACTTCCACGTGCCCTACTCTCTTCCATTTTCTTTGTTCCTTTAGGTCTCCTTAGTAAAAATAGAACTGTTCTTTATCTGTTTATTCCTGCCTTGGCTTTTGTTTTTTTGTTTTCATTTCTGCCACATAAGGAGCTTCGGTTTATAATATACACTTTTCCCATCTTTAATACAATGGCTGCAGTTGGTATAGAGGAAACGTAAGTATATAAAATCTATATTATATTATATTTTATTTTATTGTATTATATTATAATTAAAATTTATTATATTATATTATATATTATATTATATTATATTATATTATATTATATTATATTATATTATATTATATTATATTATATTTTATTATATTATATTATTTGATGTAATATAATATAATTTAAGGTAGAATGAGAAAAGAAAAGAGTACAGAAGGTAGTACAGTTGATGTTTCATTGTAGTTGCGTGGTTCTCGGGGTTTTTTTCTTCAATCCAAAGTTGGGGCTCTTACTACAAAATTCTAACAACGCCCTTCACTAGCATTTCTGTCATTGATCAATGTCATTTTGAGTAATTCTGGTATATTACTCAACGCACTACCTATCTTATGCTCTTGAAAAATGGAACAGAACATGAGCTGGATACACTTTGTTAATTTGTTGTGAATGAGTACCCTGTAGCTGAGTACTAAAAAATGTTGCTGTAAATTTTATTATTTTAAAAAACACACCAGAGAGCTATTTAAAAAGGTGGCTTTAAGAGTCATGAAATGGCCTAACATTGCTGAACACAGTATCACAACCTTGACTGGAAAAATATAGAGAGGATAGACAAGGAAACCAAGACAACAACAAGAAAAATAAAAAAACAACTCACTTCATACACCACAGCAATAACGTCAACATATTTTTTTACACTCTTTCAGAGATATGGTTTTAGTACTAAAGAAAGAAACACAACAAACACAACAGGGGTATGGTGACACTCCTCAAAACAAGATGATGAGAGTGAAAGAAGTATCTCTCGAAATGCACTTCAGACAAAGCTGACGTTTTATGAAAATGATTAAGACCCTTTGTCTATGTTTTATTACAGTCTGTACTCATTTAAGTTTACCCTGGTACATTCTATCATTTTATACTATGCAGGCACTGAATCGTTTTTTTTCATCAAGAGTGGCAGACTGTTACCTTTGTCTATATTTTCTGAGATGGTGTTGGGAAAGGGCTGAGATCATCAGTTGAAAAAAGTTGGAAATATGGGAAGAACTTGTCTAATAATATGCAGTAGTTTAAGTCGAGTGGGGTCTGGAACTGTTAAGTGTGGAAGTCTTGAAGAAAACTATTAATGAAAGTTTATGAACCTAAAGGTTTTGAAATGAACTTAGCTAATGTCACATCTAGCGTCACATTTTAGCTCATGCTGATGAGCGAAAATCACCATATTTGCAGAATTTCAGTGAAAACTTAAATTTTTATTGAATAAGTGTAGAGAGTGTTTTGGATTCCATTTTATTTAGTATTTACTGATTACAAAAATAATTTTATTTGTATTAGATTTGAAGAAATATGGCAGATTATAGAAAGATAAGGGTTTACATATTACTTGAGAGTATCAATAGGAGAATGCTAAAGAGGTGTGCCTCAAGGCTTTATTTTGAATACAGTGTTACCCAGCTGTGTTTAGTGTTCAATGGTTGTGATATCATAATCCATTAAAGAAGAGGATATGGTTTATGCTTTGCTGGTGATACAGTCGTGCATACTAGCAGCAAGTAAAAATTATTAAGACGCTGTCAGTTTTATAGGGAATATTTCTACAATTTCCCACATTGGTAAATACCAACAGGGAAAAAGTGGTGGCTGTTCCTTTCAATTGAGATTAGTAGGAGCAGAGAGGATTTTGGTTTCGGTTGTGAAATAGTTGATGTCATTATTTTGATCTGGTTGATTGTTCTGAAGATTGTTGCAAGCAGAAAAAAAGAACAAAATGGTGTAATAAAGTCCAGTTTGTGTAATGTTCTTACATCAAAATACCCAATGCTTTTGCTTATGGCTACTGTTTTCATCTTAGATCCAATTGGCTACAAAGGCATCGCCCAAAACTGAGGACCTTGTTTCATGCTTTCGTCGCATTTTCACTTATGGGAAACTTAATTTTATCAGCCGGTTTTGCTTACGCGTCCCATTTGAACTACCCAGGAGGTGTAGCACTAGCTCGGTTACATTCGCTGGAAAATAAAGATAATGGTAAGACTGTAATATATTCATTTTTTATTTATTTCATTAACTTTTGTTTTTTAAGTTTGATTTTCAAAGAAAATAAATACAAGAAGTAGTATTTGTTGAAATTGCATTTTATCTTTTTCTTCCTGACTTATTTGCATAGCTACAAGCAGTTCAGAAAATATCGCAACGTGAAGGATAATAAAAACAATGCCAAATCGATACCCTTTCTTGTATCGATTTGGCATTAAAAAATGCCAAGCTCAGCTGGCATTCAATGAGATGTAGAACGATTAAATACGTTACAGAATACCTTCTGTCGAACTATAGCTTTCTTTAATATTTTAAATCAACTCTATAAAAGCTGCGTAATCCTGTTTCCACCTGACCACTTACTTACACACAGATGTACACATAGATATACACATGGATATACACATACATATACACATAGATATACAGATAGATATACACATACATATACACATAGATATATACATACATATAAACATAGATATACACATACATATACACATAGATATACACATAGATATACACATAGATATACACAGATATACACATACATATACACATAGATATACCCATACGTATACACATAGATATACACATACATATACACATAGATATACACATAGATGTACACATAGATATACACATAGATATACACATAGATATACACATACATATACACATAGATATACACATACATATACACAGTACATATACACAATACATCGTAATACCAAGACAAGCAGTAGGAAAGAAGTAAGGGGAGACTGTGAAACGGCTGTTTTTAAGTACAAACGTGTTTAAAAAATGCATCGAAATCTAATAACTCAATTGTTAGGTTAATGCAAGCCTTTTGAATCTGTTCCGTAATATATCAAAAGTAATCAGTAAAGGGCTTGATCAAGGTGATTCTCTGACCGCTCAGCTGTTCATTTGGACCCGAATTCTTCTATCATTTATCGTAAAATCAATCAAAGTTTATGCATTTTCCATAAACAGGAAGTCATGGCGTACTCACACTAGCCTACCCTGGTGATACAGCTACAAGTATTTAAGACTTGACTGCCTATCATGGACAAATTAAGAATTGAAAAATGACTAAAGATTACCTCACCTGAGTTAGGAAAATTTGGTCTTCTGAACTCTCTGGTTATAGCAAAGTAATTGCACATAATAGGTTTGCGCCACGTGTCCTTGCGACAGCCATTGGTATAATAGACCGGATTGTCCTAGAAATAGACCAACTGGGTATCAAGAGAAGGAATTATTTGGGCGTGATACATATTTGCCTCTCCAGCAGTGACGTAGACAATCACTTTATGAGCAGAACGACGTAAGACAGAGGAATAAACAAAAATGCTCCAGGAAGGTAGAATAATTGCCGTACAGCTATTTCAAAAGCAATGAAACAGAAATGAACTACTTTCATACTCAAGAGAAACAGAAGCTACCTCCATTCTGAGGCTTTAGACCACCGCTATTTTTCAACAATAATATAAATGAAACTGATTTTACTTGTCTACTGAGTCTACTTGTGAAAATTCAAAAAAGCAAAATCTAAAAAACATGAACATAGATACACGAAACGAAAAATGCACGGCTACTTTTGATGAGAGCGTAATTTTTGGAATGTGTAACTGGTATTTATGAGCAAGAAAATGCTTGAGAGATAAAATAAAAGAAGGCTCAGAAATAAGATCAATATTGAGAACGTTGAACAATATTATCAGCTCTAGCTCTGAATTATATGCACTTTGTTCCTTAGCACTTCATTGAAAGCAGTCATCAATGAACACCACTACTTTGAAAGTGCAATAACAGGAATGATCCAGAATACCTTTTAAAATCATTTTAATGAATTGTTCGCGTAACCTTTGCCAAACAACGCACAAGGCATCCCCGGATAGGACAAAGAACAAAGAAGAGAAACTACTTACCTTCACGCAAAGGTATAACTACGTTAAGCAAACTCAAAACCAACACAATTTTTTCGTTGACAATTAAAATATTTAAACAATATAAATATCATGACGTCATGAAACAACGAGATATTATGACAGCATTTTGTAAAGACATTAGCATGCAGCTCAGTGAGGACATATGCGCCCCCGTACCTATTGTCTACGAAAGCCATTGATCCATGGTTACTTGTTTCTCTTTCCCCGCCTCTGCACGTTTTTGCTGTACTTCGATCTGGTAGGAATACTAATGGAGCTCTGATTTAAGAATGCGTCTTCAAATGATTTCTTTGGGCTGTGCTCTACTGAGTCCTTGCAGCATCAATATTTCTTTCTGCTCTACCACTCAATCTCGGACAAGAATATGTAGTCCTTTCCCTAACTCTCGCTGTGCCAGAACGCACATAAGGCCTGAGCATCATTTCTACAGTTCTGTCTGTTGGCTGCGGCATGCCGGACGGATGGCCATGTTTTCCATCCAGTCATGTTTTGCTTATTTGCCACCATTGTTCGCCAGGTTGTTTTGGGGCGTCTTCGTTTCTTTCTTTCTAGGTAACTGCATAGTCGTTCCTATCCTTCCTCAACACACATCTTTGGCTATCTGTGCTGTTTCTGCTCCTTTGCACACAGTTCTGAAATTCCAGTGCCCAACAGTAAAAGTCGATTTAAGGCTGGCTAAAGATCTCGTCGGAGGCTGGGCTTCCCGGAGGCTTTGACCCATCATCGTCATACTGCTGTCCGGGTCGGCAATCTCCGCTGCCCCCTGTGTTGTATTCGAAATGATGTTCATGGTTTCCGAAAGAAGGACCGTTTTTGCTGTGGAGGTTGTTGATCTGCAGCCCAACCCCCAGACGTGGAGGGCCATGGTTCCTGTCGGGATTTTCCTTCCCTTAGACTACGCTGGTCCACGAGGTATGTAGCCCTCGGATCTTAAGAATTAAGACGTTGTAGGATACGACTTTTTCCGAACTTCTGGTCCAAGTCAAAAATTTTCCTCGTTGACATCAATTTCGCAACACCAAAACTGTTTTCAAAATTTTGCTTGCAATACAGCGTCTGATTTGTTGGCGAAATAGGACTCCAGGCGAAAATGCCTTTTCTTTGGTTGAGCAAGACTTGTTGGGTAAAACTGTCGTCCCAAGCTTGCTTACACAAAGTTGACATATGAAAAAGAAAAGAATGAAAATTAGAAATAAAGGTTTTATTTAAACATGTTTTGCCACTGGTGTTGTTTGGTTACAATGAATACATGCTAATCATCAGACATTCGATGAAAACAGACCTTAAATAATACCATGATGAAAAATCGGTTTAGTGGAAATGGTATGGCTCTTTTATTATTTCTTTTTGCTAGTTTAGATTTTCTTTTTCAGTAATTGCTGTTGAAGAACCTATGTCTTCTGGGCGCTGTTCGCGAGGAATAGCAACACTTATCAAGAGGACTGTATACAAATCACAAGTTTGCAATTCAAAACTATAACAATCGATTACAATTCATGAGAACATATGATCCTGATCACAACTGATGATGATCAAACTGATAAAAGTTCTGATAAAATGTCTTGTTAAGTACAAAAAAAACCTTCCTGCATGACGTGGCAATACAAAGAAAGATTAGAAAGGGAATGCAATAAAAAAATTGACACTCCTTGGTTTTACAAATTCCAATAACCACTTGAGACTAACTAATACGCTATTTACAAGGATAACTATAGCTAATTATTGAGATTTCACGCAAATAAACTCACATACGACGATGGGAGCGAATTTAACAAACATCACCGAAAACAAATAACGAGAATTAAGCGACGACTTCTGTTACTGACGTAAACAACTGTAAACTTAGGGGTTTCCCCAACAATTGCTACAAACACACAATTACACATACATACATGCACACTTCGTAGTTTTATCGTTAATAAATCATTGTATCTTAGATGAGAAAGTTAGTTTTAATGAATTACTTGACAAATTTTTAGTAGAATTTCAGATTTAATAAATCTATTGTTATTTACAAGATTTTTAGAAAATAAGTCACACAAAGAGATTAACACAGAAAAAGCGGGTTTAAAAAAACAGTTTCCCCAAACTGGGTACAAAGTACGGCCTTTGGTTTCGTAACTCTGCGTTACCAAGTGTCCCATTAGGACCACATGACTTAACCAGATCTTTTAACCAGATCTTTTTACCAGATCTTTTTGCGACCTGATTTACCACTTGGAAATAGAGTATTTTAACAGAGCGTTTTTGGTATTGATTTTGAGTGGAACATGTATAATAGTAATTTCTTTACAAGTCATTTTACTGGCCAATGCAATAGTTAACAATTTATGAGTGAGATGACCATTTATTATTCATTTGTTTTTTTATCGCCCCAGTTTTTTATTTAGTTTTTCTTATTTATTGAAACCCAGCTGCTATCCATGTGCATATTGACAATTTAGCTGCGCAGACAGGTGTGACAAGATTTGGAGAGATATCATCCAAGTGGAGGTACACTTTGCTACAGTATTTCTGTAACCAATTAATCGTATCTTCAAATGTTAGCAAAATACTACACTTCGTAGTAGACCTCTGTCACTATGACGATTTTTTGTTTGACAGTTGATGTATTGTATCTTGTAGAGAGTAGATGTTTATGAAACCGTTCAGTAAGTGAGCATTCAGTCTTACTTCCTAATCTAATTAATTTTTTAACTGAAAGACACGCCATGAAGCTACGTAGTATAAGAGACAGGGGAGGAACAAGAAGTTCAAAGGAAAGGAAGAATTCACTTTGGACTCAAAAGAGTTCAGGCCATAAAAAGAAGAAAAGACACTTCAGGAAAGGTAGTTCTTGGCAAAAAAGACGCCTTGGTGTAGGAGATTTTCTTTCTGTGAGATCACATTGGGATGTGACCGATACAAGTAGCGGGTCAGGCGAGAAGTCACAAGGTCATTCTTTCAACATCACCATCTTACAATGTTTTTCCAATCCCACATTTGATCATTTAATATTTACGGCATGAGTCTAGTTTTTTATGTTTTAAGGGAATGGCTAATGATAGCAATAGATAGCAATTGATATTGTGATGTTACTATTTTGTTCTAGCAAACTTTGGTCAACTATCCGACTAGTCAAGACTTATTTTCATATTTTCATGTTTCAGGAGACATAAGTTAAGATTTTCGTGATTTTTCTGATTTTGGACGAATTCGCATAATTACGTGCCCGCAAAATATCCTTCAAGATGTTTAATAACTTTTTTACGTGACCCTCAAAAATGAATTCCCGTAAAATGTAACTTTTTCAACTCATGAAATTGAATTAATTAGCTGCATAAGTTCGTACCATTTCCTTATTTATTTGTTATATAATTTGTTGCTAAAATTACACAGCCAAATATTAATTGAAAAAGAAACGCCTGCGGCTATCGTGCCTCATTGTTTATTGCCATTTCGCGGCCTAAAGCGACAAAGTGCTGATGAATTCGAGTGTAAGATCCTCCAGACTGAGCTGGTTTGGAAAGCAGGAGAGAAAGGACAAAGAGTTTTTAGTGAAAGAACAATGAGGAAAATGAGGCTACCAGGATTTAGAGGGAAGAGAAGACCAAAAGTAAGGGCTTGATAAAGTCGTATGGTTTAGAGAGAGCTAAAAGTAGGTAGGACTAAAAGTTTTGGAAGAGCTTTACATCAGTTATAAAAACTATATGTTCGTTACTGAATTCCTATCCAACAAACTTTTAGATGTTAGCTTCAGGACAGGACAAAAAAGATTACTTCAGTTTCCAATTTTCACTTCAATCGTATTTTTTCATTTTAGATACTCCAAAATTGAAAATTTAACAGCGGAAGCCAAAGAAAGATTAGGTTACAGTCATTTGTTAACTGCAGCACCATGTGACGAATATTTAGGATCATACAGACTAGTAGATCGCATCTATGGATTTGGATCTCTTCAAATCGCTATGAAAGAAGGAGTTCCAATCAAGTTTCAAAAACAACAACGTTTGTGTATATTAAAAAGAAGATAAAGTTTTGTTATTTTGGTTGGGCGCTCCTTTGATATATGATCGCTGTCGGTAATTCCATCCCTCTTGTAAAATATAATCTAATAAAAATAGTTCTTATTTTTGTTTTCCTCGCAGACGAGCTCTACCCAAATACTGCCCTTTTTTCAAGTAGCACTGAAGTAAAGCACTGAAATTATATTGTATTGATGGTTTTAGGTGAATTATCCTGTTTGATTGTGTCTATGGACTGGAAAGTGTTTCGTTTTTATAGAACACGTTATCACATTTGAAAAGCCAAAAAAGAAGCTGACAGCATATAATGTATGTATTACTGGTAAATATTATTTAGCTGAGAAGAGAAATTAATAGAATTTCATTGTTAGTAACTTTGAAATGGGATTCGCCTCCACTTTCCAATCAATCTCCCGCCAAGCATCCAGACACTCGCACACGCATATATATATATATATATATATATATATATATATATATACAGATAGATGGATAGATAGATAGATAGATAGATGGATGGATGGATGGATTGATGGATGGACACATACATACATACATACATACATACATACATACATACATACATACATACATACATACAAACGTACATACATACATACAAACGTACATACATACATACATTCATACATACATACATATATACATACATATATACATACATACATACATACATATATACATACATACATACATACATACATACATACATACATACATACATACATGGTGATTGCCGTCTATGACTTCAGCTGTTGTCAGTAAAATTTGTCTTTCCTTACGTGACCTCGTAAGTGACTTCGAAGGCCATATTCTGATCTGCAATGCTTAAAACATAGGTAACAGATGAAAGAAGCTCCCTCTGGGTTTATGGTATCACTTTGTGAAATTTGGTGTCTGTGTTCAGCCATGTGTCTTTTGAGACCTGGGGCTGATTTGCAACCCTTGCCACACATCGCACATGACAGCTTGTGTGGCCTTGGAGAAAGGTTAGAAAGTGACATTGATTTGACATAGGAATTCAAATGATTGACAAAGCCAGCTTTTGAAAGAAGAATACGATCACATTTGTCACACTTCCAGCTCTTTGTGCCTTCATCGAGGTTGTTCCTCCAGCCTTTGCACAATCTACGCTTTAACCGTTCATGTTTCAGGCGACTATTTTCAAACAATGAACAACCTGTTTTCCCCAAGTCCCTCTTTCCAAGGCTAGCCTTTCCCAGTTTTTTGAGGTCTATTCCTAGTTTCTTTAGTTTTTCTTTGATACAGTCTTTGTACCTTATGGTTTTGTTCTGTGGTAGCTTCTCAGTTTGGAGTTGCCCATAAAACAGTTGCTTAGGGAGTCTATCGTCCTCCATACGAACCATTATGCCTGCCCTGCTCATGTGATAGGCGAATATCATTGACTCGATAGTTGTGTTTCCTGCTCTGACAAGGACTTCACTGTCAGGTGTTTGTCTTTGCCATTTGATATTGAGTATGCGTCTCAAACATTTCTGATGAAAGTGTTCAAGTAGTTTGAGATGTCTTCGATGTACGGTCCATGTGTCACAAGAATACAAAAGAGCTGTCAATATACATACCCTGTGCACGCAGAGCTCGGTTTACATACATAGATACATACATACATACATACATACATACATACATACATACATACATAAATATAAACACATACATACATATATATATAAACATACATACATGTTTATATATATACCTGATGATGATTGCTCCGTCAAGTACCAAAGAGCTCCAGAATCTTGCATTTATAGATATATCAGAAAAGTCATTCTCAGATAGATCTACTACGAAAAGCAACAACTACACTATTGCATTATTATTATTTATTATTATTATTAATAATCATTGTTTCCCTTTGTAACCACAGATATACAACACTCATGTTTTACAATAAATGGTGGATATATATCCATGGCCAGAGCCTTTCCACAGTTTATGTTACAACATTCATTGTGGTCCACAATTGGAGAAAAGGCTTTAGCTTACAAGTTTTGATAGCTAATTTTAAACATATAACCGGTCAGTCCAGATATTGCCTTTCCGCTAGTTGTTCCGCTCCCATAACACTGTCTTATGCATTTTTTTCGCTAGATTATACATGACGTTTTTATCATTTTCCCAAACTTCACTTCCTTATTGTACATCTACAAAACATCTTCCACTTCCGTCTTTAATGATCTCTATTCTTTCTTATATTCATTCTCCTATGCTTTCCTTAAACATTAGTTTATTGTTGTTCCCAAATAGCATGCAATTCTCACTCAATACACATCATGTACAAATTTGAAGCTTCTCTAACCTCTTCCTCCTTTTTTATCTGTGTATGGTCTTCAATCGCTAGTTTGCTTCCCGTGACTCTTGGCTAAGCTCGTCTTTTACCATGATATTTAAGTATTCTGCATCTCTTTTTTAAGTCCACCGACATTCTTGATATAAACTGCCACTGGGACCGCTTTTGTATGGCACTCGAGCTGCTTATCATTCAAGTTTCGCATAAGCAATTCAATGACCCTTTCTTTTCCGTTTGGATAAAAACTCACTTAACTTTTGTTTTCTTCATTCTAGCGTTTTGGTCCAATCGATTGCCATTGAAAAAGCTTCCGACCAAAATGAACATGGTTTTACGATACGATAAAAATGACCTATTCCCCAAAGCTGAAGAATAATTTATTTCAGATATGACTCAAAAACGCAAACTCAAAGTGAAAAATATGTTTGAACTAGAACGGGGAAAATATCAAATAATCTCTTATGCGTATCAGAAGGCCAAGGACTCTATAATGATGTGGTCAAATGTATTTCATCGATTCTTAGTGGATATCTTAAAACCAACGTTGTCTTATTATTATGAACAATATTACAATTTATTTGGAGCGATTATGAAATGTGTCAAATGGATGGTCATAGGAGTGATAACTGTGCAAGGTATATTGTTTTTTATTACAATGGCTTGAATTGGATACTGATTGACTTGGAAAACTATTTAGCGTAGAACTATAAAAGTGTTCACGCACGTTTTTAGTTCAATCAGTTTTTAGCTCATATCAGGTTTTAGTGTACAAGAACAGTACACTGATCGAGTTGTATTTCTCTGGTGCATGAAACTTCTAAAATCCGTATCAAGACTATCAAAGCAAGTTTGTGACAATCAGTTGATTTGGCTCCTAAGGTGTAATTTAATAACACATCGTCATATCACGTTCAGCTCGTCCAAAAAATGAGACGATGGCAGCTAAAACTTGTTTCAAAAAACAACGGCAGAATAGAATTCGAAAGTTTTTTCACAAAATAAAATCTGGGGGAGGCCGAAGCAGAGTAGTCGGAACAAATAGGGTTTAAGCTGAGTTGTTCATCAACATCGTTTCAAAAGATTTTGAACGAGGAAGTGTTGGTAGAGAAATAGGTTAAGGAAGAGGGACATTACCAATTAAAACGGAAATGAGAGTAAGTCGGCCATTTCTTCTAAGTGGTTACAGTACTTTGATTTGCTTTGGTTAAATCGTGGGAGAAGAGCTGTTTATTGCCAATATTGCTCAGCATTCAAAGAGAAAGAAAAGTCACTCTTCGTACATAGTAATGAAACTGACGGCTTCAACAACTGGAAGATACTGAAGAAATTTGGAGAGGGAAGATGCCTCCAAAAGACACAGAGTGACCAAAGAGCAAGCAGGGGACAAGTTTTACCAGAGGTATTGGCACAGAATAATAAATTGAAATCGTGGAGTAATTACTTCAATTACGAAGGAGAATTGCCTTGAGACTTCCGCCTGACGAGTCGATGACGAGTCTACACTCTGTAGCAACATAGTCCATCCCTATTTATTTTATCGAATCAGCAATGTTGTTGCAGGAGACCAATGACGAGTCTCTGGGTTGTGAAGAACTGTCTAAATTCTCTGGATCAGGTGCCAGCAAATTTTTCTCACGAAGACAAGAACCTAGCAGCTGTGCAGATTTCTTTGATAGGATGAGGTCTCGTGTCAGGTCATCGTCTTGTCATGTGTTATCAGATTCTGATTCAGACCTAGTTTCCATTCCAACAACTGGCTTGGGAACAGGTAAGCATGGACCATGAGGGAAGGGGCTGGTCTTGTAGCAGACGGAATATTAGGATGCTGAACACAATGCTTGTTCTTGCTATTGATTCCTTGAAGATTAGTCATGAAAAAATAGCAGTCTTTTACACGATCTTGATCCTTTCTCCATACCATAGGAACAATAAATGGCATACTTTGTTATTTCTCCTATCACACAAGTTCTCAACACATGTTTTGCAGCTAACAAGAGGTGCAAATGGCTTGTTCTGGTCTCCAAGTTTAACTCCAAAGTAAGCATGATATGCCTTCTTTACGAGATCAGTAATCCTACTACAAATTCTATTAATTCAGGTTGGACCTTACGATTGTTCTTTCCTGTTTATTTCATAATAAAAAATTGGTCAATTGGAGCAGAGACCCTTCCCTTTTTATTTCCTACTAGAATTTCGACCATTTGAGCTGAGTCCATGGAGGTTTCACTTCACTCAGTAAAACCTACTGATATTTCTACCAACGGTTACTCTTCCTACGTGTAGTAAGATTTCAAGAGAAAGAACCGTGTGACAGAAGAAAAGAACAGAAAAAAAAGAATTAAAATCTAAACAAAATGACATAAATAAAGTACCCAGTTGCGTTATAACTTTTGATCCTAATTGCTGTTTGAAGCTTACAAAAGAAAGGAATAACAAGGCTTTTGAAAAAAGGAGACAATAATTTCTTATGTTGTTTGTACAAAGAATTCAGTTGCGAAAATCTTGTGATAATACACAGTTAAAACATAAAATGTTTAACTAATAAAGTACCTCTAAAGGGTAGATCACGACTCGACGTATATTCGAAGTCAACAAAACCAGTTCTGACTACATGCAGCATTTTTGGTGGTCCAAAAAGGTATAAAGCTGAGCACAAATATCTTTATATAATAGTAAGGAGTTATACTGAAAAAAATGTGCAAAATACCAATAATTACCGAACTGGTGACTTGCTCTACAAATTTAGTTCATTTATCGGTGTTCCAGCCAACTCCAAGATAAATTGTGCTAATCGGCCTACTATAGAAACACCATTTGAATTTTAATAATTGTCAATTGTACACAGCTAATTCTTCAGCTTTCAAAATAAAATATAATTTCAACTGTGACGCATTTGCAGCCTTAAAACCAAACTCAAACACAACATCTAACAATGGTTATGTAAACTACTTGTTAATTATGGCACCCTCTCTCTCTCTCCTGCCCGGTATAGTCAACTGAATATATCACACTGGCTTAAACATAACATTTAACGTTATCATCAACGTATCCTTTTAACCTTAGTTTTAATATAATCTTAAACGTACTATTTAATGTAAACTCTAACATCATCTTCAACTTATCTTTTAAACTAACCTTAAAAGCTTGCTAATAACAAAACATTCCACTTGACCTTTGACCTGCCCTTTAACCTAGTGTCAAATCTTATCTTTTTATGTGCTCTTTTAATCTTTTCAATTTAAGTTTTACATATGGTAAACTCTTTTTCGAGTATCTAAATATTAGAAACAGAGCTGATGCTGCAAAACTGGGCATGAAAGCCAAAAAGAGATACAATCAACTCTCAACATCGCAAACACTGAATTAAAGATTGACAATAGCCACATGGCAAATAAGTGTAATTGTTAGGAGTGATCTCCATAAAAGAAAAGAAATGCTTACTATACACTAAACAGAAGAAAAAAAATAACATTTCAATCAGTACAACTTGTGCTGCTGACTGAAACTGACTTAAACACTCTATTATCTCCATATATAGACGTGTGTGTGTGTGTGTGTGTGAGAGAGAGAGAGAGAGAGAGAGAGAGAGAGTGAAGAGATGAAGAGAAAGAGATATTTAGAGAGACGCTGTTAAAAAAACAAGGCAACTAGTACTTGGTTTATAACATTAACCTTATTTCAATCTGAATTACAAGTTCTACCTATGAACTAGCGATAAACCTTCTTGATGTAAGTATAATATGTAATAAAATTACTGTACATTACATGTATCACGTGGATATATTTATGTAATAGGAATGAACACTACCGAACCCTTTGACGATGCAACGACTACATTCTACAAGCTGTAATCTGATGAATGCTAACTAAAAATAAACTTTGTTAGACGCTCTTACATAGAGGGGGTTTAATTTCAACTCAATTGGTGTTACAGCTTTTCTTGATTTATGATCAATTGTTTCAATTTAAATAAAACCAAATATGAAAGGATAAAGGAAGTCTCGATTTGACTGCTAAGTGTAGATTCCAAAGCAGTAAAGGGAAAGATAATTCTGGCTAATGTAACACGATTCAATAGAATACTTTTGCAAACAATTAATGCCATTCAGTTTTCTTGTAATATTAACTGGAAATGAATCATGAACTTAGCTTACGTCAAGCTGGCTGGAGGAAGTTTTTGCCGATAAAACCAATCGCCAGGTAAAATGAAAAGTAATAATGTATTTCAAAAATGATATCGCTTGTAAGCATAACGTACAAAAGACAAAATAACTGACGACATATGGCACTAATGAACACGTATTAAAAATAGGAGTAAACTAAATTAAAAATTGCATAGTCCGACAAGAGCACACGTACAATGAAACGTCGTCTTGTGTCGGCATGCAGTTTTTTAAGACAATATTACAGCGTGCGATACATTAGTTAACTGAAAGGAAGAAAATGTGCTCTTGTCCTAATATATACAAAAATACTAGGGGTCATATTTCTGATCACAGAACATTTATATCGATGACGTTACCTGACAAAGTTATCCCGGAGGCCAATTTAGCTAATTTTCTGCTGTTATAATGGGTGTCATTGCAAGGCGACATAACTGCACACCATTACATTACTTTATTCTTAATTTCAGTAAATATTTTTCTCCACCCATCATACTTACTACTTTGGTATTTGGAAATTTTCAAATTAAAATCATCAGTCAAATTTAGAGTTGATTAATTTATCGATTAATACGGCGTGCGCTGTTTAAGAGCACAAGTAGTCCGACGCTCAAGTAATTACAAAGAAAGGTCAAAGTCACTAGTAAAATAACATTGAATAACATCAAAAGTTAATGTCGAAACAAAAATCTTTTCATGATTCTTGAACAAAACTGCTGGTGCATGATTTTAAAGCTTCCATTTTAATCCTAGCTAGTTCAACCTGAATTAAGGTAGAGCCCGGAAGATTGTGGACACAATGGGGGTCGATCACATCAAAAGATACAACTACCCGCAGGGAAATGCACGTCTCTTGTAACCTCGAGGCGTCAAATTGAGCAAAAAATAAAGTTATACAATTATCATAGCTGCCTTGATAAAAGATACACTATCATTTCCTGCTCCGCTTTACCTCAAAAGCTCCAAAAGATAGGGAAACAAATAAAAATATTTTTTTGATCGCTCTGTAATGATACTTGAATGCCAAAAACAAATTGAAATTTCGCTTGCCTTAGAATAATCCTAGCTACTTAAGGAAGCTGTCTAACCAAGTTGAGGGCATTTAAGCTACTGGATTATGCTGGCCTCTACATTGTTGTATGGTACGTTACACTGGTTTTGAATAACACTAAATACAACAATACTTTAACTGTTGGTTAGAATCAAACTCAAAATTATCATTTGACCTTGGAATTTTCAACACTTTTAAAAGCGCATGTATTAAATTGTCAATCCCATCTTACTTAGATTTTATCTTATTTTAAGAGGATTTAATGGAAATGAAATAAATTTTTCCTGTATCATGTTTCAAAGTGGCCTGATACTGTGTCAATAATTGTACTTCTTATCTGTTGATTTTTTATTACTTTCACGTACTCGATACTTCATCTACTGCATCGCCAACCCTCACTATAATGCATATTTTCTTCGCATAATATGGTATCTTAATACCTTACCGGAGTAATCCAACATTTCATTTGTTCAACAAAGTTCTGTACCAAATTTATGACATTTTGCTATCAACACAACACTAAAAATGCCACTAACAGTCTTCCTACGTACTCCACTCCTATTTAAGAATCTGATATTTATATAATAATTTCAAGCTTGAAGATAGGCTCCTTTATCAGATATGCAGTTAGTAACAATATTTAACTAGCTCTTTAACGACAATTTGATAGCTTGTCTAAATATAAGCTCTGACGAGTAAATTGGAGCCATTAAAATACAGTCACATCTATTGGCTCCATTCTCACAATAAATCAATGGAATTATCCATTAATATACAAGACAGAGGTTGGAATAACATGTCATTGTGGAAATAGGCATCTCAAGGTATACTTTCTAAAAAACAGCAACTAAAACCAGCCGACTAAAAGGTACTGAAAATAACAGACTGGTCAAGTCATTTTAATCCTGTCACATCAACTTAACGCCAGCTACCTCCACCACAGTCCCGGATCATATCCAACATGCAACTGTTATTTGAACTCCTGTACAGATGTTTGATAAAAGATCTCTTAACATAACTGCAGTGACGTATCCAGAGTACTTGCGAACAAACCGGTATATTAAAATCTGGTACGTAATCAGAAACGCTTTCAAATTTTAAGTATATATATATATATATATATATATATANAATAACATGTCATTGTGGAAATAGGCATCTCAAGGTATACTTTCTAAAAAACAGCAACTAAAACCAGCCGACTAAAAGGTACTGAAAATAACAGACTGGTCAAGTCATTTTAATCCTGTCACATCAACTTAACGCCAGCTACCTCCACCACAGTCCCGGATCATATCCAACATGCAACTGTTATTTGAACTCCTGTACAGATGTTTGATAAAAGATCTCTTAACATAACTGCAGTGACGTATCCAGAGTACTTGCGAACAAACCGGTATATTAAAATCTGGTACGTAATCAGAAACGCTTTCAAATTTTAAGTATATATATATATATATATATATCAAAGCTATTTTTTGTTTATAAGACGTATATCATACAAAATAAAACAAAATCGCAAATAAGGCAAAGGGCTTTTTCATAAACAAGGAATAAAATGCTCTTTATATTTCTGTTCACTGGCCGATACCATTATCAAATATCCCCTGGACGCGTCGCTGTTTTGTTCTGCTAGAAATCACAAAATTTCATAATTTGAAAACACTCCAGTAATATACATTTTACACTTTAAACGTGTTGGAACAATATGACTAGTGATGACTACTTGTAAAGAAAGCAAGTAAACAGGATCAACTATATTTCTTTTTGCAAGGTCATAAAATCACAGTCATGGACATTTCACTGTGGCCGACAATAATCACTGTCCAATGTGCTATATATTCGTATATAACATGTACAAGTACATGTATATACAGCAACCAGTATCATGTATTGTATTTGAATGTTTAATTTCCTAATGTAACATTCATTAAGTTTTATTTCCTTTGATATTAGCTCTTATCTCTCTATCAGTTAGAAGAATGACCAACTATACAAATGACTGGTATCTTCAATTGTATCCCCCAAGGGGTAGCAATGAACTGGCCGCAGTAAAATGACCGCAGTGAAATATCCTCCATTCCCCAGTGAGTCAATGGTAAATCAAACTCATTTTAACGGCCTTCCGACTTTGCAGCAATAACATTTTTCTAATACCCATTTCATAACGACTAAGAATAAATGCAGTGTATTAAAATTTGGTAAATAATATTTTTACAAGGTATCCTTGTTGACAGGGTAACTTCCTTTATTGGCGAAAATGAAGACAATTTAGTGCTTATTAAAAAATGCATATCAGCATTTGTTCAAATTTAACTAAATACGGAAGACATCCAGGAAAATAAAAAGTAATAAAAGCTAAAAAGAAACTTTTACTTTAGACAGCTTTCTTATACAAGTACAGAGCACTGTCGGCTATTGGGTCTGACGGTAACAGTGACAAAAAAGGAGCAAGAGAAAAAGTCCTAAAGTCAAGTCAAGTGTCGGTAAATTGGCCCCAGGAAGGTAAATAACTAATAACTAAGTACGTCTGAAGAGTCTGTGCACACTGTATTTGACTGGACTAACAAGCATGGCGGGGGTGGGGGGTGGTCTGCTAGGGATATTTGGCTGATAATTAACCCAGAGTAATGGAATTTATATAAATCGAAAATGTATTGTCTATACGAATTATTTTAATCATATTATGTACGTCGAATTGTTATTTTAGTGCAAAATTGGGCAAATTATTATGCTACGTTTTGCACGATATTCTCCACTTATTTTTTTCTCTAGTACCAGGCAATGCGCTTCTGTTAATAAGGGTCACTTCCTAAAACACTCTAAAGAAAAGAATAATACACTTTATATATCTCGTAGAAAGAGTAATAGAAAAATGTCATTGCTAAAAATAAAGAATGCCCTTAAATTCAATATGATCTAGCATTGAGGCAATTAAATAAACAAACTAAATAATTGAGAATATTAATAAAATAAGATATGGCTTCAGTGGACCAGAGTTTTAGCCATGCAAATCTCACTGTACATATGAGTTTCTTACTTGAGTTGATTCTTACATCAACAATCTGAATATTTAGAATTCTTGAGTGTTATCCTTAAAATAAATTATGTACGATAAATTACGTGAAAAAAGCCAATTTTATCTATCCTAATGAGTTAGAATAAAGTAAATTCACATATACGAAGTGTAAAAGCTGCATTTGTCTAATACTAACTACGCAAAGGGCTGTTTACGCACGTAGACTTCGTCTCGTGCTTATCAAAATGGCTTATTTATACAATGCCAAGGCAATATTGGAATAAAAAACTACCTGAAGTTTAATACTATACCATTCGCCAATATACAAATGCATGTGGATGGCAACAATTGTTTTTCGTCATTTCAAAGTTAATCTTTGTACCTGTAACAAAAGAAATAATCCAGTTTTAATAAAGGTACGCTAATTACATGAGCAAAAACAAGATGGTGAGCGTCGTTTGATAGTTAGTTCGTTATTTACATTTACATATAAAGCATTTCCAATAATCCAGAACAATTTTTCCACTGAGAGACAAGTTCCTCAAGTTTTAGTGCTTCTCTTGCAGTTACAAGAGTCACTATTACACTCTTTTGTTTATTCAAACATTGGTATTAACGTTAACAGGCCAAATGGCAAGTTAATTTTTTGTATCAGGTCTCTTAAGGAGAACAGTAATATTGTTTATTTCCTGATTACGATGTAACCTGTTTAAATATTATTAAATAAATTTAAATAAATAAGCAACAACGCTGGATATTTAGTAAATACCGTTCCTCTAACTTAAAATATAACGACTCTATTACCTCATGGGTTTTTGAGAATATTGAGTAAAACCACAGGGAAGGTTAAGGAGAAGATGGAGAGATTGTATGGGAGATGACCTGAGGGAACTTGGGCTGACCGAGCAAGATACACATGACCGACGACGTAAGTGGAAGAAGTCAATTCGCTGTGGCGACCTCTGAAAAGGAAAACCCCGAAAGAAAAAGAAGAATTGAGTAAAACACAGTTCCTGCTTCTCTCATACTCTTGTGCATACTCCCTCTCAACACACTGCTGAGGCCAGCCACATTCGGGAGGGGCAGTTTTCAATAGTGTGTAGAGAAAAATTACTGGTTAATTTCTCGTTCAATTGAAATAACGACTAAATATGTACATGGCATAATTTCAAAAGATACCTAAAGAATTCCTCTTTTATCCTATCATCCTCAATACAATCCTTGCAGATACAGTGCATAAAATGCATCAAAGACACAAAATCAAAACAAAACGAAATAAAACAAAACAAAAAAATCCACAATTTTCTTCAACATCACTAACTTGTTGTTTGTAAGGAAGGCTAAATACCATCCAATTCATAGTAAAAACACAATATTTTATATTTTTCTTTTATTTCCATTAAATGGTATACAATAAACAACACTTTGAAAGTCTCAAAATGACAACCCATAGGTAACAATCGCAAACGATGAAAGAACACCACTTATTCTCGGCCATACTTTCCGGGTTTGCGCTTTATTGTTCAGCAAAGTTATTCGTTTGTGGCTGTCAAAGAAGTCAAAATATCTCTGTACCTGTGCTTTGGTTGACTTCTACTTCTACGACATACAGAAATAATTCTCTTCAGACAAATGCCTAATAGCACTGTATAAGGCAATCTTTAGACAATGACTTACTGCATGTTAGAACCAGAAATGATAATAGGTAATTAACACTCATGAGACTTGGGGTCACGTCTTTCCCAATCAGTCTACGACCACATTTGATAGCCATAATATAATTTAAAAACTTTTCAAATCGCAAATCGTTTGATTAATGACACACTTTACTTTTAGTGTGGACAGGTGGACTTTTAAACTTAAGAATGGCCTATTTTTATCAACAGCTGCCTAAATAACTCCTTTAATTTTAGTATCCTCAACTCGTTTGTCGAGTTTTGGTTGTAATTATATTGTTCATTCTCCAATATTAATGAATCCGACATTTGCAACACAAGGCAAAATAGTGTGAGCAGTAGCCTTTCAGCTATCAACCTTTTGAACAAGCAGCAAGCATAACATTTTTCATACGAGATGAGACACAATTTGCCATATAAAAAGCATGGAACCACGTATTACTATATATTTTCGGCACAGGATATAGCATCTTTAAAATGTATTGTATTCATATTATGAGTAGCACAAACTACGAACAAACATAGCAGTATTTTAAAACATTCCTTACTGCGGCAATGGGTGATCAGATTGATGACGTTAAACCTTCATGCCTTGTGGATTCTATCTTATTCCTTCTTTATAACCATCATGCGACTTTTCCGTTCAGGCCAGTATTCTATCAAGAACTAACTGATTACATGGAAGGTCCATTTCCACAACCTTTCACCTAAATTGTAAAGCGTTCGCATTGGAGGCCAATAGTATCTACTTACACGAAGCCAACGTACAAAAAAATTGATTTAAACCGTAAAGGTGCATGTAAAGAATTTAAAACTAAGTCCTAGAAAGATGTCTGTGCAAAAAAGGTGAGTATCTAAAGCAGTGCGACATTCGCTTCTCTCGCTTTGACGGTAATCCTACTGGTTTTGCATTTCCTACAAAAACTAAAACAATGCAGATAGTTTCGATATGGGAAGGCAAATAATTAGCCTATCGATTCCTTTCCCTAATTACACTTAAGCTAAACTAATACTTACTGCTTTGGCTTCTTTAAGATACCTTTCAGTTTAGGTTTCTTTGGTTTAAAAGACTTTCCTGTTTCAAGGACAACATCTGCTGGGCCAAGACCTTCGCCATCACTGATATGGAACAATTCTTTTTCTAAATCTTCAATCTGATGCATTTGTTGCGCCTGTAGGGCAATGCTCTGTTCCAGGGCAAAGTTAAGCCTCTTTTCGAATTCTGATATTCGGGTGACATCATCTGGGGTGAGAGGAACTGGCATGGATTCAGAATTTTCCGAGGTAAGCGTTTTGGCTGAGAATGAAACCATCGGGTTTCGATGTTCCCCTTGTTCCAAAAGCAAACTGTTTGAAAAAAAAAGAGGTAAACTGAAAAAAGACTGAAAAAACGTTACATAATCTTTAATTAAATGTGATAGGCTTCCTTGTTTAATATCGTAAAGTTCTGGAAAGTGATATTACAGCCAGGTTTTTATAAGATTTCCACACAGAAAGTGGGCAAAAGTAATTTTCGTGCGGATGCATGAAATCATCAGTTCATTCAAATTTCTATCTTTTCTATCACAGCTTTCACCTAATAAGATAAATCGAATTTTTGCTGACTTCTTTTAAATAACACAAAAGTTTCTATGAAAGACAGATTCAATGCTGTGCTATGCAAATTATATGGGAGTTTCTATTGTGAACACAGTTTCAAAATTCAAAAGGTCTATTTTGCTAGCACTAAGAAATATTGAGTGATGACAGGCTTAGTAATAGTAACAAACGTTTTTTGAACAAGGTTAACTAGAAATACTGTTACTACACTGATTTAAAGTAAAAGTAATAAAATGTCGCTGACACTCAACTGGATTAAGGCGCCAGAGTAAGAAAACACAAGTCAAGTAGGTTTTTATATTACGGAAAGCAACGATGATTGATAAAAGCCTGCTACATTTTGTCACTTGCTGCCTAAACCAATTCTTTTCATCTACAAAGGTCACAAAAAATGAATATGAATTGCCTGTAGTGTTACTAAGTGGAAGGCAGAATTGGCTATGTCAGTTACTACCAACTGTTTTGTAGCTTATTGCTATACGCCATTTGCGGTTTACCAATAGATACTGTACTATTACCAAATGATAATTTACAAATTGGTCAATACCTTTAGATTGTTTTAAAGGCTGAATTCGATTAACGTAGATATTTTCTCGTGTTGTATTTTAACGATTCAATCTAAAGGACTTACGACCTTTGTATGTGACATCACAGTGGCACTTAAACTCATAACAACCATTCTTAAAAATATGCGGACAAAGCAAAAAAATTGTGATTTATAAATTATTTTCGGTGTATTACCAAGATAGTATTCGGAAACTGGTCTGGAAATTTCATATTCGATTTTGTTAAAAACCGGCTTATTCAGGGTAGTATGAGGAATACAAGGTACTTTGGAGGTGGGATGGAATTCTTAGCAGGAAATCGGAAGCTAGGTAATTTTATCTATTTTCAGGAGAGGAAATAAGGACAGTACGACGAACCTATTGATAATAAGTATTGATAATATTAATAAAGGTACGAGGGAAAAAAAATTTGTCTGTGTATTTTGTTATCTATGTATATACCTCAGTGGGAGTAACACAGCAGTATACAATCATGTAGAGTCATATGTAAATGATACTGTCAGCATCACAACTGTTAATTTTATCCTCACTAGAATCACCAAAATTTTACTTTGGATATTCCTAACTAGATTCTCTTTAGATCTATTTATCATGTTGCTTGCGAAAAAGAACCCTTTTAACTGTAACATAACGTTTTCCTTACCGTTTGCTTTTTTCTCTCCTCCCTCTCTCTAAAACCATTTGATTCTGAAAGGACCCTAAAATAACTACAAAAAGTGTTACAATAACCAAATCCCATTTCTTGACTTGATTTATTCCAAATTATTACGTCGATATTTTAGGAACCATGGTACGTTCTGGCTAAATTAACTCATTATTCATGACAAGGTATTCCAGGTACTTGGTAAGGAAAACTATTTTGAAAGCGCTGGTAGTAAAGTCTCAAACAATTCGGTCTTTAACAAGCCCTGAAAACTTAACTAAAACTGTATAAAGAATATGAGCCTATTCAATGCATTTAGACACTATTGTACACTGACGAAAAAGGAAAACCTACTGCAAACGTGCTTGATCATGTTCTGTGAGACCATTGGGTATCAATGTTGAGAAATCAATTGCTTCAGGTGAGAGGGAAGTCTTAGTCTTCACACCGTCTGGTTCTCCTGTAAAAATATCTCTGCAAACAAGCTCCAGCAGCATGTAAACACCAACAAGTGCAAAGAAACCACTTAACAAGAATAGGACCTTTGAGGAAACAAACAAGAAACGTAGTAAGTGTACAACGTATTGTTATGGTAACATATAATACAAGGGGTTTCAAATATTTTATTGCGGTCTACAGCAGGGCAATTTCAATGACATAATAGTTACATGTGGTACAACCGCATGAAGATTTTCACAATTCCTTTGTTTCAAAAAGTACCATATATCAAAATGACAAATATACTGCAACCTGATTTTACAAAATTAGTTTCAGTACGGTCAGGGTAAAATAGCCCGACCTGCTCTCGATTTCATTAGTTTCATGATGGGCCCAAAAAGCCTTCCTATCATATCTTGATTACCAATGTTTTGAATATGTATTCTGTTTAATCCTCTTTTTTGCTTCTGAGGACCAAATGGAAACTAATACAATGAGCCTATAACGTAGGAAAGTGGATAATTTATGCATTCACTAAATAAAATGAATAGAATAAATTACTAGCAATGAAACGGTTTGAAAGAAATTGACCTTAATATTTAACGAATTAAGTTCTTGTCAGGGCAAAGCAATAAGCAAATTCACCATAAATTACCACATTAGCTGCCTGTCTGTGGCAACTTTCACAAGAAGACGTCTCATCAGGTAAACGTAACAATTGAGTTGTGTGATTTTGTTCTGCGCAGAAAAAGCAACAGAAATTCTCACCGGGTGCCTTCGATCCTTGCTGAATGATGTGGCAAAAGAAAATGTTTCGGTCAACGTAGTCTTCTTTTAGGCGAATCACGTTAGTCGAAAAGTCGTTTTTCATAATGTGCAACAAAGATTCAAAGGTCCTAAGGTACCTCGTGAGATCCTCCTTTTCTTTTTTCTTTACCTTTTATTACTCCTGTTTACTTTATTTTGTAGCTCAGTGAAATTTAATCTGATCCAGCAACTAGCTGGTAATTTTAAAACCTAGCAAGGGAAGTAAGTTTATGAGGTGGTCCAAACAGTAAAACAAATGGGCTGCAAAAAACCCCACAAATGTAGTCTACTTCTATGGTGCCCACTTAAAACTACCTTAAGCAAACCATTATTGCATTGAAATGCGCCGCTATTGTTATCGGTCTCGGGTGGCATTATATAGCTCTCTCCTGGTCTTGAAATGATTTTGAAAGTTCTGCAAATACCTTTTTCTCTGTCTAACACGGGCGCGCTTTCCTTCCATCCAGCCAGTGAAGCAAAGGTCCTCTAGCTTCTGTTTTCTAACGTAATGCCCAAGAAATTTTAATTGAGGTGACTCGATCACTTTAGTTAATTTTTTTCTCTTGTTCAACACGGTGTAGGAGTTTGATGTTTGTTAACTTATCAGCAGGGGAAATTCGGCTTCCCTGATTTCTCCGAGTTTCTGCATCGAGTGCCCATGCTTCCGTTCCATATAAGAGGATCGACCAGACACAGGTTTTAGGGAGACGGACTTTGATGGTCATTAAAAGTTCTCGTAAAGGTGGTTCTCGTGTTGTTGAATGCATCTTTGGCCAAGCCGTTCGTTTGATTTATCTCTATCACATCACCACTGGCTCTGATGTAAGATCCAAGATAATTAAAGACTGACATTTGTTTTATGGTTTGACCATCTACCTCAAGTTCGAATTTTGGCTCTAGCTTGTGTTAAGAGATGCACATTACGCCGAGATTACGATAAATACAGGAGGCTGTTGCAACACAAGTGAGATTCTGGGCGCCCTCCTTGGACTGTGTCATCAGCAAAACGAATGTTATTTATCTGGAAGGCATTTAAAAGCAGACCTTAAAAAACATGTAGTACATCTCATATTAAAATTAACGAGGATTTTAAAATGACGGCAATATGGATCCCTGCCTAAAATTAATCACAAAACCAGTTTCCTTTTTAGACAAACATCAAAAAGGAATTATGCCAACCTTGGAAAAAGCCAATAGGCTTTTCCATGTGCATGCTTTAAAAATTGAGTCCACACTGCCTTTTCTCAGTTGCTCATTTCTGTAATATATCCCTGTAGAAGGAGCTGGTCATGTTAAAATACTTAATCAAATCAGTCTGCTACGTCTCTTATTGTAGTTTGGAATAGGATTAATAATAGATAAATTACATTTCGTCGCTAGAGGTCATGGTGGTGAATTTGACTCCACTATTAAAGGAAAAGGAGTCACAGTTTCCTAAATTCAAAATAGGTGCTACAAAAGTAGCCTGATCTGATAATGAAATGAAGATATGTCCAGGTAAGAGCCTGCTGCACCACGAGCATTTATGGGTACCACGGTAAATGCTTTATGCTGGCTTCGAATGGTTCTCCAATGCATTTACTTCATTCAACAAGCAACGAAGACGGTAACAGTAACGTGTGATTAGTAAAATTATCTGCCGCGACTGATGGATTTAAATGCAAATTTTTACTTTCTTTTATACCTCAGTCCTGTATGCAAACTTAAGAGTACTATTGTGGGTGATTAAAAAAGGGAGGGGGCTTATATATGATAACAACTATCATAAATATATAGTCAAAATCTTTACAGTCCAAGGCTTTTCTAACCAATACAGATTCCTAAATCTTAACTCGACAACGGGGCTGATTGTTATCCACTGGGTTTATACACCTTGTTCTGATACCTTTCATGAACGAAATTCTTTAACGCAAAACAAACACCTTAAGCATGGTTGTTAAGTATCCATATGGCCCAGGCATTCCTTCCCCGAATGAAAAACATCATACTATACATCGCAAAGATTATCAAGTAGTTTTCAATATGGTCCTTAAACTCTTATCCCGCAGAGCCATAAAGAACGATGCCCCGGGACCAGAAAATCATTTATTTCTTCAGTTTCGCACTGGTATGATGTTTCCAAATACTTGTCATCTCAAACGTAAGCTTTCTTTCCATTTCAAATATTTCACCGATGTTCTCATTAAATTATATCACTTATAATCAAGCCCCGATATAATTTTTGAGAGATCATTAGAAAATCTGTCGAGTGTGTACAGTAGCAATACCTCATATTCATGCATAGTGATGGTTTTTATTTCAAAGAAGGTATCAAAGGAGCATGGAAACAAAAGTAGTGTATAAAAATATGCTTGCATCGTGTTATCTGCTTACGTTTAGAACCAAAGATTTTCAACGACATACACATAAACAAAAAATTCATCATACGATTAAAAAAAAATAAAAAAAATAAAAAATTAAAATTCAGGGCTCTTTCTCCTACAGAGAATCGTAACTACAACAACGAACCAAGGAACATCTGGTAAACGTTTTATGAGTGAATGAAATAAAACGTGTCCAAAAACAAATTTAATTGTCCAAGAATCAATTTAAAAAGTAAAATTTAAACATTTGGTCAAAAAAATAAAAGCTTGCCGGACAAAATGTACGTCATCTATATCGTTTCACGCATATAATCAGTCTTTACCTGTGACAGAAGCTCAAAAAGTACAAAAGTATGCGTGTATTTGTGTTGGAGGTAGAGGTGCTTGTGGCAGATTACGTGCCCAAGACTCCAAATTTTTATTTCTTAGTGCAACTGGCAAATAAAGAGAACTACTACTGAAAGACCAATCTAACCAAATGAAAAACTCATATATTTCAGGCACAAAGTATAAAAATAGTACTAATAGTGTGCTAAATGGCAACTCCCACGCACTGATCCGGTTGCTATCTTCAGGATTGCCTATTGTGTGAGAGCTTACTACTTAAGCGATTGCAAGTTGGTCTAAAAAACAACATTGAAAATGTTATGAAAAATCAATAAAATCAAAACAGATTGCGAAACAAAAGTAAATCCGTATTTGTACCTTTATCATACGAGATGAAAACACTTCCCTTGTTGGGATAGGGGACGGTGGTGGAGGGCAAGGCGGCCCCGGTACGTGGATGAATCTTCCACTCCATGCACTTTGGACAATTCTATAGAGAGAAAAGAGAACCACCAGGTAAGGAGGTAGAAAAACCCTCCTAAGTACATCAGAAATGATCTTTACATTGGTGGAAATGCAACATGTACCCAAATAAAACTTTACTTTCACTTAAAGAAATTCTAGAAAATCACCCGAAAATAACCTGAGTTATCATCGATCAAAAGAATCTCCATAAATAAAGTTAAGCGAATTGCTAATATTTGGGCATAAAATATTAATATGTGTGTTGCACACGCAAAAGTAGCGTGAAATGCACAATATTCCCACATCCCACATCTATTGAATAATTAAGTTGTGGATCTATCTGTTTGTCTGTAGTCAAATCCTTGCATTCCTCACGAATAACTGTATATTTAGGAGTGAAATTTTGCAGAGACGGATAAGCCCCAGCAAGTGACTTAAAGGTGCCCGACTGCATTTTTTTGCCTTGACGCTACTGCGTGTACACAGGTCCATTAGGCGGGGAAAGGGGGGCAGGTTAGCATTTTGAGTAGTTCAAGGAGCAATAAATATGCTAGTTTTAATACATTAGCACGTCTAACTGGTAATTTTTCTCACTGTAATGCACGATCTATTACATTGTTGTCTATCATGTTTCTCAAAATGGAATCAGGTGAAATGGACTTAACAGACATGAAAATTTTGTTTTCAAAATAAAATGTTTTATATTTGAAAATGGCGAAATTCTGCTTGTTTTCACACATGCGAATATGCACGAGGTAACATTTATTGGAACAGTGTTGTAGCTCTGCCTAACTCGACTGAATGCTGTCTATAAAAAGATATGTCTTTATCTTCCCTGACCATCATATATGTTGATGACCTACCTAACGGGTTATGGGGTTGGAGGTTACAGTGGGCAATGAAAAATTTGATTAAGCCGTTGACCATAGACTAACTTTGGATTAATGAAGTAAAAATACATCTACTGATAACATTACATGACGTGTTGCTTCGACAGCACAGTACACTGCTTTCATTCCAAATGGAGTAATTGTTTTGTATAACCTCCAATAGGTTTACTCATTTATTAATTCCAACGTATTTAATAGGGAAGTTAATCATATTTCTATATTCACTCTATCTTCATGTTAATTGCATTCTACGATACACACACGTGTTAATGCGCACACATCCATATATAAAAAGATTGTGTGACTATTTGACATATCAGTCAAACAAAAAAAATTATACCTCCGTCTTTCATGGATTTCTTTTGACGTCAATGAAGAACCATAAAATGTCAACCTCCAGTCTTTCAAAATACCACCCATCGGTTCAGTTGCTGAACAAGAAGAAAAAACAAAATATATGGATATGGCATTTTGGATTCCCAGGACAATTAAATCGTCAATAGAACTGTAGTCAATAAAATTTTCACGCTGGCTCTTGGGACTTACAGAAATTATATTTAATTAAATACCTATCTTCAGAGTTTATAACCAGGGGTTTGGTTTCGGCGATTTATCAAAATAAAATTGTTTAACATTAAAACTTATATTATTTAAATAAATATATATTTATTTTAAGCATATTTACCCTGGGGTACAGTTTAGCTTACTAAATAATGAAGCAGCTGTTTTCCAACTGTCTCAGTAACAGAAAGAAAAATGTTCTAGATATTACCTATTCATCAAATATATAATTGTGGATGTAGATTAACTTTTCTCGAATATTCTCAGGCAAAAGTTTCAAGTTCCATTTTAAATGACTAAATTAGTGAGGCAAGTTTCCTTTAAAAACTCCCCAAACAAATAACAAGGCTTCTATCAGCTAGCTTAGTTCAAAACAATTACTCCATTCTATTCCTACTTAAGTCGCTAGGTCCCGGCGACTTCCGTATCTCAACACCTATCGGCGACAACGTCCGACATAAGATCCGGACGAAATACCTCCGCACAGTATGGCACGGTGCGAGGAGCAGTATTTGGGGGTAAAGTTACAATAAAGTTGGTAAAAAACTGTGTAATTCTTTATTAATGGGTCTAAGACACCAGAATAATTAATTCAATCACAATGGCGGTTTTGACGTAACACCGTTCTACTGCAAATAAAATCATTTTCATGTCAGGAATTCACGTCGTATCTACAAATACGATACCCATACAATTTTATATTGTGCCTGATCGATTCTGTCTATATTTTCAAAGTCAAAAAAATGCTGCTTTACAATACTTCGTGAACATGATCTTGAAAAAAATATTTTAATTCGTCCAGTCGTCTAAAACTTAAGGTGTCTTCACACAAAGTCAACATGAAGTCAAATAATCACAATTTGGCTACTGAACTAACTTTAACTTTCATGAGGTGAAAATAGACAGCACAAGAGTCAAACTCCTCTGCCCATAATACATGTAGGGCATGCCTAACTATATTACACTAAAAAAATATTCCATACCAGTATCAATAACAATTAACTTCCAAACACCATCTGGTCTCTCACCCCAACATCGAACTGTTGAAAATGTCCAGTCAACAAAGCCTTCAGTAGACCTAAATAAATTTTAAAAATTACTCATTGAGGCTATCTTTATTTTTATTCAAGCCAGTATAATAAAAAGAGGTTTTGCAGACCCTGACAAATTAGAAATGGGAATCAATCAATCAATCTATCTGTCTACCTATCCATCCATCTATCTACCTAAATATTTCGTTCTTTCTTTCTCCATAGCTATCTATGTAAGCGTATACAATATATACAAAATCAACGTGTATGACAAAAAAAACCCAAAACAAAACAAAAACAACAGAAAATCTAATCACAGTGAAAGAAATTTTGGGAAATCTGATTAAGACGCCAAAGACATATGTTGATAACGTTCCTTCCCTCTTCAGACAAGTATACAGTCCTTTTAAAACACTTCAATTAAAATAAATGTAAGATGAACTGACGGGGATAAGTTTTGGCGAAAACTAAAACGAGGTTTTGGCAATCAGTTGGTAGAGCTAGACATCTAGAATGGTAATGGTGTAAGGTTAATTTCTAGTAAATCTCTTTTCTGTCAATTGAAACCATAATTATGTGAAAATACGTTGAAGATCTCAATATAAAAATGCTAGTCTAGGAATAATCTGGTCCTGATAATTCAGTTGGTAGAGTTGGTGGTCCAGTGGGATTAAGGCAGTGGTTCCAATCAATGGACAGCATCATGAGTTTTTCGCAAGTCAATATTGAGAAATTTTTCAGTTTCTTATTCTACCTTTCATAAACCTATCTAATACGGTTTAGAACAAAACAATTTAATAAAATCCAGCACTTCAATAAATGACTGCTTTCACCTGTCGTATTTCCTGGGAGTTGCTAACTTAGACCTTGTGCCACTCGGTGAAAGAAGCTGCACAGTGAGTGTTCCCCTGCAATGGTGCTTGATATTAACCTATCAAGAAAACATTACAAAAAATATTACAGGACTATTAAATACAACTGTAATTGATATTAGTAGGCCATTTCCAAATAGTGCATGCATGATTTAACTGTGATCGTCTATGATCAAGTATTAATTCTCAATTATTATTTTATACTATGGGAGAAAGCCGGCTTGGGTTAACGATCATGGTTCTACTTATCTTTTGTCATTTTTCGCATTGAACACCTCTATCTCGTTGATGTCTATCTATTTCTTAAGGAAAAGGCAGTGCCTTCACCTTTGCACTTCCCCACTGCATTTTTCTAGTTTCTTTTCAGAACATTGTTCTCAATGTAACCAAAATGTTTCAATTTAGCACATGTTCAGTGAGATTGTAACATTTTACCACATAATCACATTTCTTAGATTTCAATAAATAATATACACCATGACGGAGAAATCCTCCATCATTAGCATCCACAAACAAATGTGAAATATAGGATTTAGATAACAATAAAGTCTTTGAAAATCCTTTGGACTCAGTGGAAACCATAGAAATAGGAGGTTCATCACATCACGTGTCGTATGCTTTTTCTTACCTTCGTTTCGAGAGATATTTCTCTGAGGATACCAGTATCTTTCGCAACTTAGCTCTGAAAAAAATTACGACACGACGTGACAAAGCTCCTATATCTACTAAAAACTCTCTTTCAATAGTCCTCTGACAAGCATTTAATTCCATCGCTCTATTTGGTCTTTTTCTTTCCTCTTTGTGGTTTTCCTGTACACCACTTCAATTTAAATGTTTTTTTCTCAAGACCGCGTGCTCCTTTGTTAAGTCATCAAAATACTGTAGCTCCTTTCAGAAGGCAGCTTTTAGTAATCAGTTGTATGTTCTCACTTGAACCTAAATAAAACATTATTAACAAAACTACATGATCAGCAAACAAGATTCTTACCACTGTATTCCACAAGAGAACTGTTGACAGTATTAATTGCCATGTGGCAGTGACAGAAACAGAGTTTGAGGTCAAGTGAAAAATCGCTGTTTACTTCGACCATTTTAGATTAAACAACTGCTCTCTTGTCACTCTTTCTATTCGTTAACTAATTTGTTCTTTTCCAATTTCACATACAAATTATTTATGCTCATTCTTCCGGTTACCAACTTAAAGAAAGCTTTTGCCAGTATGGCGTGTTGGAATAATCAATGATATTGTTCTGCTGCTATTTTATTCAATTAATTATTCTTCTTTGGAAGCAGCAAGAAAAATATATTTTATTTCACAATACATAAAAATAAATTTACGTAAGGTGAAGTTAAGAAAGCTTCACGGTCACAGCAAAAAGCCATTAAATGAACTGTCAAGTACAACGCAAGTTTTTATGGTTGTTTAAAAAATAATTCCATTCATGAGATTAAAAAACTAAGGATGTCTTTCTTTCATTCCTACTTATATTTAAAGGCTTCTGCTGAAACCTAACCCAACAGTTGCATTGTCTTATAGAATTTTATATTCAAGCAGAGTTTATCGGCTGCAGGGTTTATTTCAAAGCCACATTTGACCAGCGACTTAATGGAAGAAGTACACAGATAAAACCGATTTTGTTTTGACATTCAGGGGGGATGTTTGATGGAAGGCGAACGTATAAAAGCATATACAATAAAATGAATGTAAAAACATAACCAATTCTTCGCTGTAACTACAAATCTTATAAAAGATGTGTCGCCCGGTTTTGCTTGTCGTGCACAATAATTACATGAAAGGTTTATGTGAAGATATTGAATCCCCAGTAATATTGGCTCTTTGTTGATACACTCTCTGGCGGTGATGTGCAAATCCTTTTATTTTCCTGGATTAACGAAATAACTGTTTTTATGTCTGTGGCAAAATGAATGTATCAAAATAAGTACTTTTCTGTGCTGACCATGCCCATTTTCTGAATGTCCTCTTTGTGTTTGCCCACTTAATTAAATATTGGTGTCACAGAAATATACATTTGTGGTCACACAAAGTGACCAGTTCAACAGTGACAAATTACTTCGTAACGGTTGACTGAAATGGAATTATTTGTACAATGTTAATCCTGAAAGAATACAAATGGTCAGCGTGGCACAGGACACAAGATGACAATGCAGTGTATAAAGCCACGACTAACGTACTGAATAACAGCAGCATTTCCAAACGCGGAGCAAATGAAGACTGGAAAATTGTTGGTATCCGTGTTGACCAAGTATAGTAAAAGGGGGGCTTATTCTAGGAAACGAAGACGATGAAACAGAATATTCCTTCAGATTCAACAGTGATAATAAACAGAGAAGCTTGAAAATATCAACAGTACGCAACTTCATGTAAGCTCATCACCTGAAGTACGATTTTTCCCCAAAAAGCTTTGCTGTTTACTAATGGCAGCTTTGCGGTGCATGGGTTAAAATGACTGACTTTCTTAAATTTATTCAGGCTGAGAGGATGAAAAAACTAGGAGCTGAGTTAATCGAGTTGATGCAGCAACGTTTCAAGTTGCTTCGCGATGTCAACACTCCTTACTGAAGGAACACACTGAATGAACTAAAAACTATTTATCTGCTGCGGCAATGACGAAACGTTGGCTAATTCGCTAAAGACACCAAACATAGATAAAGACTGTTATACAAGGGATGGTCATGCTAAACGTGTCTGGTCAAAGGGTGTCACTTGGTAGGGAATGTCCAGGGACCAGAACGCATCTTACCATTTTTCCTATTGTGTGTTTTTAACGCCTTCAATTAAGGGGTCGTTTAACATTGAAAAGACCCACTCGGATTTCATACTTCCTTAAGTAAACTAATTGCCAATGTACTTGTATTCAGTTCATCTTCTGTCAAATGTATTTTCATTTTCAACCTGCCTGTTCATCCCTCCTATTTCTGGCAGGCGTAAATTTCCTCAGTGTAGACCCACCCAGCGAAAGGGATTGCGATTTTTTTACGGAGGAAAATTATACTTACCTTGTCTTTGTTGTATTTCTTTCTTCAGTGCTGGAAGTCATACCTCGCAGAGAGTATAAGTAATACAGTTGATATGATAGTTGTGCCGTAGGGAATGGATTGTTTCTTTTATTTTTCTTGTTGTCATATTGGTTTCCTTGTCCATGATTTCTTTATCTTCCCAGTCAAAGGTGTGATCTTGTGCTCCTTTTTCCTTTGGTTCAAGGAACGTTTTAAATCACCAATACAAATGACAGGCCAGTCCTTACAATTTAGCTATCGGTGCTACTTACTTCAAGAAATGTTATAATGCCATCTTCCAATATTATACAATATTATTTTCAAGGAATGGATACAGTAGAAGATTTTAAAAAATTGTTGTGCCTCGAATTTTATAATTATAATGCTTAAATAGTTTTTTTAAAACACCAACTAAGCACCTCTACCTCCACGTCAATGCTAATAGATCTGATGGATCATCGAAACTATTGATTCTTAACCTGAGGCCCATTGAAAATCCTAAGTTGGCCTGAGGGTCAGATAAAAATAACATATACGTTTAATATATTTTTTAACTAAATTTTTTCAGTAAATAATTGTCCAATGCCATGAATGCACTTTTGGCTAATGAACACACCAGACTAGTGAAGTGCCGATGTGATAGGAGAGAGGAATCATTTGACTAATACAACGAATGGTCAGTAAGTGATTCACCCCAGCGGGGGAAAACATCAGTGAAGCTGCGTTTAGCGTTAATCACTTTAAAGGAAATCACTTTATAAAGAATTGTAAGATATATAGGGATTGTAATGAGTAAAAATAAGCGTAATTGAGGGGAGATTCATACCAGAAGACTTCGTCATATCCATTACAATCTCAACGTTATCTACTACAAATTCTTGCGAATTTTCTTGCTTGTAAATCTTGACATTTAAGTGGCTGTTTAAGTTGAACTCAAAGTTACTGGCGTACGTCTGTATCAAGTGGATTTTTTCACTTTGTAACGACTTACTACAGTACGGTAACACATTTCCCCTCTACTTTGGTGCAAAAAGGTACTCTTTAGGTAATCGTGACCCATTGTTTTCTACATCAGCATCCACTGGCGTCAACACTTGCACCAATTCGTAAATATGTTTTGTCTGTCAGCGTGAAAGTTTTCAACCTCCTCAGAGCCAGACCCCTGAACCATCGCATTTCTAAGAAGTTTTGTCGGTTTTGAAAATAGGAGCATGATATGCAGTTCTTCTCTACCACACAGAAGTTCGCTGACTTTCCGGAGAGGAAGTCGTGAAGAAATTGATTGAACTTCAGGTAAAAATGTGATTTCTTTTGACAGAAAAGCAAAGCCTATTTTCTGAACACCTAAGCAAAGAAGAATTCATCAGTTGCTTGGCCTACTTGCAAAATATTTGTAAGCATTCCAACGAAGTACAGACATTTGGATCCTCCAAGAAACTTTTTCCAAGGTTACTTCGTTAGATTATTCAAGACTCGAAACAGATTTGGGATCCTTTCCTAAGAGAAAAAGAGTGTGAATGAAGATCTTACCCAAGATGACCTCCGCAGCTCAAAGGCAAAGGAAATGATCCACCATTAATACCACTTGCCTAGGAGAATGTTAGTGTGCGTTGACGCATCTCTACACTCGTCAGCTTCAAGTACTTTGATTACGTTTACTACTGCAGACTTTTGTTTGCGTTATTGTTTCTATCAAATCGAAAAGTAGAAATCTAACCTTGTTGAAAAGCAGCCCACCAATTCAGCTTCTTTCCAGGTCAAAAAACAGTTTACTCGAAGACCATTTGCTAACTGTTTAATTTGTACAACACTGGCTAATTCAAATTCATTTTGTATAAAGCATACAATTTCCCCCCTCAAATTACAATTTGTGGGGAAAAAATGCATGCTTATTTTAAATGCTATATATGTACTGTACTGTACTGTATATGAGAATAAAAAGCAAACAATTAAAAATAAGATACATATATGCAATGCTGTGTTCACCGGTTTATCAGCATAACATTTGTTTCGGGTGTCCATGGCTTCTCCGGACTTTCCAAGGGACCCGTCGCTTAGAAAGAAACTAGAGGTTAATTATATTTTACACTGTGTTAAACTATAAATTAATCTTTTTAGATCTTCCTCGCATTTCTTTTATGAGAGCTTTGTTGACAAAAAACAAGCAAAAAAGAAGGTAAACCACAACTGCGTTGTCTCATAGCTACTCACTGTAACTGTCACATGCTCAAGCGTTGCAACTTCATTAGCCATTCCAGCTGCAACTAAAATTAGAAAACCAAGTTGTTTCAGTCAAATGAAACCAATGTAAAATAATTTTACCACAAATTGCAATAACTGCCCCAATGCTACAACTGTGAAAATAGCTGCTGGGCTAGAAATTTTTAAACTGCAATAATGAGCAAGTGTTAAATTCAGAGAATACATATGACTAAAAAATTTATAAAATAATTAAAGGAACTCATAACAAATTATGAATGTTTAAAATACTCTTTTTAATTATATCGATTTCTTCCGATTAATAATCAAAACAGCCCCCTCCCCTTTGTTTGACGTTGCTCCTAATATAGCCAATCGGCATTTAAGACATTAGGAGGTACAGAAGATAAGACATAATATGGAGAGACTGTAAAATGGTCTTTTTATCTTAAAAATTCTAAACTTTATGGACTCAGAGGAAGTGGTATTTTTATGTCACACTTCGCTGGAAAGCAAGAAAGAAGAAAATTAAGGACTAAAGTAGTTTGGGGCCAGGAGGTTTTTGAATAAATGGAACTCTTACGTCTGAGATCCTCTGCAGTAAATTGACAGTTTCACTGAAGTAGGTGCCATGCAGTGTGGAGCCTTCAAGGGTGGTACAAAAAAGACAGTTCCTGACTTTAACAGAAGCAGAACTTATCATGGAAAAGCGGCATTTTGGAGACAGCCCATACGATGTGAACTAGTTTTAAGAATTAAATACAGCTCAGGTTCAATCAAAGCTGGAGATAACATTTGGTCAGATCAAGCAAGTCAACTTTCATGGAACTCACGAGGAAGCTAGACAAAATTTTGATAATCATAATCTATTTTACGTATTTCTGTTATTGATGAAATAAGCTTAACTTATATCTTATATATTCTGGTGCGTTGGTTCTGGCAAGATGCAGCGAAAGGAATGTGCATCAAAATTTACGTGTTTTTAATGCGAATGTTTCTTTTGGTGCAGTGGAGCTCAGATATAACGAAGTTCAAGGGAGTCTTTTCTAAATTCGCTATAAACGAAATTCGTTATAGATAGGATAGAGACAAAGAAGAGACTTGGCATGGAAAGCAATCTTCGTTGTACCAGAAAAGGTTTTATGGGCTTCACTGCATATCAAAACCATGCCAGTTCACATTTCTCAAATGCTGTTATGCATTCACTGCACTTAAATACTTTTTGATTTAGGTAGACAACTGTATATCAACACATCGTCTGCCTAATACCAGCTTTTATCACCTTTGTAAATTAAAAATACTTTGAATTGACACTTTCAATTCAAATGTTTCAAAGGTGCCTACAAGGATCAGAAGTGAATTTCAAATTTCAAAGGACTGAAATCTTTTTACTTTTGTGGTGCAGGCTCGGGTCTTTCTACTAATTTTTTTTAAACAAGGCCAAATTTTAAAAATTGTGATATTTTTTACTACACTGGCTTCTCAAATCCAGTAAAAACGTCGTTATTATACGAAACCTTTTATTAATCATTATTTAACAGGAATATACTACGAGGTTACGTAACTTGTCTACAAAAACTATAAAAATGAAATAAATACATGTCTGACGGGCGAAGCATGAAATCTAAAGCTGCTTCCGCGCCTTTTATATTTTCGTTTTTGCCGTCATTCTTGTAAATAAAGAAGCTATATGAAATAAACACTTAAACCACCACTTTCTCAAGTGTACAAAATTATATTCAAAAATACACTTTTCCTTTACGGTTTTACGCTTAACTCCGCCTAGACCGGTCCCAAATCAGGTTGTGAAAGGAGGAGGGTTGACCAACTGCAGAAACAGTAAGAAGCTGCCAATCCAGTCAACATCAAGGGCGAAGTGCGAGAGTTGGGACAGCCGTAGGAGTATCATAGGGGAATGTGCCACCTGTGATGCCTCTAGATGTAAGACCCAAAAGCCCGTGGATTGCCGTCCTGAATGGTCAAGCCCTTGTGGGGGATCGAGTCCCCTGGCGCCATCTTGCTGTCCCATGTTCCATGTTCTGCACAAGACCGGAGAACCTTAGGTCAAAGGTAAAGTCTTTTACGCTTTGATCTTATTTTTATGAGGATCCTCGTGACGAAGTTAATACCTAAACATTAATGGACATTAATTTCGTATCTCTACGTGGATTTCTACTTTACACTACAGGCACGAATCGGTTTTCAGTACATATTATAGGGCAAATGCAATGAAAGCATTTGACCATCCTTTGTTAGCTTAGTTTACATAAGTGGTAAGAGTTTATTTGTTTGTGACGTTTAATAGTTCATGTGATGTAAATATGTTATACGCCCTTTATCGCTCAAAGGATGTTTGTTTACTTGAGAATATATGGGCACAAGCTTCGACTAAACAAGATGTGTACTCCCTTTTGATAAAAAAAGTTCAGTCCTCAAAAAATGGTCATCACAAAGGAACAATCAAAGCAAACAGGGTTTTCTTGAAATAGGTAACTCTCAACTACAGAACAAAGTACTTTGTTTTTTTTCTTTCCCTCATAATATATTTTGTCCAATACTCAAAAAAAGTTATGCCATCTCCTTAACACCTGCTGCAGAAGCAACAAAGAAAACACTAAGGTTAAAATCGCAATTTTCTATCGCTCTAATGATCAAAGGAACCATTTTTCTGCATAATCATTAGCAAGGTAAATTGAATGTAAATATTTTAAACCAGCACAGCTCCTTTATTTCTTTTCAAAACTTTGGGTGCGAACTTTGCTCTTCTTTACACACTTGCAGTTTAAAGACACGAAGAACGTTATTTGGTCCTTTTACCAAAAAAGGTATTAAGTGATACGCCATTCTCATGCTCAAAGTACTTCAAATTCGTAATTTTCTCATGAAAATGTCACAAAAAAGGGGATGTCTTTTTTGTGATGCTAGGAAAGAACCATGGTGGAAACGTAGGGTCCAAGACTCAATCAATGAAAGATGAAGACACATTAGTATTCTTGACACTGCTAGGAAAAATGAATTGAAAAGGACAAGAAAATTAAAGGAATTAGAAAGAAAATATCTCATTAAGAAGAAAGGATTGGGTAATGTAATAGAGAAACTAAAGCAACGCCTCCAGGACAAGTCTCTGAAAATAAAAAGTTACGAGCAGCGAATTGAACAATTCAGAATAAACAAATTGTTTCAAAGTGACCAAAAGAAGGTGTATTTGGAGCTTAATGGAAAAAAAAATTAGTAATGAAAAACCGGACGCGGGTGAAAGTAAGGCATTTTGGAGTGGGATTTTGGACAAAAATGTTACTCACAATGGAAATATAGAATGGCTTAAAGAATTAAGGAAAGAAGGGAGATATGAAGTAAAACAAAATGACTTACAAATCACAGTTGAAATGATTACTAAACAATGCCAAAAGATGCCAAACTGGAAAAGCCCTGGTCTAGATGGTGTCCAAGGGTATTGGCTTAAGAACTTTACGTTACTTCACGAGAGATAAGCAGAGCAAATTAATTATTTGACAATTAACGGAAACGAAATTCCGAAGTGAATGACCAATGGAAAAACTGTTTTGTGCCAGAAAGGTTGTGCGAAAGGCATAGAAGTGGACAACTATCGGTCAATTACGTGTCTACCACTAATGTGGAAACCGCTAACAGGTATAGTCTCAAATTCTTTGCACGATTTCCTAGAGATGAATAGTAAATTACCCACAGAGCAAAAAGGAAGTAAACGAAAAAGCAGGGGGGCGAAAGACCATTTGCTTATTAATAAAATGATAATACGTGATTGCAAAAGGAGACATACCAATTTTGGAATGGCCTGGATAGACTACAAGAAAGCTTACGACATGATTCCACACTCGTAGATATTGGAAACATTAAAATTGGTAAAGGCTGCGGATAACATTACTGAGTTTCTAGAGCAATCGTTGAAGAACTGGAATGTTAATTTGACTTATGCTAGTGAGTTTCTCGGCAATGTAAACATTAAAAGAGGAATTTTCCAAGGGGGCAGTTTGTCCCCCTAACTTTTTGTCATATGCATGATACCTTTAACTCATACATTGCGAAAGGTTAAGGCAAAATACACCCTTAAATCCGGTGAAGATGTGAATCACCTCCTTTTTATGGACGATCTGAAATTGTTCGGGAAGAATGAGAAGGAAATAGACAGTTTAAGCTCTACATTCCAAATATTTAGTAATGATATCAAAAAGGAATTTGGTATTTAAAAATGTGGAGTGTTGATCATGCATAGAGGATCAGTTGACAGAAGTAGAAATAATGGAATATCATTGCCAACAGGAGAAACAATAAAAAAAATTGACCAAAGTGGTTATAAATATCTTGGAGTCTTGCAATTTGACGGGATTATACAAAGAGACGTTATTGAATGTTTCAAACAGGAGTATTTTAGAAGGCTGAGGCTAGTTTGCAAGAGTAAGCTTCATGGAAGGAAAAAAATTAGGGCAATGAATACCTGGGCGATTTCGAGAAATATTCTGACCGTCAATAAAGAATTTCATCCAAAAAGTGACAAAGATCGACTGTATGTTTCCAGGAGTAAAGGAGGAAGAGGGTTGATAGGCTGCAAAGGATCTGTCAGAGCTGAAGAAAACAACCTTGGTTGGTATGTCGAGCAGCAAACTGAGCCACTGTTAAATGCTGTCAAAAGGAATGGAATAATCCAGACTGACAGTTCCTTGAATCCCAAAGACTATAAGAAGAGAGAAAAAGACCAGAATTTGAATTCCTGGAAAGAGAAGAAAACGTTGGACAATTTGTTAGAGAGTTGAAGGGAAAGGATGTTGAAAATTCTTGGAAATGGCTAAAGTCGTGTGATTTGAAAGCGTCTACTGAGGCATTAATATGTAGTACCCAAGAGCAAGTCATAAGAACGAATAGCATCAAGCATTTCAAAGATAAGACTAGAGAATCACCTTTTTGCAGGATGTGTGGTGAGAGGAATGAAACTGTTTACCATATAATTAGTGAGTGTACTGTATTGGCAAGAAAAGAATATCTAAAGCGTCACAATAACGTTTGCAAATATATACACTGGAAATTATGTAAAAAGTTTGATCTTGAAGCGGCAACGAAATGGTATGAGCACGAACCTCGGGGAGTGATGCAGAATGACTGATGTAAGATAATGTGGGATTTTGTAATACAATGTGATAGTACAGTGATTGCAAGAAAACCAGACATCGTTATAATAGATAAGAGTAAAAAACAGACAAAAATTATAGATGCAATACCTAGAGATGCGAGGGTGCAGGAAAAGAACAGGAGAAAGTTGATAAGTACAAACCTCTGAGAGATGAGATTGCTCGACTGTGGAAAATGAAGAAGATTGAAATTATCCCTGTGATCGTGGGTGTGTTGGGAACTGTCTCGAAAAACTTTGAAAGCTATGTTAAACAAATTGGAATAACAATGAATGTAGAACATGCCCCCAAAACAGCACTGTTAGGTACAGCCCGAATCTTACGGTTGGTCCCAGGGCATTAAAGCTACAGGTGTGATTTCTTAGATGACAGGTAGTTATCTGGGATTACACAAAATAATAACCGAAGCAAATGAGAACTAAAGTTTTGTGAGAAAACATAGCAAACATAATAATAAAAAATAATAAATGATAATAATAATTAATAATAACAACAATATAATTTCAAAAATGAACGGTACGAGGACGAGCCTGCACCAGTTACAGAAAATGAATAGGTGAAACTGTTGTGTAACGTAAACATACAGAATGAACATACCATTGGGGCTAAAAGACTTGACATTGTTGTCGTGGTTAACATTAATAAGAACTAGAACTTCTATGGCTTCCTCTGAGTCCATAAAGTTCAGAATTTTCAAGATTAAAAAGAACTGTTTGATTGTTGTAGCATACGTGTTCAGGAGAAAGAAGGAAAGGCTTGAAAAATTTCATGAGGAAAATCAACCGAGAGTGGAGTTTGACAAATGTGCAAGATGCACCGGTGGATGTTGCTGCAAAAGGGAGTGTGACAAAGAAATTGGTTGATTTGTTGATAATACTGGATTTGAAGTTGCAAATAACATTCCTAAAAATACCACATTATTAGAAACAACAGGTGTCCTCTAAAACGTCATGTATGTGTACCGCAAGCGAAGAGAGTCCTTGGGAGTCTTGGTCATTGGTTATAACCCTCTCCAAAAGTATGGTTAAGAAGCGACGTAAGATCAGTCTGAGGTCATTCAAATAATAATGAAAAAAAATGCAAGATACAAATTGTCTAAAAGAGACTAATTGAACCGTTAACACTTCTGTAGTCTATTTCACACGTCTAAAATCATTTCCCCACTTCAAGACCACCTGTATACAATAAGCTGTTGCGCTTTTAACTTAGATTAGTTTGAACTCTCTACCGTTTCTCTCTTAAAAACGATATCAAAATCCAATAGCCTACCACTTGTAACTGAAAAACAATTTGCACACCGTCCTTTTGACGTCATCGTGTGGTTTTAGCCCCAAACCACTCACAAGCTAAATTGGGGTTCTGCTACTCTACCATTAAATGATTTTAAGCAGTTAGCGTCATAACGTACCATGGAAGTCTTTAATAAGAGGTCTATTTTGAATTGGAATATTTGCAAAAACTTTCAGCAAGGGTGAACTCCAGGACGTCAGATACGGTACACTTGGCCAAATCTATAAAAAAAAAGAAACAAAGCAAAAGAATATGTTTTTATACTTATTCGTTAATGTATGATAACGGTCAATAAGAAAACAAAATATGTTTTGTTTACAAAAAAAAAAAAAGAATTGAACACGGTCCTTTCAAGCTCTGGGTTAGTTTTTAGAGGAAAAAACACAGAGGTAATGGATTTATCTGTTCGAAATGCTACATCAATAACATTATTGTTCCAAATNCATTAAATGATTTTAAGCAGTTAGCGTCATAACGTACCATGGAAGTCTTTAATAAGAGGTCTATTTTGAATTGGAATATTTGCAAAAACTTTCAGCAAGGGTGAACTCCAGGACGTCAGATACGGTACACTTGGCCAAATCTATAAAAAAAAAGAAACAAAGCAAAAGAATATGTTTTTATACTTATTCGTTAATGTATGATAACGGTCAATAAGAAAACAAAATATGTTTTGTTTACAAAAAAAAAAAAAGAATTGAACACGGTCCTTTCAAGCTCTGGGTTAGTTTTTAGAGGAAAAAACACAGAGGTAATGGATTTATCTGTTCGAAATGCTACATCAATAACATTATTGTTCCAAATCATGGGGTTCAGAGTAAAAATATGTTTAAGGCTGTGGTAGAAGCAAAGCTTAAAGAGGAAAGATCAAATTATGCCATTGGATTTAAACCATAGGAAGCCGAGTTAGATAAGTCTTCATGAGATTCAAAAGTTGCATTGTGAGGCTTCTCTAATTTTTTTTACTCATGCACATACAGCATTCTGCACAACAATGAAGTACCCTTAATGTTTTCTCTGGTTCAAAAAATAAATTAAACAGTTGACATTCTGCCTACTCATCCAATACAGCAGCTGTTTTGGATGAGAAGGCAACTAATTATTTCACTCCCTTTGTGGTAAAGTAGCATGTCATAGTACGCCTCTCTTTGTTTGGGTAAAAATTATGCCATCTATAAAATCCAGGGAAATAATTAGTATTTCAGTTAATCGCTCTCTGCACAAATGGAAAGTAGTTTCTTGTAAAGAACCAGACTAAAATTCATCTTATTGTTTTACGTCAGTGTCGTATTGGATAAGTCTTTCACGTCAGTGTTCTATTGGATAGGGTTTCACGTCGGTGCCTTATGGGATAAATCCTTTACGTCATTGCTCTATCGGATAGGGTTTTTGTCAGTGTCTTTTTGCTCAAGTCCTTTACGTCAGTGTTTAAGTGGACAACTTTTTTACGTCAGTATCTCATTACTAGTCCAATTACTAGCCCAGATCATCTAAATACATATTTCTTATATCAATACAGGTAAAACAACGTTAATAATTCATAGTACATAATGTATGCATTGGGTTTACTATCACAAAACGTGTGTAATTAAGGTTATAGTGAAAATAATTTTACAGAATCTATTCAAAATCCTTATCTGGACACTATGTTTTCACATTGACAAGTACCCTTAATATTTTCGCTTCCATGTATTTTGTGGGTCGACGACTATAATATCACTTTGAATTTGATAAAATAAGAAGATTTTCATTTTAATTTTTTAACACGTTTGCTCCCACTGGAAGAAATTTCAAGTAGTTTAAAAATAGCTCACACGTTTTTCCTGTGGCTGCATCGAGCACAAAGGGACATACTATGGCTTTCCACCTGTTCACAACATTGCGCCTGCTTTTTACACAATTTTTTCCCCTCAGATGGATTCCTCTGCATGACGTTCGAGCAAGCTAATTCAATATAACTGGGTATAATTTCATTTAAACAAACTGGGCCTTTCATTTATGGCACCACTGGTAAGCTATCGGGCCATACAGATCTCCATTTATGGAAGACCAGAACAGAGCGGGGGATACACGTAAACTGGGCCAGAAGTTATGCAATACACCACGAAAAGCAAGACATGAATCGCTTCCCAAAGTTCCTCTGTTAGAGCGTGGTTTTGCTTGCTTGATCTAGAATCGATGTCCAAGTGGTACTCTGGTTATCAAGTGGTAATTGGTTCGGCTTCCTTGTTTGCTACGCAGTTATAAAAGCGATAGTAAGTTGATACCTCCTTTAACTTCCTTCCCGCATCCTTTGTTTTAAACAACAACATTTTAACTGCCGCAATACTCTTTGAAAGCATGCAAATGACTGTTTATTGGATCATTTTTGTCTCTCCATAGAAAATTCGAATGATACGTTCCATATTTTCAGATCGGACTGCGTTAGCATTGGATGCGACCACTTAACTAAGTGGGCTAATGTTTACATGCCACAAGTTACTACTGAAGTTCTTTCTGGTCTGAACTGAGTAAAGATAAAACTTACCATTTGTTTAAAAACAAAACAAAACAAACAAACAAAACCTAAAAAACAACCAGATAGGAAAAATTAAAACAAAACGCATCAAATAAAAATTAATAAACCTTATTTTTACGGGGTGGGGATAGAAAGAAAAGAGAAGAGGAGGAGAGGGAGTGCCTGTTTAAATGAAAATAGATTTGGTTCTATATTTGGATTCCGTTTTATTACTAATATTTATTGCTTTTGGGAGTTCTGTGGGAAGAATATGGATCAATTCCAGCAAGTTTTTTCAGGTCCATTGATTAATTTTAGACTGAAAATGAAATGTGCGTCGGGATGACGGCGTCAAACAAACATTTGAATTTATCAAAAATTTAGATCATCAAAATAGCCGATTAAACAGATTTACGTATTAAATTAACGTTCACACGACGACGCCACGGTAAAGGGTTTTAACCAATTATCAAAACGATCTTGAGTCTAATAATCATGACTATCGTATTATGCTGGTTTTTTTATGTATGTTAACTTTAATTTTTCTTGTTTCGTTTGATAAAAAAATACCATGTACAGCCAACGCCGGGCAAGTAAATAAACAAATAAAAAAAATAGTAAATAAGTATAGATTTCCGTATTTTGTGACGATTATTAACACATTATTTTACAGGGCTCTTATTTACAGCACTTTATGTATTTGCAGGTAATTCAACAATTGTGTGAAAATAAAGCAAACAAGCAGATGATGATTATCAAAAATGGGGCAGCTCATACCTTAGCACTTGTAACCAGTCGCCAAGTGTTTAACAAGCCAAAACCGTGTTTATGGCTATGAGGGAATCCGGCTCCATTACGATGCCATTCTTCTTCATCGATATTGACCTAAAATATTGAAAACAAGCACAAATGCCACACAGGATTAATATTCCAAATTAATACTATTTCACCAGCTATTTGTTTAAAAATATTAATATTTTGAGCTTTTTTTGGCGTTAAAGGTGTTACTGTATGTAAGTATGAATGAATATGAAAAAAATAAGGAAAATTTGTTTAGAGTTTAACCTAGGTTAAGTTACTAGTAGAAAACGGTGTAATGCAGTGTAATGGGCATTATCTTCTTCCAGTTTTCCCAACTTAAAGGGTCACCATGTCACAAAAACCAGTCATTAACATAATGTGGTTATTACTGTGCACGGCCCAATTTTCTTCCCTCGGCTATCTTTTATTGGGGCTTGCCTGGTTTACAAATGTTTCCCTACATTGCAGTATATTAAGCTGAAATGCGAAGTTCAATCCGACAGGAGGATTACAAACGCTAATAATGAAAAGTAAACAACCTTCGCAAAACTCAATCTGTCCAAGGTGTACTAATAAAAATAAAGTTGTCAAATAAATGAATCAAAAATTTTTTCAATGGCCTGTAAAAATTATTGTGGGTGGGGAAAGCATCTTTATTTCACACTCAGCCATAATGTTTCCATCATGATGCTCTTGTTTATATGTATTTTCGATTATTGTATATTTATCACTCAATGCAAGATGTTTCTTGCACATGTAATAAAAATTATCCTCAGTAAAAAAAACAATGATTGCCTCCGGGAAATTAATTGCAAAAAATTCGTTTGAGCTCTCACCAGATAAAAAATATAGATTTTCGGTTATCATACCCTGCTATGCAATTTTTCTGTACATACTTATTAGTATGCTCCCTAGGGCCAAATGAACTCTTGTTTTAAGTATTCAGGAAGGTTTGTTTACTGTTTTATAACGAGTCTTAGTTAATCTAAACCTACACCACTTCATTGCTTGTATCTAACGAATATCTAATCCTGTCAGTCTAAATCAATTTCCTAATTATATATTGATGGTTGAATGATAACGAGGTCCATTTTCCTAGCTTACTAGTACACAACTTCAGTGAAAAAAAACAGCATTGCAAACGAATTTTCAAATATGTTTTTGGTAGAGAATCCCATTCAACATTAAGCAAATGGCCGTGGTCATGTGCTTTGTGTATCCCAGTTCTGAAGAAATAATATGCTAGAGTCTACTAGATACAACTTTCTCAAAACGTTATACTCTAATTGATTAAATGTAAGCCTGCAACGGTGCGACTGTGCAATCACTGGCAGAATTATAACCACCAGTGATACTGCGCGGCCTAAAAAATCTAGGGTTTTTTTCATGTAGAGAGAGGGGTTCCGTGAATTTAAGTGTGTAATATAAAAGCTACCAAGCAGGAAATTAAGCTGGATTACACATGGACTGCACGAATAAGAACTATATTATGGGGTTAGAAAGCGTCAAAGTATAAGTGCACAAAAAATGAAAAAGGGCGATAAAACAACCCCCCCCCCAAACAAAAACTTAAAAAAAGGTAAAAACCATCCAAAAGAAAAACTCCCCGGATATACAAAATGATATCTAAGATAGGTGCGCACCAAACTGGATCCAGTTCGGTGCTGACACTTCATTTTTCAACAATTCCAAATTCTATCCATATATATTATTGCGAATCGAAGAAAATAACATGTGAACACCATACACAGAAATACCTCCACCCATTCAAAACAACAAAAAAGGGCCTGCGTCTTGAAAAAAACATAACTCGTAGTAGTCAATGAAAGATATAAATATATTCGGGGATGGATGTGCTTCTGGGAGAGTGCAGTAACAAAATCTAACTTTTTCCAAATGTGGCAAATCATCTCTCCCAGCATAGGAAGTCCATAATAAATTGGTCAGTTGGATTGGAGGGCGAGAGTCAGATAGAGACTCTGTAAGGCCTCAGAAAACACAAGGCAAAAATACTAAAAACTTTTTCTAAACAGCTATCAATAAAATTTATCTTAATACCATACGTCACAAGAATAAAAATAATGGCGCATTTAAGGCGTATTTTTAATGAAAAATCGAGCTGAAGAAACTGTACAATTCTTTAGGAAAAGATTCGTTGCAGATCATTTTGTTGATCCAGGATTGCTTTCGACACAACTGGCTGCGAAGAAGAAAACCCAGCAATGCCAAGGATAAGTTTGATAGATACATACCTTTACTGCCGTGAACACAATGATGTGCTGTACATCCCGCCACGTAAGACACGGTCTTAAAAAGGAAAGAATACCAAACGGCCCATGATTAAAGAGTCACATTTTTCGCAAACTCTACTATCTTGTTTAAATTTTTGTAAACAAACTAGCAAATGGCTATAAAAAGTAACAGTATAAAAGCCATTGTTCCGACAAAAAAAGAGAAATATACATTGTATTGAACTGGGTGCAAACAACTGATGACCAAACTTAGCCAGCTAAAACTTTCTAAGCTCCATCAAGTCAATTCTCCACCCCAACCTTGATCTTGTTATGAAGGCAGGGCTGAAAGTACAATCGGAATCGCATTTGGCTATGAAAGCCGGAAGTATCGGTTTGAACCCAAATGAGCACAATTTACATTCTTCACTAAGTTGTTTCAAATTCCAAATCATCTTCTTCAATATTAATTTTTAAAAAATCAAACAAAATGCTAAACTTAAATTAACGGATACCTGTTTCTAAAAAAACACGTATTAACGTATATTCACCTAAAAATTTTATGTAGATAAGATCCTTATGCGAATAGATCCCTTTATTGCATAATATTCTATGGCGAAAATTTACAAATTAGCGTCTACTGATCAGTGACTAGTACTCGAATGGGCTCTTTTGATAAGATTTCCATGGCGTGGCTCTGAATAAAACCTTATTTTGCCCTGTCGCTTAGCAGCTTAGCAATAAAAAACAATGTTAGGTTTATGTGGTCACCAGGGTAGCTTTTGTTAACCTCTTAGCAACAGGCTATGATATGATACATTGTTCGTCGACCACGTTGTAAATGGTGCTCTATCCTTTTATGGATACTTTTTGAAAACTCCAATTCCGTCTAAAAAATGTTACCATGAAATTCAAAATTGTCACCTATTATTTGCAAATCTGCTCGAGTCAGTTCGATTTTCCAAAGCAATCATCAAAAATTAATTCCGCTATATAAAAATTTGTAAGTTAACGATGTGCGAAACTGTTGTCTCAAAGGAATTCATAAAAATGTCTTGAGATTAATTTTATCAATAGCAATAAGCAGCCTTTGCTTTCTTAAAATTGGTGTTATTTAGTTATTACGCTGACTCAAAAGTTAAAAACAATTTAATCATACCAGGGGCCTACGAGGTTATGGGCAATTTTTATAAAGCAGATGGGTGAATTTATTTACTTTGATTAAAGATTTGCTAAAGATAAAATTCATCACCAAATGTCTAAACTAAATTTCGTTTACCGGAAACCCACACATCGCTTGAAACAGTAAAGACTAATATTGGTTTCAAACGTTTCATATGCAGAAAGTGGCTCTGGTTCCACAAGTTTTAAAAAACATTTTTCTAGCAAAAATAAGAGCTATGAAACGTAAAACTAGCCATAGTACGGCTCTTAAAAACCAACACCCAAATTTGAGAAAGAATGTATTTAGCTGAATTACGAGAATGGACATTATTCGGCGTCACCCTTTCATTTCCTGTTCTTCTATTGAAAGATTCTGAAGATGTAGGAGCAGGAAGGTAATACTAAACAACATTTTTGTGGAGTAAGTAACAAATATAATAAACTTAATAACTTAATAAACAATAACTTAATAAACAAGATGTCCAGAAATTAGACCCAATGCTATTATCTTAAATGCAATGCGCATGACAATACCACAGTAATTAGGGGGAGACAAAACCAAAGCCTCAATACTACCAGTTCGTTAGTGCAAACGAGATTAGCAGCCTATTGGCGACCAGTCACACTCTACGAAAATAAGTGTGAACAAACAACAGTAAAAAGTTATATAAGACGCTACTCTAGCGTCAACTGTCATTTTCAACCGCTTTAAACATTGAATTTCTATGATGCTATTTTCGCTACCAAGAAAAAAAGCTGAAGGTGTTAGCTGTAAACACTTTACTGGTGTGACGAGTGATGAATACAATTTATAGTTGAAACTTGGCTCTAGCGTATCGCCAAAGTGTAGTGACGTTCATTCCATTAAGGATGTAATGTGTTATATTTATCCAAAGTTTACTTCACAACCTCTGTCCAACCCTTTAAAATATTAAACAAGAACAGTAATTTTTTAAAGCTTTACCTAACTTCCAGCATCAAAGCAATGATGCCTGCCGCCAATGGTGCTGCTGCACTTGTCCCAGTGTGTCTGTCTGTACATCCAGATCCAGACCCAAGCCTCCAGTCTGTTGTTACCTGTGTCGGGCAAATAAAGCCAATAATTTAAAATTTGGTGTTTAGTGATTGACATTCTGGGTCATATTGTGATAAAAAAACCCTTTGATGAAGATAAGAAGGAACTTACAAACACACTGTATTCT
>RDPX01000460.1:169998-201373 GCA_003991215.1 Morbakka virulenta | reverse complement strand
GTAGTAGTAGTAGTAGTAGTAGTAGTAGTAGTAGTAATGATAATAGTAGTAGTGATAGTAGTAGTAGAGGTAGTAGTAGTAGTAGTAATAATAGTAGTAGTGATAGTAGTAGTAGTAGTAGTAGTAGTAGTAGTAGTACTAGTAGTAGAAGTAGTAGTAGTAGTAGTAGTAGCAGTAGTAGTAGTAGTGATAGTAGTAGTAGAGGAGGTAGTAGCAGCAGTAATAGCAGTAGTAGTTATACCAGCAGTAGTGATAGTAGAAGTAGCAGTAGTGGTTGTAATAGCAGTAGTAGTAAGTGTAGTAATGGCACTACTAAAAGTAGTGGTGGCAGTGATAGCAGACATAATAGTAACAATAGTGGTGTGGAAATGGTAGTAGTAAATAAATATCAGAAAAAGTAGCTCCAGAAGCAGCAAAGAGCTCTTCTTTATGAGCACACTAATAGTCAAGATCCTTTAAATTTTAGATTTAAACGGTCTTCTAATGCTTTATTCTTTCAACGAACTGTTCAGAACACAAAGTATCACTATTAACTACCACAAATTGAAAGTAATTCTTAGAGCTAGGGCCCTCAACTTTGGTTTTACTGCCAACATCAACCGACAAGGTACTAGGTTGCTAATTTTAGGTAACGATTATATATAAAAAAAAATAGTAATGTATTTATGTTTTACCAACTGCAACAAAACAAAGGCCACACAATTTCTCAAATTAAAAAAAAATTGTGATAGAGCAACAATACTCACCTATTGTAACAGTAAATATGGAATTCGCATAACCATCAAAGTTGCAATTGTCTCGAAAATGACCACCATTGCCAGATGCGACAACATAAATACCACCATAGCCTTTTCTACCAGCCATAACACCATGGGCAAGTGCAGCCTATTTAACAAAAGTAATTGATGAAACCTGATAAACTAAATTTAAACTAAAACTGAGCTTTGAAAATTAAGTAAAGTTCAACTATCCGGACTGCCTCAAGTTTTAGTGACTGGTCAATTTCATTTTATGACCGGTAAAATAAAAATCATTTTACAAAACTATCAAAACAATACGAAAAATCGTTGATAAAACACAATAAAAGCATGGGTGATGCCACAGCTGATGCACACGGAGGAGACAGTACTTATCTCTAAATAGCTGTCTTTGTCAGATTACATTATACAGCCACAAGTCTATTCCCCATTACCTTAGTGAAACCACAAACATAGCTTTCCTCTTGTTTGGGTTGACTTTGGACTGTCTGACAAACAAAACCAGACCTAACCAATTCCCATTACCTTTGTGGGAAAAGCAGTTATTCATTCAGCTTAACAAATTCAGGCACAGACAAATCCCAGTTATGCAAGAAGGAAAACCAGCCATTCATTATCATTTTTCCTAATCGCAAAAAAGTGATGCAAAAGTCCCTAAGCTCGAATTCTACTGTGAAGCATAACGCTTGAGTTCCAGGCTAGCTTCGGTTACCAGCACAAATTCTCTACCCGCTTGATATCAGACGTCCCGCCATAGGGGGAGAAAACGAAGTCTCAATTTAGTATCTGCTGACGAGTAAGTCGAGAATTTTGCAAGCGAGATTGAAGGCTATGCTCCCGAACAAATGTCAAATTGTGACGAAACTGGACCGAACAGGCCGAACCTTGACTGCAATACATAGCGAGGCTTAGGGAAAGGTGGCAGAAGAAAAGGTAACTTTTAGTACCTGTTCGAGTGTAATGCATGTTCCCCGAGCTGTTTCCGTGGTTTGAATAAAAAACAATTTCCGTAAAACTATAGCAACGACAAAAATGCAGGGTCTATACCGGCATTTTTAGCGACTGGTTCCACAATTCTTTTACCCCATATTTCCAGAAAGAGCTCGTAGAGCAAGACTTTGAACTCACAGCTCAGTCATTTCATAACTGCTCTGCCTACTTTAGTGAAGATGAGTTGGTTTGCTGCAGGGAAAGTTTCTGCTTTACTCCTTCCCCCAAACACCACGTCGTTAATTCAACCAATGGACCAAGGTGCTTCAGAGAGCATGGAATGACTGTACATGAAATCAGTATTGCGCGATCTGATTTCGCAACATACTCTTTCGATGACAAATTTTTTAAAGTCAATCCACATTCTAAAGGTCACACAGAGAATAAGCCTTTCATGGGAGCAAATTTCACCAGATTTTATTCCGCGCTCGTGAAGAAAGTTATTGCCAGTTCAGTAAATCCCTTCGTAACCGTGACAGAAATGGTTTCGAATATCAATGCACAGTTCAAATCGCAAATTGTTGAAGTGTCAGCTTCCGACATCAAGGAATGGCTGACCATGGGCAAACCAGACCATAAACACTTAGATGCGCTGGGCATTTTTGAAATGGTCAAAGAACAAGACAAGGTCAATGATGTGGAGTAGGAAAATGAGGATGATACAGATTTGGTTTTAGAAGTAAATGCTCTGTGTCAAATGCGGACATGATGTAAATATTTGACAAATGTCTGATATGGCTTCGATGGCAATTGGAGGATTTTGTCAACAACACTGTTACCCTCTTATGAAGACGGCCTTGAAGCGAGAGGCAGTAGGGGTCCAACCAACAATAGCCAAATATGTATAAACCTGCATGGAAAGAAGAGCATTTAGTTTTATGTGGCTTGGTTCATTTTCCTTGTACTTATCTGATTTCGAATATCCGGGTCATTTTGTAATACCTGTGTCCTACGAACTTCGGATGCTCCACAAAGCACAGGATATGAAACTTTCTTGTACTCAAGATGGCTACCACGATTTTTCTATTTCTTACACAAGACCTGAGATGACTAATTCTCTTCTTACTATCCATGCCAACACTGAAAGTAAATTTTATTTTGATGAACATATTACACACTATCTTCCAACAAGAAAATCTGCGGTCAACAATCTACTGATCTCTGAATCCTTTCCACAATTATCACACCAAGCAACCTCTACCTATCAGAAAAAATAACACTCAACATTATTGGCATGACATTTATTTCAGTCAGGGCTTAAAACGTAATAATCCACCGTAATGCGAGAACTCTTGTAAATTTCTACCTTATCCACCCGCAACGGAAAACAAATTATTATTATTAAAAGCGTAAACCAGTTAATTTAGTACCCTACTTTCTTACACAACGGGGATGCCATTTTCAGTCAAAGCCTAAAAACTACGGCATTTATTAATAAGTTTGAATTCTGTTGGAATAAATTTATAAAAATACACCGTAAGCAATAAGTTTCCATGCTTGCTCTTCAATGCATTACAAAAAAACCTCAGGCAAATACTATTACTAAGAACAAATTACAAGATTTCAATATCATTTTCATTCCCTATTTGTCCCAGGTTGGAGGTCATTGACTCTAAGAATAAAGTTCCTGCCACAATCTTTCCTCCTTCTTTACATCTTAGATTTTATTGTAAATTATGCACCAAGTTCTTACGATTCGTAGTAGCATAACCGTATTTCTTGTGGCCATTCTTACCTTTCAACTTCCTGGACGTGATCAACTTTGACAGTCAAATAGTGATGCTAGCCTCTTTCATACCACATTATCTTCACATTCAATGGCACGGTTCCGTCTACTAAGTCCCATGAGTGCCCAGCCCAGCTCAGCTCGCGCATGCTTTACCAATTTACAGTTAATGCAGGCAAGCGGGAAGACTTTAGGAAATGAAATTTATCGGACCGTTGAGATAGAACACCATGAGCGGTTACCAACATTCTCTACCGACCTTGTATTTAAAGAATAAGTCACAATTCAAACTACATTGTCCATGTAAAAATAATAAAAACATATAAAACACTAGATACCTGAGCAAATTGATGAGGACCATCCACAGTCTTTCCGTTATCATCCGGGCCCCAACTGTAAAATACGGGAAAAAGCACGATGCTTAAACAATTTCCTTAAAAATTTCCGAGGGGGATTTCCCCAGCTACAAGCAACTTTTCAGCTATTGTATTGTTCAGTGAAACCTTGTGATGGAAAGGGCAGGTCTGCAATTTTTAATTAATCTCACTTTGGGATACTGGTTTACGACCGGGATTTCAAAAGTTTAATGATAACAATTAGGCTCTTACCAGGACCGGCTTTTACTGCAGCAGCACAAAACTTTCTTGCCAACAAAAAAAACCCCGAATGAACGGTCATTTAAAGGATGAGGCTCCAAGACTTGGTTGCAACATGAAAGTTAAATTGCAACGTTTAAAATGCGAATCGGGAAGATATGAGCAAACGGAGAGTATTTTCAAATTTTCAAAGGGTACCAAAGCGACTGAAATAAGATATCAAAGAACACTGGGAACGAGCAGGGGGTGAACTACTGTAGGACGTTGAAAAGTGACTGTGATGCAAAAGTTTATAGCCGTCAGGAATAGCAGCAAATGTTTTTCAAAGTTGCAAAAGGAAGTTTTTAAATCTCTTTTTAACATCTGTAGTAAATATGCAGGACATTGATTGTCAAAAACAAATGATATGCAAAATGGGACAAACAATTATGTCTCTTTGAAATCAGCACTTTCAAATTGGTCAAAATCAGTTTTCAAATAAGAAATAAAACTCTGTTGAGCAGTGTAATCAAGACAAAGGCAGCCGTGAATAAGTCGAAATAATACGGCTTACAGATATAAGTGGAATCCACAGAGTATTTATGGTGGACGCATTTATCCTAAGGATGGATGGCCGGTCATTTAATGAGCCTGCTTTCATTTTTTCCTTAACAATAAACCGTTTCATTTTAAGGCTACCTAGCTTTGATGGAATTTATACATCTCTGCAGATAGCGCGAGTCGGTTCAGTAAAGTTTTGATTTATACGCGCAAACAATGTACTACAATAAAAAGGGAGTTTTTAAACAATGGTCTCTGTTAAAAAAATTCAGAAATAAACTCGTACAGCTGAGGACCCTTCGCCACATGTAAAGATGACTACCTTTATATGAAAATTTAACAAAGGACATAATATTTCTACCAGTTTAAAAAATGTCCCTGCTAATCTACTTAAAAAAGTATTCTCTTTTCACACTTGCCTCGTTAAGGCAATTCAACGATTGTTTCATCTGCAGAGAAACTTAGGGTGCTAATTCAGCTATTTATTTGAAAGTTTGATTTTTAATTCTTTTGGAAAGAGCTCATAAAAAACCAACCAAGCTTCAAAACAAATGCCTAATTTTTTCTAAGAATGCAAATGTTAACCCGGTTGCCTCTCCGCATTGGCCATCTAACCTCTCCAACATTTCAATTCGGAATTTACGATCCCCGAATGAAGAGTCATTTTCAGGCTTTCAAGAATCGATTTTCTCCAATCTAGAAAAACGGTGAATCAAGCATCTTCTTTGATACTGGCAGTAAATTTTACTCTTAATAACAATTACATTTTCCATCCTAGCGACGGGAAGTTAAATGCACACATATTTATCAACAACATATTCCTTTCCTAAAAGGGCGTTTCGGGCAATCAGAGTTTCCTTGAACTCAGGCCCGTTGTTGTTTCTGGGTGTCAATACTAAATCCACAGTAAACATTTAATTTTTCACCCACGACTATATAATTGAAAATTAATACTCTGGTACTTCCACAACACAGAAAAACTGCAGCCCACAAGTGTGGTCTACGGAAGGAAAAACAGAATATCAGTGCACATGGTTGATCCGTAAAAAGCGATATGCTGACAAAACGAAAGAGCCATTCCACTGAATGATCATGTCAACATTACTTACCTACAACTATAAACATCATTGACATCCATTTTTGTGTTGAAGGCCATTGCTTCAAGACTGTCGGTCATAGGACCATCGAGTATTCTGACACCTTGACAAGATAAAATCAAACGACAAGATTAGATGTAAAGTTCTATAGTACAAAACATAACACAAATCTCATATAGCAATATTTAAGAAGAATAAAGAAGGAGCCGTTGCTTAACGGTTAGTGCAACTGGACCGTAACCAAGAATTCCGGGTTCGACTCCCCGAGCGCCCGAGCGGGGGACTTTAGAAATTCACAAAAGAAAAAGCCATTGGTTGGCGTCAGAAAGGGCATCCGGGCAAGTAATTCCTTTCTGCCAGATCAAAGTCCTTGTGAAGGGCACCGTCTGTGTCCCAACCTACTGGGGAAAATGACGTTAAAACAACAACAACAACAAAAACAAAAACAAAAACAAAAAACGTATTTGGAAATCGTATAATCCATTAAAGGGGTTGAAAACAAAAGAAAATAATGCTTGAAATCACGCCAGAGGCCTCCGCACTCCAAAAAGAACCAAAAAGTCTTGTACTTAAAGTATAACATGTCTGATCTGTAAATATTAAATTGTCTTCTCTAGAAGGGAGTCAAATCAGCTTATGATTACCAAAAAAACCGATATTGTCATTAGAAGTGCACTTAATGGTTATTTTTTACCATGGTAGCATGAACTTTCCTTCTCAGACGTGGGGTAAATGTTTGATTTGAAAAGCTAAAATATTAATATTAAACTTTTTTTTTAAATATTAAATGTTATTTTTTTTACTTCTAAAAAGTTCGAATGTAGCTTAAGCTTTAATCTGGCTTTCATGACTGCTAAATTGGTGAAAGAAAAAGCCATCCAAAATACTGTTTTGAGACACACACACACCACACACACACACACACACACACACACACACACACACACACACACACACATATATGCATGCTTCTAGGTGTGGGTGCGGGGAAATTACTTACAGTTACATAAAAAATGACGTGCTTTTATTCTGCCTTTGATTCTACAAGCACTCAATATCAACTGCAACTAAAAGATGCATTAGTAAACTATAATGTTTACTCAATAACTACAAGTAAAACTTAATCCTTGCTTGTTAGCAATGACCCAGCCTAGGAGGTTGTGGCTAATTAATAGTTGACACAAAGAACGACAAACCGGTGATAAGCAAAGGCAGAAATGATACCAATGTAGAGCAACGAAAAAATTCATAGTTGTTCTCACCAAACAGCTTTTATAAACACAATTTTCGAAAAAATATACTTGAGATTTATTTCAGTAATAATTCAATCACCTGAAACGTGTGCACCGTATGCCACACCGACAGCACAATACTCGTTAGCAACAGCAGCAATCTCTCCTGCACATCTACAAAAAGAGTTAATAATGTACATTGAAGGAGAAATGTGTCAGCTCACTAAAGGATTAAGTTTCTCTATTTCCATAAAGAGTAACAGTACTACCATGGCATTTAAAAACAACTGCGTGAATTAAGAGCAATTAAATTTCAAATTCTTAGAATCCTATTATTAAATGCCGATATTAAATTCTATCATGGATCGTTATGATTAAACTCAACCTACAAAATCATTTTGAACAAAAAGGTCCAAGTCAAGCTACTTATTGCTTTAAATCAAATCAAATTTTCCACACATTCAAAAATTTGAGCTCTAAATTTAAACAAAAATATTAAAAAACTAGTTGAAACTAATTAAAAGAATTAAACGTTTTAAATAAAAAACACTAATCATAGTTACTCTTTAAAATTAAATAATTAAAAGTAAAGGATCCAATTTTAATTCAGTATTACAACTTACAATTTATCTGGCTCCTGACTCTCCTCGCGTCTTGTGTCTATCTATTTCGCTGGAAATATTCTTTTTATGCATCATTTATAAAACTCTGTGAACGCATGATAATGTCTCGCCAAGCCCCCACCACCGAGGATCCACTAACACCAGATCAAGCAGGTTTCCGCCCTGGAAGATCATGCTGTAGCCACGTCTTGAATCTGACTCAATTCATACCGGATAGGTTTGAGAACAAACAAATAATAGGAGCTGTATTTGTCGACCTTACAGGAGCTTATTATACAGTCAGCCACAGATCTATCCTCCTTAAGGTGGCCCATATGACCCAAAACTCCACCATTGTGCGTATCACTGGATCACTTTTCGAGAACAGGTCTTTCTACGTGGAAATGGATGGCAGGAAGAGTAGGTGGAGAAATCAGAAAAATGGCCTCCCTCAGGGCTCTGTACTAGCCCCATTATTATTCAATATTTGTAAGAACGACCTACCCCAACTCCAGGACATCCGGAGGTTTATATATGCTGACGATCTTTGCACAGCAACACAGTCTCGATCCTTCAAGACCATCGAAGAAAGACTGACCAGGGCCTGTTATCTCTCTCAGATTACGACAAAAAATGGAACCTTAAAGCAAATTCCACAAAAAAACAGATATGTTTATTCCATCTGAATAATCACCAGGCAAAAGGGATATTCCAAATAAAATGGGAAAACAAAGATCTGGAAAGTCATCCGCATCCAGTCTATCTTGGTGTCACCATCGATAGAACACTAAGCTTTAAGGAGCATGTCACCAAGATGAAAAAGAAAGTGGTGACCAGAAATAATCTCCTCAGCAAAATAGCATCCACTAATTATCCAAAAACACTAAAAATGACTGCCATAGCAATAAGCTACTCCACCCCAGAATACTGTGCTCCTGTGTGGGAAAGATCTAGCCATTCTAAGAAAGTGGATATCGAGCTGAACTAAACCTGCAGATTAATCACTGGTTCGTTAAGATTAACACCCCTACCAGTGCTGTATAAACTGGTTGGCATCGCACCACTGGACATCCGTCGAGATGCTATAGCTAGAATGGAAAAGACCAAACAAGTAAATGATCCCAGGTATCCACTTTATAATCATCCCGAAGCAAGCAGACGTCTGAAATCAAGGAAGAGCTTGATAACCGTGAAAGAATTAGAGACACAAGACCTCTCAAAATACAGACTGCAAAAATGGAGAAAGAGAGAGAGACCCAGACCCACAATAGTGGGTTCCCCAGCCCAAGCGAAGAAGATCTGCCAAGTGGATTCTCCCTCACAAGAAGAAAATTGGTCACCCCGAATAGAGCTAGTCGGTAGGCCAAGGAATAAGCCCTTGAGGTGGGGTTATACAAATAGTGCAGAGTGCCCATGCGGAGAACTAAATCAAACAATGACCCACATATTGCTCAACTGCCCATCAGGACCTATTTGCTGGGACAAAGACCTATAGGCAGCAAATAAACAGCTTTGCAATGGGTAGAGAAATGGTGGGATAAGAGATGATGACTGGAAATTCATTTTCTTCCCCCTCGCCTCTCCCTCTTCCCCCTCTTATCTGTCTGTATGTCTGTCTCTCTCTCTGTGTCTCCCCCTCCACCATATTGCTCTGTCTCATTTACTCTGTTTCCTTTTTAGAAGCATATCCCTTCCCGTTGATCCCATACCTCAAACTGTGACATCAACACGGCATAATAAACCACATTTTGGGTCTTGACAAAGAGCAAAATCCAGCTTTCTAATACTTAATGTATCGCTGGCAGGTGAACACATACTAATCAACACAGACTTTCTACTGTTACAACAGATGTTGGCAGTCAGTGTCATTTCACATATAATTAACATTTACTCATTATTTTCACGCCCTATTTGCTTTTTAGAAAGTATCAATATTTAAGTTTTTCACTCTCATATTTTACTCTAACAAGTCTTGTTATCGAAAACTATTTATGTTCAGGTTAGAGGAGACAAAGCAGTTATTTTCTGAAGTCTTTTGTCCTTACTTTTATAAACAAAATTAAAAGGTACATTTAGAGTTTACATTTATTCCATTTTTATACAATGCATATACCTGGTACCATGGTGGTTAAGACCTGCTTCATCAACACGTGGCATTGGATCTGCGTCATTTGAATTGAGATCCCAGCTCCCTTCAGCAGACTGTCAAAAAATAATAAATACTTAATTTCTACTTAAATAACATTTTTCGTCCTAACTTGGCGGAGTTCATACTTCGTTTGGCAATTCATTACAGCATTTAGGAATTATTTAATCAAGTGATCTCCATATTAATAGGTTTCAAAAAACTTTTATTGTGGTGGTAAACTCTTGGCGGTTAACGAATCACATCAGCCACTTAAATTCTGCTGTTTGAAAAAATCATACAAGTATAAAGTTACTTCACATATTAACATATTCAATCAAACTAACAATAAAGCCAATAGCTTTTCAATCTGACACAAACACACACACATTTGCTTCATCAACAAGTGGTATTGAATCTGCATCATTGTGTTTGGGTGCTCAGCTCGCTCTTTCCAGACTTACAAAAACAATGAACACTTACTTTTTTCTTAAACAATATTTCGAGTTCCAAATTGTCGTTATAATTACTTTTGCAAAGTACCTTATTAAAGCATTTAGGGCGTTGAGAATGGTCACAAGGATTAAAGGGAAAATTATCAGAAATGAGAGCTGAAGAAATTACTAAAGTAAAGCAACTGGATGAAAACGCTCAACTCAGACCGGAATAACATAAACAAGAGCACCAAATGTCAGAAAAGCTCAGTAGATTAAAAGTGATTAAAGTATTTGAAAATTTTTTAAAATTTTATAAAATTGGTTAGTATCTGCAGCTCCAATATGCACTATATGCTTTTTTATCTTCAATCAACTTACACTCTTTCAGGAACTGCGAAGCCTCTCCAAAAAATTCTCCAAAGGCGAATTTTTTGTACCCTTGCATTGTGCTTTTGACTAAACTTCACAAACGGGATATTTCTATAAAAATACTGGGCACGTGCTATTTCATTCCACCTATCAGCCTTAAGGTGTACGGTCTACCTAGCTGGCATCACACTGGCACTTAAACTAAACATCGATAATTAAGTTTTTTGCGGGCGAGTGATCCTTTGTAGACGAAGGAAGAATTTTTCGCGTGGTAAAAATAACTTTATGTGAGTAACACGATAACATTCTTAAACTGCCCTGGTAATTTGATTTTCAAAATTATTAGAAACGGGCCCTGTCAAGGACAGTTTCAGGTAAATAGCGCCTTTTGTGGACCCTGTTTAATAGGGTTTTTGAAACTAGATAATTTGTAGTGAATTACTTTTTCTAAAACATAAGCAGGCATGGAGACAAACGGTAGAAAAGGAAATGGTGGGGTCATTTCCTTTTCACTCCTGGTCATTACTCCCACAGCCCGCTTGTTACAAAACCAGTTGAGAGCCTTTGATGTTGCCTTCTGTTTTATAGGGCGTCGTGGGCAGTAAGTATACATGGAAAAAACAGAAGAGGGANCAAAATTATTAGAAACGGGCCCTGTCAAGGACAGTTTCAGGTAATTAGCGCCTTTTGTGGACCCTGTTTAATAGGGTTTTTGAAACTAGATAATTTGTAGTGAATTACTTTTTCTAAAACATAAGCAGGCATGGAGAAAAACGGTAGAAAAGGAAATGGTGGGGTCATTTCCTTTTCACTCCTGGTCATTACTCCCACAGCCCGCTTGTTACAAAACCAGTTGAGAGCCTTTGATGTTGCCTTCTGTTTTATAGGGCGTCGTGGGCAGTAAGTATACATGGAAAAAACAGAAGAGGGAGCCATTAAGGGCTTGGGCTACAAATAAACATCACTCTGACAGATTGCCATCAACAAGAGGCCATTGGAGGTACTTTGCTGCGGTCCTCTGTGTCAAAGGGCATCATGGAAAGTAAGCAGACACGAAAAAAGACCAGTAGAAGGGGGCGTCAAGGGCTGGAGCCATTCCCTGACGTCATTCCGACATCTCACCACAGGGCGTCGTGGACAGTAAGAAAGCAAAGGTTTAGTTCTACAATTATTTCAAACTTTCGAAAATCTGTTCAAAAAGGTGAGTTTACAAAAATATGGGTATGGGAATAATTAATATATTATATGTGAACTAAGGGTATGAAATCTATCAAAACAACTGTACTCTAAGCAAGTAGCCTTACATTTCCAACAAATTACATTGAAATTAATATTACGTGAACAGAAAAAAAAAAGAATGCGCATTCTTTTTTGAAGCTCGTTCTTAACTTGTAACCATACATTAAAAATTATTTCACTTACATAATTATCCAGGATGTCGGGATTCGTCCATTCTACACCTAGAAGGGGAAAATTGTTGTTTCCATTTATGTACCGAAATACCAGTTTACATATTTATTTCAACTCCTTGAACCTCTAAATGAATGTAAACACTTTCAAAACAAATTGAAACGAAACCCGCATAACTTCCAAACCCAACCCAATATTATCATAATACAAAAAAAGCTAACTTCTAAGCAAATCATTTTCTGCTTAATCAATCATAATTCAATAGTTGATTATGTTGAGCAGGATTTGGAAAAAAGGAATCTTTTTTTTATTTATGGAAGAAAACATTAACAACAAAACCCGTCATCTAATTTGTTCTTTCTTGGCTTAAATTTACTGTGGGGATATATGGGTCAACAATTATATTCAAGATCGATTTTATCATTTTTAAAAGTAGCTTTGCCAGACTATTAGGGAGTGAATTCTGATGACATATGTATGTATGTGGGTAGGTATGTATGTATCCATGTATGTAATGCTCCAATGACAGCGTCTTAAACAGCTTCTGGAAGCCAAATCCAGCTATTAGCCTTCTTGTGGCGGAAATGTTCCAAACTAACAGAAGAAGGAGTGAAAGGCGAGTTACTGGCGCCTTAAAACCAGGTTACTCCGGGTTGGTGAAACTCGCTAGCCTTGGTTAGTATTTCACCTAGGAGAAGGTATACTCTGATAAAAAAACCTGCAGTTGGAAATGTCGGCAGCTATCTAGCCCTACTTGTTGCTGGAAAACAGGCAACGGATACCGTGAGAGTGGAAATGCTGTTGTACAAGGTTTTGTCACTCTGAAAAGATTGTACAGCTATTCCTTCAGAAATCAACATCAATCTGTTCGAAAGTCCTGTGGCGATAAATGAGTGGCGACGCAAGTACACTTGAAAGGTTGGAAACTTGTAGTCACAATTCTGCACATGGGCGACATAGGGCTTATACTAACTTTGCTTTTCACAACATCCAAGGCAGGTGTGTATTTCGGTGGATCCTCGTGTGCCTGAGCAACCTTTCCAGGATAGCACTGATCACCCAAAACTGAGGTGAGACTAGAAAATAAATCCTGAACAAAGGTGCCTTAATCCACTGGTCAGCTTCCTGCAGCTAACGGCTGTCCTTATTTGCAGGAACAGAAATAAAGGTAAATTTTATGTCAAGACTCCGACTTCAGCTCTGTTCTTGGAATATGAAAACACAAATACAATGGAAAAAAGTCTGAGCGTAAAACTGCTATCTTAGCTAATGAACTTGCAAGATATAATGTGGGCATTGCTGCTCTTTCTGAAACACATTTTGTTGGAGAAGAATAAGTTATGGACAGAGCTCCTTGGCGCCAACAACTACGTGCTGCTGACCCCCGACGACAGGAAAAACAGCAAATGGAAGAAGAAGAATAAGTTATAGAGTCTGAGTCTAGTTACACCATATTCTGGTCTGGCAAATCAGAGAAAGAGCGACGTGAGGCTGGTATGGGTTTTGCAATGAATAGATCAGTAAACAAAATTGAACACCCAGTAGGTGTCAATGAGCGTATAATGAAGCTGAGGATTCCTCTCAATGTTAACAGATACATGACTCTTCCCTCGGTTTATGCTCCAACACTTGTGTCTCCTGAGGGAGATATCACTTCTTTCTACCATGTCCCCAGAAAACTTGTTACTAACATTCCGAAAGGTGAAAATGTAGTCACCCTTGGTGACTTCAATGCTCATGTTGGCTCTGACAGTGAAACATGGAAGCCTTTGGGATCTCATGGGATTGATAACATCAACTCGAATGGTTTACTGTTGCTCCAGCTCTGTACCAAACTCAATCTGGTTATTAACAACACCTTCTTTTACCGAAAGAAGAAGCACAAGGCGACTTGGTTCCATCCGCAGTCTAAGCATGGCCACCTACTTGACTTTATAGTCTGAAGGCGCAGTGGCCTTAGGAATTTTTGCAAGGCCAAGGCAACGCGTGGAGCAGAGTGTGACACAAATCATCTAATGGTTTGGGTTAAAGTCAAAATTTCTATTGGCTGTAAGATTCCCTTCAATGGAGTCAAGGCACCAAAACGGATTGCTGTTTCCATGTTAAAGGATGTCATTTATAGAGATGCTTTGAGGTCAACTGAGAAACCAAACATATTTCTGTAGTTGTGATTGGGAAAGAATCAAAGACATTATCTTTGAGAAGGGGGTGAGAATCTGGGAGTGAGTGTGACCAAGCATCAGGGATGGTTTGGGGATAACTGTGATAAAACGAATGCTCTCCTTAATGAAAAGGAGTACTCAGCAGACCTTGCGCCAAATTAAGAATAAGTGGTGGTCAGACCTGTCTGAACTAATGGAGGAAATGTTTTATGAGTTGTTACACCAGGCTTTTGGTCCAAGACCTTCCTTGATCACACCACTTGTGGCAAAGGATGGGGCCACCTTATGGAAGACCCGTGGTGAAATAATCGGACGCTGGTTTGAGCATTTCAGCTTCATCTTCTGTGCCAAAATGGAATGTGTAACTTTATTGCAATCATTAATAGCTATATGCCATTCCAAATGGTCAACCAAAGCTAACTAAATTGCAAAGGCCGCCATATACTAAAGGGTTGTGTAACCAGACAACATTTAGGTAATTTGGTCTTCCCCGGGAATGTGAGTCTATGACAAAGTAAAAGTAAGAATGCCCAAGTCCAATCTCTGCAACTCTGGATTAAGGAGAGCTGTTCTTTGTTCTGAAAAGTTAGAAGATCTGTTCAGCAGACATGTTCTTGGAGTAAATAATAATCTTCTTTAGGTTTTTGATCAAAAAAATGTTCTTCCTGCCTGAGTGAACCACTATTAGCTGCAGGCAACTAACCAATGTTTTATGAAGAGGCAGTATTTGCTACAGATTTTCTAGCACCTTCCTAAATTCTTTGTTGCTCTCTTAAAACATGACTGCCCAATCACAAGAGCAGGCACCGAGGTTAGTTTCTATCAGGTGACAACAAAACAGTGATATTACAATAAGGTCCCAGTCTCCCATGGCTGATTTTAACTGTGCCGCTATCTGGTTAAGTTTGTATATATTGGCACACCTCCATTGTTGTAGGACCTCCAGAAAACATGAATGGCTAATATAGATATCACAAAAAAACAAATATATCAATGGATTATAGTGACACATACTTGTACAACACAATGCAATCCTCTAAGCTCCCACAACTATATCTCTATGAGCAGCCAAGACAAGATGACCAGTAAATGTTTTTACTGCAGGTTTTATATCACAGTTGGCTTCTCCTTGATAAGTTGTCAACACTGTGACAAAGCTTCATCTACCCATATTTGTCTTTGAGTTTAAAAGTCATGAATGATTATGGCTACTGCATGACTGAGGTTTTGAATCAGGTTACTCCTACCTAGATAAGCAGCTTACTCAAACTGACAAGTCAAAGCTGCTTGCTTTAAGGAACAGACCAACTTTGAATTGTCAGTTATCAGAAGAAATTGCTATCAGTTATGGAGTGAAACTGGTGGACATTCTTACACCAACTCTATTTTCACTGTATTTGACTGTGGTCCTGTGGTATGCTTTCCATAACTGTTACATAGGAGTTTGTTTCAGGTTTAGAACAACTGGTAAAGTGTTCAACTTGAGGAGATTCCAAGCAAAGATTCTTGTAAGTGAAAGTTTTGGAAGGGATCATTTTGTCATGAATCGCTTTACTGATGCATGTACTCGTTGTGATTTGACAATCAAGGTAATGTATACACCTACACTTGATGAGCTTTATGTATTTTTGTTGATTGGCATTTTTGTTGATTGAAAAAGGCTTGAAGTTGTTGAGCATTTTGTTTGCCTGGGCAGTGCTCTCCCCAATGATGGCTCTCTTGATTTTCAAATCAAGGAAAGGATCAGCTAAGCTTCAGGTTGTTTTGGGAAACTAGAGGACAGAGTTTGGTCTGAACTGATCTCACTCTAAAAACCAAACTTTCTGTATACAAGACCTGTAGGATGGCCACTCATTTGTATGCCTCTAAGACACTGACTCTGTATCGGTCACAAATCAAGCTGCTTAAGAGATTTTACCATCACTGTCTCAGGCACCTTTTTGGAATAAGTGGGAGAGTCGTACCCCCGAGACTACTGTCTTGTCCAAAGCAAACACTGTAAGCATATTGTAAATATTGATGAGAAGCATGGTGTGGTGGGTTGAGGACTTGATACAAATGGATGACTCAGGCCCCTAAGAAACAGTTCTACAGTGAAATGTCATATGAAAAATGCCATCAGTGTAAGACATGAAAAAGGTCCAAGGGCAGTGTTAAGGAGAACCAGTAGCATATGCAGATTGCTCAAGACAGCAGGGGGACATCAACTGTTGATTATGAGCATTGGAGAGGTTGTCTTTCAAGATGCTAAGTTGTATGGGGAGAGCAGAATTTCTTGTGTTAAACTGAGGAGAATCTGCTGGAAGCATGAGAATTTGTCTGTTGATTGTGCCCTTCTTTGGCCTTGTAATGTGTGTGATCAGTCTCGGTTGTCTGAGGCAGGACTGGTGAATCATCATAAGTCTTATCACACCACTAGACCCAAAATCATGTCTTTTGTCCCCCTTACCTCTGCTACTTCTGAATCTTCATTTACTTGTGTCCATCCTGCCCAAAAATCTGCAAATAGTCTGGTTGACTCAGGTGATACCTCAGGATTCATGGAGATGACCATCCCACTACTCTTGCTCCAAAGGATCACTTGGAATGCTGTGTCTGTCACAAACTGTGCAAGTTGCTTGCAGGTCTCAAGCGCCACTAAAGACTACAAGGGCAGCAAGAGCAGGCAAAAAAAAGGAAATGAAGCAATCACACCCACCTCACAAGACAGAGCAATCATCATTATGTATGTGGTGTGGTCATGACAACATCCATCCACTGGGTCCCCAGGCTGCAGATAGGGGAAGGGCCTCAATATATGGGGGTTAGCAGTGAATATGGAAAAAAGACATTCTGGACAAAATCATGGGTTTGTTTTTGGTAAGGCATAGCATGCAGAAGCCACCCCACTAGGGTCACCAGTGAAGATGTCAACACCACAATTATTGAGTGTGTAGCTGGAAATCATCAACAAATTGATGCTATGGTAACTATACAACATGTCAAGCATATTAACAAATTATTGTCAATGGTTGAGTTGAATGAGTTTCAATGCAAGTGACTGAGCTCAGGAGTGAGAGACCCCTTAGTGTTTCTCTTCACTCTAAGAGAATGCCATTCAGTAAAACTTAGGATGATAAAGCTATCAGTTATCTTGCACTCGCTTGTCACTGGATCATAATCATGGATTCTGAGAGTGATATGTGTGTACAAGCATGTATCATTGAGATCTTTTATGTACAGATATCTCTTCAAAAGTCCTGTGGTGGTGGAGTAGTGGGGATGTGTACAGACATCAGAAGAGGCTGGGTTAAAGAGTTACCTATATCTGCACAGGGACAATAAAAAATTGAAGAGATGGGAAACTTCTGTCAAGAAGGTGCAATCAACATGTATGTATGTATGTATGTATGTATGTATGTATGTATGTATGTATGTATGTATGTATGTATGTATGAATGTATGCAAGTATGTTGGTTTCAAGGGTTTTTACAGTTAAAGAAAAGCTGTAAAAACCCTTGAAACCAACTGGGGCTAAGCTCCAAATAGGATGGGTCTTAAATAACCTACAAATAAAGCCCTACTCCAAACCTCATTGTGGATCTTATAACCTAACCTAAGGGAGACTACTTTTAATGATGTGAAGGGAAGCCAAAAGTTGGTCTGTACCTCAAAACAAGCTGGTTTGGGCAGATGGGACTTGTCAGCTTGAGTAAGCTTTACTCAGAATTTGACTTGCTTAGGAACAACAGCTTCCTTCATTGGGAGCTGGAACATAGTTACACCAATCCACCCTTGTTAAAGGCATATCCCGAAAGGACACCAGGAGCATTTTACTAAGGGCGTTGTACCAATTTATGAATAAATAGGTTGCCATATATTCAGAGGATTGAATTAGCCATTTAATTTGCTCACACTGTTGCATAGGAATATATGAAACTTCATATATCACACATCACAAATTGTAGCCATCTATTCCCTTGGCCATTTTATATCCTGCTACTAAATACTTTGAAATTTATTATTAAGTCTATTAAGGATTTGATCCAAAAATTTCAAATTTTTTCATCTTTGTTTAAAGAATGATTGCTATACGTCACTATATTTACAACATTACTGTCTTAAAACAGATTACTGATGCACTCCAGATGATACACATAGTGGTTGGCTTTTATTTTGTGGATTTATGACCTATGTTCTGAAAATTAAGAACTTTCTCTGGGTAGCCTGGTTTTAGTAGAAAGGCTTACTGTATAATTAACTTCAATAGCAAACACTGATCTGACTAGAAATTTGATAGTACACACACAAATGATTCTGGGTTTCTTTGGCATAATCCTGCCTCAGGTGGTCCTGACAGCCACCTGTAGGAGTTATCAAGGGGATACACATGACTTTGTGTGGGTAGGTCATCCTGTATCAAAGTAGGCCACTTAAAACCAATTTGTAATCCAACATGACCAAATACCTTAGCAAGAGTTAGGTACAATGGTGACAAGTCACGTGTCTACTACACTGTTCTGATTGGTAGACTGGCATTCAGTAAAACTTAATATGCATGGTTTACCTATATCTAACTTAAATATCAAGGGATTTTAAGCCATAGGTTACAAGGGTGCTATACTTTCACATGGAATGATCAAGGTTTGTTTCTTTGATGCATTGACACAACTCATATCTAAAGCTCGTTCCTCCATTCATAACCTGGCAATGCAGTGGGCAAGTGTTATTATCAACACTCCACTATGGAAACTTTTAGTTTAAATGATTTCATACAGGGTGACACACTAGCTCCAAGTCTGTTTTCCAATTACTTTGCGATAATGATTACACCCACTTTTAAAATTTATGATAAATAATATAACTTTGACACAAACTTGATATTATGTATGTGAACAGCAATGTATTATATTATCAACTCCTTCATCCTTCATCCTTGGGACATAAAGGTCAATCTCCTTCAAAATAAACCCCACCAGGCATTGAGCTGGTAATTTCACCATGGAAAACTGAAACTTGCTACAGAAACACCAACAAAAAACCACAAGACTATTATCCTGGGAGAGGAAAGGATCTTATAATGAGTATGTATTATGCCTGTCTATCAACTAGGACTGTCCATGTTAGACCATGGTATGTGAGGTCCATGTATGAGATTGGAAAAACATTGCAAATAACTACAGAAATGAAACAATACAAGCTTATTTCATTTTGCTGGCATTGGACTGGATTAAATGTGACTGAATAAGAAAGCTGCAAGCACATGTGTTTATTTATTACTAAAAATAAATAGAAGATCAAGAAAGCCCCCCACCCAATTTTTTGTAATAGGCTGAGGAAAGCCTGCCACCTTATTCTGTATGATTTGTGTATAAGCAAAATATAGCACAACATTTGTAGATCTTCGCTTTGTTTTCAGCATTAAATAAATAAAAACACATTAGTTTTCAGCTTTCTTATCCTGGCTCCTTTGGTCCACTCAAGTGGTAGCAAAATAGCTGTCAATGATCTGGACATCAATTGTGAGCAGCTAACGAGAAAAGACATTAGAAAAGCCATGAAGCCACTGAGGAAAGGCAAGACAGACATAACTAATGGCTGTTGCAGAGATCCTGTACCTGAAAGGTGAAGCTGACCTACTAAGAAACCAGCAGGCTGGCTTCTGTCAGAAAAGATAATACACAGATTAAATTGCTATCTTATATATCATTTTAGCACAGTCTCAGGGAAGGAATTCCTCATTGTACATTAATTTCGTCAACTATGAGGTGTTTGACAGTGTGATGCACAAACAGCTTTGGACTGAAGCTAAACAAGGGTGCCTTTTGTCCTCTTCCTTTTTGCAATCAGCTGAACCATGAAGACATTAACAGCATACTAGAAACAGAGAATCCAATGGACAGTTTCTGACAAGTTAGATGACCCATATCTCACAGATGACTTTGCCTTGCCTCTCATAGCTGCTGGTAGATAAAGGACAAGACAATAGATCTGGCAGGCACCTCATCAGGGGTTGGCCTCAAAATCCATGAGGACAAGAACAAGTTGCTTAGGATCAACACAAAAAACAAAGAACCAGTTACACTGCATGAGAATCAGCTAGAAGTAGTTGCAGCCTGCACATACCTGAGCAATATTACCAACAAAAAGGGTGGAACAGATGCCAATGTTAGAGAAAGAATTAGCAATGCAAGAGTTTTTGTAGCTGAAGAACATCTGGAGCTCCAGCCTGGTATCAAGTAGCATAAAGATCAAGCTGTTTAACTCTTACACCAAGTCAGCTCTACTGCATATATCTATATCTATAGCTATATATAGGTATATATAGCAGAGACATTGTGGTCAACACAGACCATCATCAGCAAACTGTAGACCTTCATCAACTGCTGCCTCAGAAGAATCCTATAGATCTATTGGCATGAAACCATCAGAAATATAGATCTGAGGCAGCATACCAGGCAGCTGCCAGCCAAAAATTATGTCTGGCACAAAAGATCGGGGTGGATTAACCATACTGTGAGGAACCCACCCAGTAACATCACTCAGCAGCTACTGAAGTGAAATGCTCAAGGGAAATGAAGAAGTGGATGGGCCAGAAAAAATTTGCCGATGTAAACTCAAACCCAACATAAAAAAGATTGTGTGAACCTGGAAACAGGTGGAGAGAGTACCCCAGGATAGAGAACTCTGACAGGCTGTTTTCAGTAGCCTACAATAAAAAAGAAGTGATGGACTTAAATAACAATGAACTACTTTTTTAATAGATCCAGTCTTTACTTACCATCATCTATCACTGATACAACTACACCTTTTCCAGTGATATTATGCTCCCAAACACCTGTCACATTTATGTCATGGCCAACAAATTTCAAGTTATCCTGTGGAAAATCAAACAGTATATGACACAAACAAGTAAATTAAATAACAACACAAAATAAATTGAAATTTATAAATTTTTACAAACTTGCACATTTTTTCTTGCTAGAATAATGCAGCAAAAAAGTGGAAAGCAAAATGGCTACTCACAGACCTGGTAAAATTCCAAAAATGAAGCATTACACTGTAACACCCAGACCAATGGATAGGATCTGGCTTCAGCAGTAAATCAAAACATGTCAAAATCACAACATTTGTCATGCATAATTTATAATCCCACATGAAAACTATATATTTTGGATTAATTTACGTAAATTAGCAGCAACAATCAAAATACAAATTGCAGGGGACAGTTGTTTGTATCTTGATGGACTGCCAATATCCTTAACAATGACCATATAAGCTCAATGTGGCAATATGTTGGCAACCAATCACTTAAGATCACAACTACCTCCAATCAAATGAGAGATTTATAGTCACAAGGAGGTGAGAAGTAGATGTTCAACAAAAAATTCAAATGAAAGAGGTGTATTATAAATTATGTCTTCCAATTTTTTAAACAACAATTCAATATGAAGTCACTGGTGTTGTGGGTTTTGTTAGTAAAGATTAACTGTGAAATGCATATATCCACCATGTCATGTAAAAGCATGAAATATCTGCCACGAATTGTCTTAAAAAGTATTTCTTTTTTATCAACTACTTCTTACAATTGCAGCAGTGCTACCTTGTTTACAGTAAGAATAAACAGACAAATATTCTCAGCTTCTTTTTTTTCAGTTTTAACGTCATTTTCCTCCAGCAATTGGGGCTCAGATGGTGCCCTTTAGAGGGACTTTGATTTGGCAGTGAGGAATTTCTTGGCTGGATGCCCTTCCTGGCACCAACCAATGGCTTTTTTTCTTTGCAAAGTTCCAAATTCTCCTCGACAGCTCGGGGAAGCAAACCCGGAACTCTTGGTTACTGTGCAGTTGCACTAACCATTAAGCCATGGCTTCTCATTATCCACTCATGCGCATCACTAATTAGATGATGAGGAATCTCTCCTCCCGCTGTTTACCCTTGCTTGGTTGAATTTCTTTACTTTGACATTCAGAGCACTGGGCAGAAATCACATTGCATCAACACTGTTTCCAGCCATCACAATGCTTTGTTTAAATTCTTTCAATTATATTTGTTGATCCAGCCTTAATTACTATAGCAGAGGTTAATCAAGTGGTTGGAAATTAACATTGTGTAACATGGATATGCAAGAGACCTTAATGTCTGAGGGTTTGGCCACTCTGACACCACTACTGTATTTCCTGGATCAACTGATACACCCTCCGATGATACCGCATGCCAAAGTAGGTTACTTGATGCTGGAAGAACTGGCACTTCCCTCGCTCAGTCTTTAGCCCATACTCTCTCACCTTTTGGAACACATGCTCAAGCTACTTCACATGGTCAGCAACACTGCTACTGAAGCTGAAGAAGTCATCCAGGTAGACAAGTAGGCTCTGGAACATGTAATTTCGGGAGATACTCTGCATCAGTACTTTGCCCCTCCTAGGCACCAAGTGACTCATCATTCCTTGGTAAGGGGTATGCATCATGTCTTGCCTTAGCACTTAAGCAGTGGTAGTCAACACACATCCTCAGCACTCCTGATTTCTTGTGAATGGGTAAAATCAGTGATGCATTATCAATCTGCCTTGGTACAACGACACCATGGTCAATGAGCACCAGTAAATGTGACTTCACTTCCTAAAACTGGTTTTGGGGAATCTGTCTGTGTTGGTGTCTGACTGGTGCATCATGCTCTGTGTGGATCCTGTGATGGACAGTCAAGGTACATCCAAGCATCTCCCCATCCTGGAAAAACATGACCCCATAATAACTGAAGACCCTCAGTGCCTCTTGCTGTTCATCTTCTGTCCCTGGAAAACACCATCTGGTAGTGTTTTTTCATCCTGTGACTGTGTCCCCCTGCCAACAGCCTGCAAAACCTCTTGACAGCAAACCTCCTAAATACAGGTGACCACCATGTTGTTACTTCCTGCCAAAAATGTCAGCCTTTCCTCTGTTATCACATTTGCTGGCTGGATGGTTGCAAGACAAGTCTGTTTCTTGAGGTTCACTCCTTGCTGCACAGAGCATCTGGCTGAGACATCACCTGAAATCCTCCTTGCAGGGGACTGTTGTGAGGTTCCACCACAGTGTTGGTTCCACAGATGGAATTGGTAAACTCACTTGTTCTTTTTGGCCCGAATAACTGACATCACCATGCGTTTCTCTGGTAGTTAAAATACAACATTTGACGATGAGGATATTACAGTAACCCACCATGGCTCTCTTTGGAAATATCGGTCCTTATAATGAAGCAGTGGAAAGTTTTGCTGACTATTCCAATCGTATGGACACCTTCATGGAAGTCAACCACATCGCAGAGGGCATAAAAGTCAGTCTGTTCTTGGCAACCGTGGGTCCAGTTACATTTAAATTGTTAAAGAATTTGTGTACACCAGAGCCACCTCAATCCAAGTCTTACGCCGACCTGATGGAACTTCTTCAGGCTCACTTCAAGCCAGCTCCTATCATCATCGCAGAACGTCATAGTTTTTGGATGGCTACCCAAGCCACAGAAGAATCTGTTGCTGGTTATATCGTTCGATTGAAAACTCTGGCTTCTACCTGTTCTTTTAGATCCTTCCTATCTGATGCTCTCAGGAATCGTCTGGTTTCAGGCCTACATCCTAAGATGTCAAAGATGCAACATGCTCTCCTTTCTTATCGTGCTCTAACTTTCGATCAAGCCAAAGAAAAATGTATCGCCGACGATTTAGCAACCAAGGACAATAAGGCTCATATGAATGTCTTCTCAACAGAGGATACTCATCACCTTCAATGTGCTCCATCAAAAAATTACCAACAGCCACAAAAGTCAGCAAAGTCTTCCTTTTCCTGTACTCGCAGTGGTGACATGACTCATTCTGAATCGACTTCCCGGTTTAGAGATGCTGTTTGTTATCATTGTTCCCGGAAAGGACATTTGAAAAAAGTCTGCTGCCAAGCTGCAGTTGCCTCTTCTTCAAAGGTTTTGTCATCAAGCCGAGGCCAGAATAACAGGCTTTTCAAAGGTAAACACAGCAACCTTGTGATGAACTCTTTGGAGATGCACTGTTCCTCTTTTACAGAGGAGGAGGAAGAAATTAACGTGAGTAACAATTTAAATTTGCACTCAGTAATTAATGGACATTCCAAAACGGCACCGTACAAAGTCTTGGTAAATGTAGGTGGTCACAATTTGGTAATGGAGGTTGATACAGGTGCCTCTCACTCGACAATTAGTGAGCATATGTATAAGGAGTATTTGTATTTGTATTGTATAAGTCCAGTCGACATTGTTTTAAAAAGCTATAGTGGTGATAAGGTCCCATTATTAGGCATTATAGAAGTGCCAGTAAAGTACAATGGTAAGTTTATAGGAACTCTTGCTCTGATTGTAGTGCAAGGTAATAGACCCTGTTTGTTAGGTCACGACTGGTTGAGTCGTCTTCGTTTAAACTGGCATAAGATTTTCCATGTAACAGGCGAAGTTAAGAATGTTATTGAGCCATTAGCTCAAAAGAGTATAGAACTCCCTTCTGGAGATCATTTTCCACCAGAGTTTGTGTCATTGTTAACTGAACACAAGCATATATTTTCGCTAAATGGAACTGGCATTAAGGAATTTAGAGCTTCAATTAAGCTAAAACCAGGAGCTAAGCCAGTCTTTCAGCAAGCAAGACCAGTGCCATATGCACTTTGTTCCATTGTAGAACAAGAATATTCACACCTAATCAAGGGTGATATTTTTGAAGAGGTGACTTATAGTGAGTGGTCATCTCCAGCTGTCCATGTATGTAAGCAAAATGGTAGTATTAGGGTATGTGGCGACTACAAGAAACTTAATGCCCAGATAGATGATGGTTACAAATTACCAAATGTGCAGGACATGCTAGCTAAGTTAGCTCACCAGAATAATCCCAGGTATTTTAGTGCACTAGACTTGGCAGGAGCATTTAACCAGCTTTATTTAGACAAGTCTTCAAGGCATTTGCTAACTCTTAATACACATAAGGGTTTACTAGCTGCAAAACGATTGTGTTTTGGTGTGAAAACCGCACCATCAATTTTTCAGGCAACTATGGATAAAACACTTTCAGGAATTGATAAGGTATTTTGTTATGTTGATGATGTTCTGATAGCAACCAACATTATTGAAGAGCATATTTCAGTGCTCACAGAGGTGTTTGGTAGATTCAAAAGTACAATGTGCACTTAAATGGTACTAAATGTGAATTTTTTAAATCTGAGCTTAAGTATTTAGGTCACATCTTATGTCAAGATGGTGTCAAGCCAGTACAAAACAAAATTGATGCTATCAGAAAAGCACCTCAACCACAGAACATTTCTGAGCTCAAACGTTTTCTGGGTATGATAAATTTTTATGGCAAGTTTATCCCTCAACTGTCTACTAAACTGAGTCCACTTTACATGTTGTTAAAACATGAATCCCCCTGGGTGTGGAATGAAGCTTGTGATGAAGCCGTTTCATTTGCAAAAGAAGCATTGGTAGGTAGTAAAGTTTTGGTTCATTATGACCCCAAATTACCATTACTTCTCAGTGTAGATGCTAGTCCTTATGGTATAGGGGCAGTACTTAGTCACCTGATGCCAGATCACTCAGAAAGGCCTATTGCTTATGCATCACGTACTTTGAGCAAAGCTGAGCAAAATTATGCTCAAATTGAAAAAGAAAGCCTCTCCATTATTTTTGGTGTAAAGAAATTTAAGTTGTATTTATTTGGTAGACATTTCACATTAGTGACTAATCATCAGCCTTTAACACATTTGTTTGGCCCAAAGGTAGGTATTCCAGCTTTGGCAGGAGTCAGAATGCAAAGATGGGCTTTGTTGTTGTCAGCATATCAGTATGATATTGTGTACAGATCATCCACTAAAAATGCAGATTTCCCGTAGATTCTCATGAGGACATAGATCCTGATGAAAATTTTTTGTGTCATTTTGTTACTGATTCTTTGCCTATCACAAGCACTAAAATTGGCCAGTGTAAAAAAAACCATCCAGTACTTTTAAAAGTCCTTGACCATACAAGTTCTGGTGGGCCAAAGGTTTGCCCTGGTTCTACACTTACTCCTTATTGGATTCGAAGGCATGAACTGTCCATTGAAGATGGATGTTTACTTTGGGTAATTGTGTCATAATTCCAGATAAATTGAGGAATTCTCTTTTGGAGGAAATCCATTAGGCATGAGTCATATGAAAGCCCTTGCAAGGTCGTTTCTATGGTGGCCAGGTTTGGACAGTGACATTGAACACCTTGTTCGGACCTGTCCTTTTTGCTCTTATTCTCAGAGTATGCCTAAAAAGGCTCCACATATTTTTTGGCCCTGGGCAACAGTGCCCTGGGAAAGAATTCATGTTGATTATTTTGAATTCAACAGACAAAATTATTTTCTAGTGGTTGACAGCTACTCAAAATGGATTAAAGTGATATCCATGTCTTCAACAACCACAAGTGCCACAATTCAGGCTCTCTGACAAATGATAGCTCATTACAGTCTTTGTTTTCAGATTGTAAGTAATAATGGTCCTCAATTTTCTTCTGATGAATTGAAGTCTTTTTGTCACAAAAATGGTATCAAGCATACTTTAACACCACCATACCATCCTTCATCCAATGGTCTAGCTGAAAAGCATGTGCAGACTGTTAAAGCCATGTTACGTAAAGGAAACAGTAGTTTTGCTTCATCACATCAAATAGCTGAACTTTTGTTTAAGTATTGTAACCTTCCTCACACTAGTACAGGCAAGACTCCTGCAGAACTATTTTTGAAAAGGACACTTAGTAAAACCAAGTTTACAACGCAAGGTAGAATCCAAGCAAATTGCTGCAAAGGCTAGTAAAGACAGTGGTTCTATCAAACATAGACAGTTTTCAGTTCAACAGAAAGTGCTAGTTAGAAACTGTAGGGGAGGGAAAGAAAGATGGATTCCTGGCACTATAGTGCAGGAAAAAGGCCCTCTTACATATATTGTATGCATACCAGGTAATAACAGGAGATTTGTCCATGCAGATCATTACCAAATGATAGTGTAATTATTCCTTCCAATAGTTCACCTAGAACAGTACCTATACCAGATGTAGACTTTAGTCCAGTACCTCAGGCTTATTTGCCACCACAAATCAATAGTCCAGATCCTGAACAGCCTACTGACACACAAGGTACAGACATACTCAGGAAGAATCAGAATTCCAGAAATCAATTTAAATATTCCTACTGGTATAAGTAGTAGTAGTACACAACCACATAGGATTACTAAGTCTGGTAGAATTGTAAAGACACCAGATAGGCTAACCTTGTAATAGTAGCTTATTAGAATACACTAAAGTTTTGTTGTTGTTGTTTTTAGATAAGACTTCTTATCTAGGAAGGAGGAATGTAGTAATTGTCATTGTAATCATTAGTCATTTATTCCTATTCTGCTTTGTTGTAAATAAGCAAATAGTTAAATCTTCCTGTTTCCTCTCTCTCTCTTCTTAATGTCAATGTATGTAAGGTAAAAATCAGCTTTCAAGTGGAACAGCCACACGCCAGTTGTATGGACATAAATATATTATTGAAATACAGAAAACTCACTTGTTCTTTTTGGCCAGAATAACTGACATTGCCACGCGTTTCTCCAGTAGTTAAAATACAACACATCCCTGCTCAGCTCCATCATCTCTTTCCATTTCAGAATTTTTGCAATGATGTTTGTACCCAGTACACTAGATCATATATGTCTCTGCTGGACAATAGCTGCCCTGTCTTTGAGAACCAGCAAACCACACTTTAGGATCTTCACTCCCCCCACTTCAACATTAAGTTCCAGGTACCCTACATATGAAATGTCAAGTCTGTTGGCACCTCAGAGACTCAGTATCTTCCCTCCCCTATAAACTCCTCCACATATGGACTTGAGGTTCTACTTGTACAACTGTTCTAATATCAGTAATACCATGGACCCAGTGCCAACCAGGCACTCAACCTCTATCCCAGCCAACTTTCCTGTGGTAGTCGGTGAGCCACCAACTAACTCTGGAAGGCACGAGCCACTGTCCACTTGTCACCAATGGGCTCACCATGGTGGAGTTTGGCCATTTAAAGCCAGCTTTTCCTTGGGTTGTGGCTTCCTGCCAATACCACTTTCCCCTCAGCATGTTAATATGTATGGCTGGTGGGGCTACTGGGCTGCCATTGGCACTGGACAAAAATAAACTGGCACCTGAAACCTCCTGGGTTGTGCCTGGGGTGGAGGTGGCCTAATTCTGCAGCCTTTTGGTGTCAATCTGCTATGCAATCATTTAAGGTACAGTAATAATTAAAATTATCAAAAAGAAGGTTTTTCTAAAAGGCAATAAGTATTTTCGTTGTGATATTTTGATTGTGACTAGATTCAATGGGTTATGCCTAACTTTTACATATGCCCAATTGTTAGATATTTATGATACTCTGACAAGTCAGCGTTGCTACCAATAGAAATTCTCACACCCTTTGTCAGCTGGGAGGAAGGAGATTAAATCATGGTCCTTTAATTTCTTGATTGTTCCTTTCTCATTGGGTTGTAAAAGAGTATTTTAATGGATTAAAGAGCGAGGCTTGCTTTTGCATGAACTGTTTTTGCTTCACTTTTGGAAAGACCTTTTACTGCTGTTTGAATTATTGAGTCAGTCTCATTTGACAGAAATTTCAAAAACTAATATTGAAACATAGACGACATTTAACTGTCATCACAAAAAATGTATGTAAAATTAAGCTTTTAATCAGTTCTATGCAATTTACCAATAAATGAAAATTTCATTACACAACATTTAAACAAATAAGACTAAAGAATGTGGGCCTGGTGCTATACTTGGGGGCAGGAACTTTAATAAGTTTCTTTTTCCAGTAAAACCAAGGTTTAGGATTAATTCTACGGGAGTCATACAGCATCGAAATATACGGCAGTCAAAAATTCAACTATTAGGGATACTAAAATTAACTGATTTCATTTGCCTCTTTTATTTGCGTAATTTTTCGAAATGAAATTGGGGCACTTGTCCCTTGACTTATCTTTTTAACAGCTGCTATAAAAGCTGCGTCAAAACACTTACAGTACTAAGCTGGCTACGGATCCTCGTTTATTCTCGACTTGTTTATTTCATTAATGGGATAAGAATTCTCTGCACTTAAATAAAATATAAGCAAGAGAAGTTGGTGGGGTAGTGGATCAGCATTTCATCATCAAGCATTATCTCCGAGTGTAACCTACCCACATGTGATATTATTAACCCTGGCAAATCAGATTTATTACATTTACAATACTATAAGACGAACATAATGACCAAAAGTTTGTGCCATGGTACAGTTTTATCAGTTGGTGCCAGGAACATGACTGAATTATCCTTAAAGTTTGATGCAAGTACCATTTCAAGGAAATAAAATGACTCGCTATTTCCTTGAAATGGTACTTTTTAAAAAAGTAAGAAAATCAAACTTAATTGGTAGATATATTCACTGACTTTAATTACAAAAGAAATCATAAATCTTTACATACCAGATGCCACTGTGAAGGAAAGAATTGGTCTTTAAACTCCAATGTTCTTTTATATCGTTGCCTTACAACCTCACGTTCGACCCATTCAATCTCTGGATGTTTCCCCAAATAATTACTAACAATATCTTCTTTGATTTGGTCTTCGTTTAAGAAAAGACTGTCCAGAAAACTGTCATGAACAACCAGGTAATGGCCTCTGAGTCCACCAACAGGCCCATGGTATCGATATTTATCACCTAGTTCATTAGTCAATTTCATGGCCTTCAGATGTAAGTCATTGATATTACCAGGAATGTGTTCGTCCCCAAATTTAAAAATCCAGGATGGGGATAATATTGGTCTTGAATTTTCTTCCTCATAACTGGTTAACTTGTTACTAAAGTTCAGTTCTGCATTATCTGTATTAATAATCCCTTTTTCTGCTTCATATTTCTTACCAGCAGCAGCAAATGAAACCATCGATCCTCGAACATCATCTCTGTTGAGTTTTAAATTTCCCCCACTTAATCTGTGGGTAACATTCCAAACAGTTTTATTTTTTCCTAATACTGAAAAATTGACAAATGAATAATTATAATTTTTATTGATTTGCTGAAATCCGGCACTCATGCGTGCCATGGCAAACAAGATAGCCACAATAGTAGTCGTTGTAATGCCTTGAAATGAAGACCTTAGCCATGATTTCGACTGGAAAAAGCAATCTCGGCGTAACATAAGACCTTTTTACCTTTAAATGATACATTTAGCCAGGCCTTTTTTGTCCCATTCACAGTCGATTTTTCCTGGCCTTTGCTTAAACTTACCATCAAGTTGCAGTAGATTGTTTCAGTACCAGTAAAACGACGATCTTGTCGGACATTTTTTTGTCAACAGTTGGAACGTGGCTTTGCAATTCAAAGCTGCGCGCGCGGAACTCTTAAAACAATAAAACAAAGAAGTGTTCTTTGATTCCCGTCAACCAATAAAAAGCAGCAAGTGAATAAGGGATTCATTCCCCAACAGATAAACTCAGGACCTCTTTTGCAAAAAGACCACACCACAACAAAACAAACAAATGAAAAGCAAACAAATGAAAGATGAACACTTCCAAAACAAATACATGTTTTCGAAAGAGACCCAAAGAAAGAAAAATATATTCAAAGTATAAAAAGTTGTTCAATGATTAAATTCTCATTTCTACTTTTCTTTTCACCCTTGCTCCACTGGCTTAAATACTTAGGCATGGTTTGGTTCCTTCAGTTTCAGCAAGGTTAAGCTCCAGTCAAGTTTGGCCTCGAATTTGATCTTTCCATTTTATGAATGGACCCCCCTTCACTTCCGAATTTCACTACATACCTAAATTAATGTGATAATTTTTTTTAATTTGTTGTAACAAAAACAAGTAAAAATAAAAGATGAGGGTATGTCATCATCATCATCATGGATGGAAGGCTCATGGTTGAGTCGCCGTGGCTTCTTTCGTCATGGCTCTCCACTTAACCCGGTCTTGTGCTGCCCTGTACGCCTGGATGACAGTTAGTCCAGATTCTTCTTTGATGTTGTCCATGTACCTTGTTCTTGGCCTGCCCTTTTTCCTAGACCCGTAGACCATACCCATGATTAGCGTTTTCTCCAGTGTCTCGCTCCTTAGTACGTGTCCTAGGTATGACAGTCTCCGGTTCACTAAAGTCTGTGAAAGACGCTTGTCGCATTCTATTCTGCGCAAAACTTCCTCATTAGTTACTCTCTCTGTCCAACTTATCCTCAAGGCTCTCCTGTAACACCACATCTCAAAATTTCTGAGTCTTATCCTGTCGCTTTTCTTCAGAATCCACGTTTCACTACCATAGGTTGCGATGGGGAAGACTAGTG
>RDPX01000460.1:116731-156551 GCA_003991215.1 Morbakka virulenta | reverse complement strand
CGGGATCTCTTTGTTTGTGTTGTTCTATCTTTTCACATTCTACATTGAGCCATTCCTCTTTCGCTTCTCTACATTTTATTCTGATTTGATGGTCGAGTGTTCTATATTCCGCACTTCTTCTGTCTGTTGTTTGTTGTCTTTCTTCCATTAGTTCCAAGATCTCTGAAGTCATCCATTTCTTTTTAGTTTGTTTTTCTTTCTCCGGTAAGACCTTCTTTTGCTGCTGAGACTACCGATTCTTTGAATTTTTTCCAGCAGGAATTAAGCTCACCTTCATCTTCAAGGTTTGCAAAACGATTCTTGACTTCTATGTTAAATTCTTTTCTTGTTTCTGGATCTTCTATCAATTTCTTATACTGCAGTTTTGGTTCTGTCTTCTTTTTCTTTAGTTGTTTAAGTTTCAATTTCAATTTGCAGACGACAGGTAGATGGTCACTTCCGCAGTCTTCACTAGGGTATGTCTTGCAATGTTGAACTGCATTTCTGAAACGTTTATTGATGGTTATGTAGTCTATTTCAGAAGTACCAAAATGTGGTAATCCAGGCAGTCAAACCCCGCTAGGACCTGACAGCTAGACGGTGGATACCCTGAAGGGGAAAATGAAGACTGGCAGCAATATAAAGAGGTCAAAGACACATTCCAACAAGAGAGCTAAGAAAAATGAGAAACGAATGGTGGATGAATATGACAAAGCAGTTCTAAAAGGAGTTTGATAGGAAGAATTCGAAGGAATTTAGTATTCCTTTTTCTTTAATATCTCCCTTCATGTCGAAAGATGTTTACTGTTATTAAAGATCCGGAGAACATTTTGAAAAGATGGGAAGAACACTTTACTAATGTGTTCCGCAATCTCTCACCTTTTGATGTTGGTGTGGCTCATAGCCTACCACAATGTGATGTCAAACTCAGAATAGGCCATTTACTTATTCCGAATGAGGTGCAGTCAGTAGTGGCAAAGCACCTGGTTTAGATGGTCTTTTGGTGGAGGTACTTAAAACTCAAAGTGTGGATACTGCTAATGCTATGTTTAGTTTTGTTAAAGAGAACTGAGTATTTGCTTCTGTTCCACTGAATTGGATCGATGGTGTCTTGGTGACCTAATTTAAAGGTAAATGAAAGAGGAATGTTTGTGACTACTACCATGGAGCCACGGTCTTGGAAGCTGTTGGGAAAGTTCTGGCGCGACTTCTTTTAAGCAGACTGATGGAATATGTTTGTTTTAATACTATTCTTGAAGCACAACGCGGCTTAGGGACTGACGGAGAGACTGTGGATATGATTCTCTTAGCCCAGCAAACCCAGGAGAAGTGCATTGAATAGCAGATGCCACTGAATCAAGTGTTTGTGGCCCTGAACAAGGCTTTAGATACTGTCAACAGGGATGTTCTCTGATTGATGTTTTAAAAGTTACGATGTCCTCCAACCTTTGTTAGAATATTCAGGGAACTGTACAGGGACATGAAAGCTAGCGTCTGCTTTGACAGAAAGTTATGTGATGAAATCCCAGTTGACAGTGATGTCAAACAAAGTGATATTCCGGCGCTCAATCTTTTCTCTAAATTCTTTGTTGCTCTACTTGCTCAAAAAGTTTCAAGATTGCGATAAGGTTATCTTGTTAAGATTTTGAACCACAGGTCACATTTTTAATGTCAGAAAGTCTAATACCAAAACCAAGCTACACCATATCTTAGTAAGATAGCTACTGTATGCAGACAATGCTGTTTTCTTGTAACATTGTGAGGCAACCATGCAGTGTATAATGGATTGTTCTGCTGATTCCTGTACTGCCTTTGGTCTGAAGATGTTTATCCATAACAAAGGTGAAGTCCACTCCCGCACCAGGCCAGCAATACTTAGAAGTAAACATTATGGTAAATGGTGTTAGGCTAAGGGTAGTTTATTACTCTTTAAAGCCCTGCAGTGCTTTGTCAAGGGACATCCCTCTTGATACTGTAATCCACAGACGAATTAAGCAGGCCATTGTAGCTTTTGGAAAGTTAGAGAAGAGAGTGTAGTCTGACCTCGGTATCACAAACCAGACAAAGACCCGCGTTTTGAAGACCTGTTTTTAACAACGCATTGGATCAATGGGGTATTAAATGAAATGGCTTGGACGATTTTACCGAAAAGGTTTAAAATGTATCTTAAAAATCAAGTGACATACACAAGTACTCGGCACAGTGATTATAACGACAGCATGCTGCTCTAGTGATGACACTTGCAATCGGGACTCACAAACGTTGGGTGGGCCACGTGGTTTAAATGAAAGATTGCAGGCTGCCGACACAATATTTTTACAGGGATATGAAGAACGGCAAGTGTTCTTGACATAATTTTAGGAAGAGATAAAAGAGTTTAACAAGGAATAATTTGAAAGACTGGCAAATCAATATTGGTAAGTAGGACGAACTCACACTGCCGCGGCTGGAATGATGGAAGCTTGTTCGTGAAAAATGTTATGCTCTGTAGGGTAGAAAGCAGGCTCAAAACAATCTAAAGCTAGAGCTTTGCGAAGGTTTAGTTGATGACCTTGATCATGATACACAGAGATGGAAATGAGGCACTTGTGAGCGAGCGCTTTTTTTGAAAGCTGGGTATGTCATAGATCTTACTTCACACCAAACTTGTGATTGGGTCAACTTGGTACCTGGTGGTCCAGAACAAACAACCTGTGTAATATGTAGCAAAATGTGCAAGTCCACTGCCGGTTTGAAAAAACTCATTGGTTTTCATAAGAATACTCTTCAGCTTAAAAAAGAAGTCGACCTAATGGAAATTACTCAGCTACACTAATAAATATTTACATTGTTTTAAAAAAGTTAAAAGTCGATACTTTACAATTTTAATGAAATACAGATATGATAGCAGAGGACTTTTAATAAAGTTTATTTTAGTTAACTTTGTTTAGATTTCCTTTTTAAAGGGGTTAAAACCAAAGAATGATCTCTTATCATTCATTTAATTGATTAGTTATGTTTCTTTCGTCTACGAATTCCCTGCAGGCTTCGGTAAAATGATAATCTCCAGAATCTTTTAACTGAAAACTACATCGACCATGTGGTTTTAGCAAATAATTTACTATTAGTTAAATATTAATCTATTAATTAAATTTACTCAATCGTACCAAACGACTGTTGAGCAGTTGCTAGTCTGTTGGAGAAGCTTGATATACACCGCCAGAGAACTCGATCAGAATATGTTTGTTGATTGTTGACAGAGGTAAGGGTAGTCCCTTTCTTCTGATGGTTGGCGTGGATATACTGGTGACACCTTTTCTTGGGTCCCCTGTAGGTCTTATAGCATCTATTGTGTACCTCATGGACTCTCGTGACACATGATCAGTCTCTCTTCTCATCATGTGGCCATACCATCTGAGCTGTATCGATTTAATTTTGAGTGGTATGATTGGCATTTTCAGATTATTGCAGAGATAAGACACGCCACATGAGCATGTCTTCTGCTGTTGTTTGTGACATGTTTCTCTCACTAATAGATTATGTTTCTGCACCATATCGAAGGGTATGTCGCAGCATTTTAATGTGAAAAATTCTAGGTTTTTTTTTTTGCACGCTCTTGTCCTTTTGTAGTCGGTAGAGACACCCAACGTTCTGTGAGAACTGGTTGAATCCCCTTGTGATTTCTAATTCTATCAAACCATTCTCGCCCAGGATACTCCCACGATATTTGAAAGTTGTTACTTGGTTTAACGCAATATAAGATAGTAATATTTTGCAGTTGATAGGTGAGCAACTCAAAGCCAGCACTTCAGTCTTCTGCTTAGAGAAGGTGTTATCCCATTTCAACAAGTTACCTTGCAGTTCTTCTTTGCTTTAGACTAGTTGCGCGATGTCATCTCCATAACCTAATATGCTCATATGTGTTTGATTTTGTGCTACCTCTCTGATTGTCATTTCAAGAAACAGAATGAAAAGTAGTGGCAAGAGAACGCTTTCTTGCCTGACTTCTGATGTTGTGTCAAACCACATCTCTTCAACACTTTCGTTGACCACCCTGTTCTGGTTATATTCATTTAGACCGGTGATTGCTTCGATGTGTTGGTATCGCGTACTTTTCTATGACTCCCCAAAGATCTTCTCAAGGCACTCGAAAAGACGTCTTACCGAGGTCTAAGAAGGCAATGTACAATGGCCTATTAAACTCCCAGTATTTTTCCATGATTCTTTGGAGGTGAAAAGTATATCAACGGTTCTTCTGCTCTTTGAAAACTCATGTTGCCATGCCCCAAGTTTGTCTTCTAAAGGCATCCTGACTCGCCTTTGAGAAACTGTCTCTTACAACTTAGTCACATGGTTTAAGAGCGATACCCCTCCGTAGTTGTCACATTTAAGTTTGTCACCTTTGTTTTTGTATATAGTACATATTATGGCCTTATCTCATTCAGCTGGAGCTTTTCCGATGTCACTAGGAAGTTAGAAGATTTTAGTGACGCATACTGTAGTGAGTGATGTGCACCATCTGTACATGTCGTTGGGTAGTAAATCTGTACCTGAAGTCTTGCCATTCTTTGCTAATTTTAGTGCTTTGCCAATTTCTATATTTTCAATGGTATTTCTCCTTGCTTTATCTGCAACCTCAGAGAAGTACCATTTGGCCCTTTCATGCTGTGATTGTACATGCCCACTGGGTTTTAGTAGATTGCAGTAATATCCCATCCAAGTAGAGTCTATGTTAGCTTGAACAGTTAATAATTTCTCATTGTCTGGATCCTTTATGTTGTATACTTTTTCGGTATTTCCCTTTCTGTATGCCTTTGCTAGGTGGTATATTAGAGTTTTGTTTCCCTGGAGACCTTAATCGATGTCCAACCAGAGATTTTCTCAGGCTTTACGCTTTCCATCTCTTTTGATGGAAATGCACCTATTACTGGCGTTATTAAATTATTCTCTGTATTCAGGCTTTTGATGTTTCATCCATTTTTTGAAGACCATGACTTGTCTTGACCACTTCATCAACATCATTGTTCCACCAAAATCCTCTTCTGTTTTTAGAGAACCTCCTATATCTATAGCAAATAGAGTATTTGATAGCTAAGTTGATATTGCTGACTATGTCCTTCAATTCTGTCTCTACACACCCCTGTCCACCTGATGTTTCTACTGTGGCTTTTTTAAATGTTACCAAAAACTTTCTTATATTCTGTCTGACTCGCATTTCTCTAATGTTTATCTGTTTCCCTTTGCGTATGGGTCTTACTTTCAATGATTGAATCCTGATTTTCAAGATAACAGGACATTGGTCCACAAAAAACAGATTCTGATGGTATTGCCTTGACATCGCATACAGATGTATGATTTGTTAGAAACAGATCTATCATGGTTCTACGTGTATGAGTTTGTTGTTCAGTGTTCCATCTATAATAGGTATATTTCTGATTGCCTTGGTTTCAAAATACCTGTTTATAACTTTCATACTGTTTTTGCTGCAGAAATCTGGCAAGTGAGAGCCTTCTTGATTTTGATCGCCTACTCCATAATATCCAATGCACTGTTTATATCTTTCTCTGTTGGTGCCCACATGTGCATTTAGATCTCCCATGACTATGATCTCCTGATCACCATTACAAACACATCTTACTTTCTGTAGCAATTCATAAAAGTTTTTTTCTATTCTCTTGGCCTGTCTTGTTTTTAAAACGTAAAACTGCATAATTGCTAGTTTTTGCGCACCTGTTTTGATGTATATTTTAAATATTTTGTTAGAGATTTGTTCAATGTGTGTGATGTATTTTCCAAGTTCTTCACTCACAACAATTGCTATACAGTGTCTCTGACGACTCGCTACTTCCCACAAAAATGTAATTATCGTGGAATTTTGGTCGTCGATTTGTTTTTCCGTGGAGTCTGATAGTTCAATTACTTGTACGTGCCTTCTTTGCATCAGTGTAACAATTTCTTCTTCTTTACTATTCATTGAGTCAATGTTAGTTCTTTCAATTCGTAGTCCTTTTTCTTTCCGGGTCATTTTCTTGTGGGTTAGTCCGTTTATCTGTACTTGTCTTTAAGTATATGTAGCAATTTTTGCTTGATCAGTGGCTTGCTGGACCTATCCTGGTTACAACTAGAGCCTTTGTTAACCGCCGAATAGTTTCCCACTCCACACAAAGAAAGGTAAAGGTTGGGTTTTGACGAGTATTAAATTTACTATCAGTACTTAACCATTAACCTTACCTGATATTTTTATTTAACTTATTTTGGTCATTGAATAAAAATATGTGCATTAATGGTACGCTTCTGTTTGCAACATAGTCGGCTAGTTTTAGTGCAGAATTTCAAATCTGCACCAAAATTCAAAGAATAATGTATTACAAGTTGCCCATGAAGATCAAGTTTGATATTCAAGAAGTAAATATCCCAAAATTTCACATAAAACAAAATCTTTCTAAAGATGGTATTCAAAAAGCACTACTTGAAATTGAGTGTGGCAAGTCATTAAGATATACAACCTCAAAAAACTGTATTTAAAAAGCAGGATCAAGGTACCACGCAAATCAATTAGAGAAAGGCGTCGGTACTGTCAAGCATGGAAGATGAATAGCTTTTAATGCAGAAAGAAAAAAAAAATCGATGAATGTATGGAAGTCATATGTAAGATTAAATTCAGTCCCATTATTGGTCAGCGAGTACGAAAAATATGTTAATTCCGGAAGACCTCAGAAGTTCTTGGGGATCTTGCTTTCGGGTTTCGCCAAGAAAATCATCTTCGCGAAAAGATGCAAAGTAAAGAAAGCCCTCATGTGTCAAACATCCGATGATGCAATTGTTAACCAAGGCGAAGCACTGTGCAGTTGTTCCTTTTGGAAAAGCTTGGGTTCCTATTTCTCACCTGGGAGCTATGTCAATACAAGAGCAAAATTCTGGCGAGGGGTCAGCTAATAAGAGTTGAAAAATGTAAGAAAGAAAGGAGGGAAAATTGATTTATTAACAAAAATAATCACGAACGAGGAGTTTGTGAACGCAATTAAAGAAAAAGAAGAGCCACTAGCCAAATAACAACTAAGTAAACAAGAAAAAAAGAGTTTTAAAGAAGGTCGAAGTAGATAAACAGCAAAAACACATAATTTGAGATTATAAAAACAGTGCTTGATTAAATTCATAGGCCGAAAGTATCGCGGGATACATTGACATAGCTTTTTTTAGTTTAAAAATTTATTGGGGAAAAGCAGTTTATTTATTTCTTTTTATTTTGCTACGTGTTTATCATTAAGAACAATTAAAATTAGTATCTGCAAATGTTTCATTGAGTTTTCTTTCTATTTAAGGTGCAAGCTAAAGTTGTCCGACAGTGCACTCAAGTTACACGGAAATGACTGTTGACTTTATCGCAGTTTGTAAATACTAATGTTATTAAAGCCGATTAACATTTTGGAAAAAGCCTGCAAAGAAGGAAGTATTTACAAAATGGTTATTTGGGCTTGATTTCCGACATGTTGAAAATGGACACCTACCTCGATATCACGGTCTCGTTTTCGTTTACCTGTCGCACTTCAATCAACAAGGTTTCTTGAGTATAGTTTTTATTGTTCGTTTTCAACCCTTTAAGGTTTCTTTGGAAAAAATAATTAACCCACTCCCAACTAATGTTTATCAATCATGAAAGAACAAGTGCTGTAGTGTAGTAAAATAGAGTAAGGGAACATGAGGCTAGCTTCGAGAATTCTTCCAGGAGCATTGCACGATGCTAATAGGGGGTCCTGTGACTGGTGAGTGAAGTTTTTGTAAGTTAGGCCTTTTTGAAATTTGTATAGCGGGTGCGTATAATATTAACCTTGGTTCTTGTAGGGGGTTCAAATGACTAACTTTAACGGGATGGGGTTGGGGCACACTATTTAACTTAGAGACTACATGCTTTGAATTGGATAGATGAATGATTTGAATGACGTCTCCAAAAAATATCGGAGTTGGCTCTTATCTTGGTCAGTTTGACTAACTGATTAACTAATTTCTGCTGAAAGAAGAACTTATTTCAAAATAATGTGTGTACTGATAAATAGGCAAAAGCCAACTGAATACATGGCAGTAGTCTTATGCTTTCTGGGTGTGCAGTTTTGAAGATTTAAATTCATTGGGCACTCGAAATTACAGCGTTATACTTTTCCGTTTGATACATTTTTGAAATCAAATGACTTTTTTGACATAATAATATATATACTATTATAATAGCACATTTTATCATATAGTTTTGACAGATGAGCTAAACAATTGGTAGGTTGATTTGTCAAGACGTCAGGTCTCAGAATATGTAGGGAGTTTTAAACTAGACAGTAGGAAAGAACTGAATATATGAGATTAAAAATAGATTAAAGGAGGTGTAGATTTTTTTTCTGTGTTTAACAACAGTTGTCCAGCTTTAAATGACGTAAGGTAATTTTTGAAATGTTAACCAGTTCTAAGAATAACAGTTGGGTTCTGTTAGGCTATATGTAAAACCTTGGAGTTGGTGGGGAAATCTGCTGTATATTTCTAATAGGTACCTGGAATAGGATACAAATGTGGACTTCATAGTTTTCAGTCCAGCAAGTCTTTTTATTTCATTTGTAAATTTGTGGTAAAAAGAAATGTTAAGACATTTACATACATAAAAAAGTGCAAGAAGATCAAATCATCACGTAACATCACATTGATGAATTGGTACTTGAAAGGAAAGAACTTGTTAGCAGTTCCTTTTGACAAAATGAAAGATGCATACCACACAAAACCAAAGGCAAAAAAATTCTGCAGCTGTCTCAATTTGAAAAAGTGACATACACCAGAAAGAATGCTTTGAATCACATACTGGAAGAGGAGAACCTTGTAGTCAAGATTCTGAAAGACATGAGAAAAAAATGGTCAAGTTGATGAGAAGTTATACAATAAACTCAGACCCTCAGGCAGCCAACCACCTCATTTATATGGTCTTACTGAAGTACACAAAAAGACCATTCCTGTTTGCCCTGACTTGTCAATGCCAGGATCAACATACCATCCAATTGCAGAACAAGTAGCAGAATGGCTTGAGGCCATACCCAAATGCAAAATCAATTCCTCAACAAAAATGATCAGTGACAAACCAAAACATATTGAGCTTGCAGAGGATGAGGAACTAGTAAGCTTTGATGTCTCACCTCTCAACACCAACATACCAGTGATGGAATCTCTCAAAGTGTGTGCAGACTTACTTTTTCTGGATGAAATGAAACAGCCACCTGTAAGCAAATCAACTTTCATTGAACTTGCCAAAATTGCATTGTGCAATGTTTTAATGCCGATGCATGATGGGTTTTACAAACAAACAGATGGATTAGCAATGGGCAGCCCACCTGCACCACACCTTGCCAATAACTGGATGTCTAAATTTGACCCACAAATCCAAGACAATGCCAAGCTATTTAGGAGATACGTGGATGACATCCTGAGGGAGATAAAGCACAGTGAAATAGTCAATAAACTTGCAGAAATCAACAACCTGCATCCCAACCTCTCCTTTACCACTGAGAAAGGAAATGAGGGCACCCTGCCATTCCTTGACATGCTGCTACTCCACCAAGACAGTCAGGTGTCACCCACCTGGTACACAAAAGCAACAGATACAGGTCTCATATTAAACTTTCATGCATTAGCTCCTAAATAATACAAACATTCTGTAGTTTCTAGTTTTGTTTATCATATGTACAGGGCATGCAGCAACTATTCCACAACAGCATACTGAAATTGAAAGCCATCCTTGAATGCAACCAATGCCTGCCCTCTTTCTATCACCTAATAATTCATCAAACACTTGAGGGTATTTTCAATTTCACTGACAAGGTTGCATTAAACTCTTCCTAATCACCATCGCAACAATGAGCAGATGGTGAAGCACCAGAAGAGTCATCAGCAGAGGTTCCCAAGCAGGCAGTGTTCATTCAACTTGCACAAGAGCAAAGCCCCCTGCAATGTCATCTTTACCCTAAGAAAAATGAAAACTGTTCTTCCATCGCTGAAACCCCCAGTAGAGAAAACTCCCAGGAAAAGAGTCCTATCACGTCAAATATGCAGTGTGTAATGCTGCCTATGTAGGCCAAACAGGTCAGCATCTATTGACTTGACTCAAGGAGCACAACAAACCATCATCGCCAGTGAGCAAACACATGCAGAAATGTGGCATGTCCTGAAATCTTGATGCCACAACCATTCTTGCCACAACAGCACAAGGAGAAGGCTACTGTCTCACCCTGAAGGCACTCCACATTGAGGAGTTAAAACTGCAGGTGAACACAAAGGAGGAATACTGGAAGAGAACTCTCACCATCAACTTCTTTTGGTGATGGTAGTACAGTCTACCCACAAAACAATATCTTGGACACTAATTTTTTCATGAGGAAAATACTCCTTGATGCTAAATGTCATTGTTTAGAGTTACAAGCAAGGGTGATAGAATCCTATAAAATGAAAGTAGGAAAGTTAAATTACAAATATGCTTGCAAACTAGAAATAACATAATTGTATATGTATAACAAAATCATATTAAAGTCTGTTCAATGGTAAATGTGCACAGAATAAGGTAAAATGACCTTGTAACAGACTAAGTAATATTCCTCTAATCCTAATTCAAATGCCAGTCAGTTTATCTAATTCAATATGGCCAAAAAGCCTTTTGAGCTTGAGGTCAGTGGTCTTATTTGGTTATCAGGCTCTTGGGGTCTGGGTTCCATTACTCTTCAGTGTGAGTGTGGCATGATGTTACCTACCACTTAGCAGGTTACTGGCTTAATTCATGTAACAAGCTATACAGATAAACACTTGAGTCAGTAAAACCAATTTTTAAAAAGGTTTGAAAAAGTCCAGTCATAGGTAACTCCTCACACTGGAGTAGCACAAGTCTTGCTAGGGGGAAACCCACCAATTATCTACCTTAAACAAATTCATATTTGCTCATATTTTGTTGCTTTCTTGGCTTTATTTGTTTTTTATGATGCAGGTGTGATTATGTGTATTTTTTTCTTCGTAGGGGATGGCAAGGATTCCTTGCCTATGGTTGCCAAAATTTTGTTGTGGTCTTGGATCCACAAACAATGCAGGTAACTTACATTATGATTTAACATAGAGATTAACAGTTACTGGTAGTAAGGTTAATGTTTTAGATTGGTTCAAATCACATCCCATTCATGGCAATAATTACTCAGATATCATGCCATATCTTATCCAAACTAATTTCCAACTCTCTGCCTCTTGGGGGTAATGTGGACAGGAGTTCCTTTATCTCATATTAATGTTTTTTTATCTTTTTGGTAAATCAACTACATTGGATTGAAGACATACAAGAGGAGTCAGCCTGGTGTTTTCAATAAATAGAGGGGCATGACAGTGAAACTTTTTTCCCAATTGAACTATGAAGTGTCAGCCACTGTTACCTAATTTTTTTTTTGTGTTTATAAATTCTGTTCCCTTCATGGCTCTTGTTATGCTCATTTTTATCTGTGAATATTTTGTGTTTTGTTTGTTGTTATATTATTTGTTATTATATTATTACTTTAGCTTTTCTAGCCTTTTGTTTAAACCTAAGTTGACTACTTTTTAAACATTTAACATTAACTAACTAACTAACTAACTAACTAACTAAGTAATTAACTAATTAATTAATTAATTAATTAATTAACTAACTCACAACTAATTAAGTAACTAACTAATTAAATAACTAACTGACTAATTAATTAACTAATTAACTAGTTAACTAATCAACTAAGTAACTAAGCAACCAATAACCTGAGTAATTAAGTAACTTATTAACTAAGCAACTAATTTACTAGCTAACTAATTAACTAAATGAATCAATATGAGCATCATTGCTTTAAGTAATAATAAGGGGAACTTTTGATATTATAACATGTACAGTTACTTTTGTTACCAATGAAGATAGTTTGAATTGGTTTGTCTATGTTAAATAATTATACTTTTTACTAACAAAATATTAAAACCATAATAGGTCAGGCCATGTCCATGGTTTTTACAACAGAGTATGTAGTATTTAGTTCAAATAATTATATTGAAAGAAACCCTTTCTGTTCATTGTAAATTTGTAAACCATCAACCATTGCTTATTTCACTGAAAGTAGTACAAGAGTGGTCAGATTGGCCAAATATATGCAAAGAGCTAATGAAAAGATTTATGAAGCTAACCTTTGAAAAATTGGAATGTAAATAACTAATCAAAAAATGAAATTTTTCATATTTCTTAATTTTTCAGGTTTGTTTCATACCTTACAGGCATTTCAGGGATGTATATCTTTTTTTTGAGGAGGACCTTAAAGCAAATCAAGGCCAATTGTGTCGCTGCTTAAAATACATGATGATAAGAATCAGTGGATATCCCCATAGATATTACATCCTACAAGAGATTTGAGAGCTCCTATTCATAACTTTAATATTGAGTTGTGTCACCAGGTATAACTGTCCAGAAGGTTCATTGTCCATCCAGCAACTACATTGGAAGTCTTTCAGGTCTTAAGCAGTGAGGGCAATAAAACAGTTGACTTTGGTTCCTTTTGGATAGATTTTTATGAGTTTCAATGGTATTGTTCAAATAATGAAGGGAAAAGTTGAAGCTATCTTTTGGTAGCTTAGTTTGAACTTCATCCTAAAACTTATTGTTAAACAGAAATGGCAAAATGTAACCTTGAGTTGTAAGATGACTTTGTAAATGCTCTTCATGTTCTGTCTGAGCAGCTTTTAAAACTTCTAAGATGTCTCTTTATATATATATTATATTGGATATTGGTACTGTTTCTAGTATTTTCCCATAATCAGACATGTTTAATTTGGTGTCAAACTGTCACCTGTAATTATCTTAAGATCATTACAGGTGACAGTTTGACACTGGAGATGTTTTGTTGGTAAGTAGCTGCAAGGTGAGTCCAACTTTATTTTTAGGAAGGATGAGTGAGCAAAGGGTGACACTAAAAAGCAATCTAGCAGTCCTACCCAACAAACTTTTTTGACAATCTACTCCATCAACTGAGCTATTGGCACAACATTCTTAATCTGGATAAAATAGGAGTCAACTGTTATGAATTTGTACAGATATGGGTGGTATCCAATGAAAATTGGCCAGCAAGCTCTTATTATTGCAAAAGTTTATTTTACCATTTGTAGAGTGAATAACACTACCCATATTACATGAATTTTTAATGTAGTTCTGTATAATAAAGTTTACTATTTTGCTTTACAGGTTGTGCAAACACTTCATTACTATACTTCTCCAGTTGTAAAGGTAGGTATAGCATCACATTTTGTGAAAAAATCAAGTCAGAATTAATTGCAGTTGTTGGTTTGGGTCAATGTTTATCAGAAGAGGTATGGATGACCTGTTATTGGGGATTTTTTTAAACTACCCAAAGATGATGTCACATAAACACAGGGTATGCAAAATTCAAAACACAAGGTTACTGTAATTTTTATTTTTATGTTTGTGCACTTTATGAACTGCTACCTAATTGAATTAATGCTCTCTCATAATATTGAGCACTCTTGGTACATTTGCTACAATACCTAACTGGTATTTCAAAGTAAGTATTTAGTTATTAAGCATTAATATCTTCATTTTACTTCAAATTACAATGCTATTATCTGTTTTTTGAGTTCTATGCTACAGTTTTATCCATGCCATTCTGCCATTGGCAAGGGGTAGTACTTAAAATCATAGCTGTAATTTTTTTAGACAGATCTACAAGTCTTTTTAAACTAACATTTTGCAGTGACATTACAGTCTTTGGTGGAATGTTGACCCCCTGTTAGTTGGACTCTCTGTACCAATTTCATTCTTGTGCCCCAAAGAATAAATTTAAAATATATTAAATTGACTTTTTGAAGGGTTTAGTTGTTTGAGGCTTTGTCGATCTCTAAAAACGTCCACAGGGACCTTTACGCCATTGTATTGAGCTACAGTTTTCCTTGCACGTTGTATTTTGGCATGCAAAGGTTAAAAATTAGTTATAATTTTTGCCATGGCTACATTAATGGAACAAATTAAAGGTGTGGCGTGCTTCTTATTAGGGTTCATTATTTGCTAATGGTATCATAATTAATTGGTTTTACATAGGGTTTGGTAGAGGTTTTGAAAATATATTGGTTTTTAATATCAAGTCGAAATATATTGATTAATTAGTAATCTGTTTTGATGCTACCTGATATTAGATATATTAATATGGGTTTGTGGCTGAAGGTAGCACCACACATTTTCTTATTCGTGATAAGTTGTCCGGATTTATGGTATTACAGCAAACAGTTTTAATATTTAGTAAACATTGCGCTGAAATATAATTATATTTCATCCGTCTATCATCTATCTATCTATCTATCTATCTATCTATCTATCTATCTTTCTATCTATCTGTCTATCTATCTATCTATCTATCTATCTATCTATCTATCTATATATCTATATATCTACCTACCAAAACACCCATCTATTTGTTTATTTGTACATGTTGCGTTTAATTCACCGAAGTATTTTCTTAAAGCTCACCACTCTCTTGACGTCACAGTATTATGCGCTATCAGCTGTTACTCTTTCCTTTACCCCACGTTCGTGACCCTGTATCAGCTAGCATCTTACTTAATACTTAAAAGCACTTTCCTTGTTTCAGTTGATTATTTCTTGCGTTTAAAATATTCGTTTCCTTTCCCCTCTGTTTTTGTACTGCAGTTACTTTTATTTTGTAGAGTTGGTATTTAATACTTTGTTTATTGCCGTATGCCGTTGTCACAGCTTTTCGTCCAGATTGTCTTCACTGTTTGCTGGTATTGCCTGATCATCATTTGATAAAAATTTCCTCTGAATTGGTTAGTTGTACAAAGTGAAGGGAAATGAGCTTTGTGGCATGTGGTGTGTGTGGTGTATTACATAATTTGTTCAGATCTCCTATTCTTGTGCAGCACATACCAACGTCTGTGCCTGAACTTTTAAATCACTTCTGACTAACCAATTTTCAGATTTTGCCCGTATCTACCTTTTCCGGCATTTCCCTGATAAACTGTCCATACATCGTTTTCTCCGTCAATATCTGTTTAATTACCTGCACATCAGTATAGTCTATCCACATCAGTCATAGGATGAATCGCACCATTCATTGTCATTGCATTTCTTGTTGTTCTGTCTAAGCTTTTTACTTCACACCCTTTCCTTTCCAGGATTTATGCCCCATACCTGAAGATGATAATGCCCAGTAATTTTGTTTTACCATTGAACTTTGATTTAAGAGCCAACCTGAGCCCTCTCTTCTATTTCCCAGTAATTTTCTCCTTCTTCACATCCTTATCCATCTAGACTATCCCCAATTATGTGTGATCTTCCTATTCCACTTCCTTCATTACTTTGCCATCCGAGAGTTCTATCCCCTGACATCTAGCTATTTTCCCGCTCATCAAGCTAAGAACACGACAATTTGTAGGACCAAACGTCATCCTAATGTCAGTTCTGGAGATGTGCACCGTGTTCACAAGTGAATATATCTGTTCTTCATCCTTGACAATCAACTTTAGATCATCCATTCATGAACAAAAGATGATTTAATTCTTACTCTTTCTTTCCAGATTCATAAGCTCCATTGACCTTCCTGAGAACTAAAGAGAGTGGAATCATACTAAATAAAAGCAGTAAAGGCGACAAACTGTCGCCCTGAAATATCGCCGTCTTTACATCCACATTACCAAGGTCTTTTCCATTAGATCATACGTCTTTGCTGCAAGTTTCTCATTCTCGGCATTCCCCCAAATTTTCATACCTTCACTAATCCAGCTATGGGGGACAAAGCCATTTGCTTTCTTATAATCTGTCAATGCCATAGCCAGATTAGTATGTCTTTTCCTACAGTCTGTCAGTACAGTCTTGTCATTGAACAGTTGATCATTTGTGCCACGACTCCCCCGCTTACATCCTTTTTGTTCTTCTGGTAGAAGATTCTCTTTTCTAAATAAATTTACATCTCATTTGCTATATTGCCTGCCAAGAACTTCCACATTAACGCAAGGTACGTCATAGGGCAATAGTATTCTACTGCATTACCTTTTCCAGGTTCATTTTGGCACAGTATTGTACGACCATATCTCATCCATGTAGGTAAATTATCTTCATCCTCCAGCATCTTGTTCAGTTAGCGAGCAATCCGCATATTATTGAGGTTTTTAATCCAATAACCTTAAACAACATCTTCCTTTGGTGGTTTCCAATTCGGAATCTTTCAACAGCGTTTCTGTACATTTTCGACACTTACCCTTGCCATTTCCTGAAGGTGTTGGCCATTCTTATTCTTTTTCTTCAGATCCTTTAACCATCCACCCACTCTATTATGTTCCTTTTCGGTGCCCCAAATGTTACCCCAAAACCTTCTGAGCACCAGGCACATCATTTGAACTATTTCCGCCTACATTCAGTTCTTTGTATGTCTTCGTCTGTGCAACATAAAACGTTCTTTTCTGTCTCAATGGAGTGATTCTCTGCTCTTATCCTGAGGGGAATAACCTTGCCCGCCTTCAGTTCCTGAATATTTTTCTTTTTCCGAACAGTCATTTTTTTCTCTATCACTTTCTCAATAATAATCTCTTCCTTTATCACTTTCTGAACAGTTATATTTTTTTTTATCACCTTCTGAATAAAAATTTTTTCTTCTATGACTCTCTGAATATTTTTCTTTTCTTTGATCACTTTATAAATTTTGATCTTTTACTGAATCAAGTTCCAGATAGTAATTTTAGGGTCCTTTAATTTCTGAATATTATACTTTTCCTTTATCACTTCCTAAACAATCATCTTGTTCTTAATCACTTTCCGAATAATTTTATATTTTTGGAACATTTTAATTTGAAGTACTTATTAGAAATGACCTTTTCTTGTTTTTCTGTATCTTTTTCCATATTGGTCTATGTATGTGTGTGTTTCACGAATTCTTTTGTGAGTTCATCCACTTTCGGTAGAAAGGTTTCACATAATACATGTCATTTATGAAATATTCTTTACAGTGTACTGGGACTTTTTGTTTTGTTGGATACATAGGTACGATGGGTAAAACAAAACTATTACCATGACACTCATTCCCCGTATGACTTGGTACTAGCATCAGGAAATCAGGCAGGGCAAGTTATTATATGGGATGTAAAAGAGGCAAAAATTCTTTCAGAACTTGCTGAGTCAGGGAGAAATGTGTTAGAAATGGAATGGTTGAAACATGTTGACGTTTCGCAAGATCTCTTAATGGTTCTCCACGCACCAGGCATACTTATCTTATGGAATACCAATACTGGAGTTCGACTGTGGCGAAAAAGCTTTCAAGATACACTAATGACATTTGCTTTGGATCCTTTTGAAGGAACAACGTTAGCAGGTGTGTGCATTAACATGAAATCCTATACCGTTGGTGCTCCTTAGAAATCTATGATTATAATGTATTTGTGCAGTTGGTTAAACAAGTAGTTTGGAGCTGGTAAGTACGTGAGGAAACCAAAGACGATTTGCACGTGCTGCTGTTTGGCCTGATGTGCTATTAATGATTGCCTGGAATTGTATGAAAGTAGTTTCCCACTTTTTAAATCATTTTATTTGACCTATTGCTTTCAAACTATTTTCATCTTCATGTTTTTTCGGAAAAGTTTTTGTTTACGCCAATTCACTTGTATTCAAACCTTTCTTTTGTGTTTTATGTTTTTTTTTCAAATGAACGATTCGTGGGGTTAAGACTAAATAAATACCGCACTTAAAATCCACTTTCATTTTGGTCGAAAGCTTTTTCGCTATCACTTGACTGGACCAAGAGGCCAGAATAAGAAAGCACAAGTCAAAGTGGGTATATTATCAGTACAAAACAAAAGGGGGATTGAGAAAGCCCGCTAGCTAGTAAAGTAGCTCTGTTTAAGATACCATGAATACAAGTATATTTTAGCAACAAAAGTAGGAGGAAGTTTAACATCAAAATGCCAGCCGGAAAACCCGTAATTCATTACGCTGTAGGATTCAATCTATTCCCTACACCATGGCAGTCACGTCAACAATATATCCAACACGCTTCTTGAAATATGGCTTCCAGCACTAAAGAAAGAAACACAACAAAGAAAACAAACACAACATAGGTATGGTGCCACTCCTCGATACAACTTGATCCCTGTCAACACATAGGTCCGCACTGCCAAAGTATAAAAACAGCCGTACCTAGTCTTTTCAGTAGCCTTACGATGGGAGAAGTATATCTTGAAACGTAGCTCAGAAAAAGCTTACGACTCCACACATGATAAAGCTGTTACATCTACGCTGTAGGAGTTTGAAATTTTGAAAAAGAGGGCAAGTAGGAAGTTTGCACATATGTCGTTTTTCTACGTGCAAATACATTTAACACTTAGTTGTCTTAGTAAAATAAAAATTAGTATATCGTAAAGATGGCGATGGGATGTTACGTGCGAAATAACATTTACTGAAGAAAAAAAAAAGAATTCATTGAATTGAAAGAAATTAGCCGGTCCCAGTTACAATGAAAAATTTTCCTCACCACAGCTACATTTTTGCTATAATATCTCCATTCGTCGTTTTTTGCTGGGCTTAAAAAATAAACATAATGCGTCGAGATGTTAAATATCATGAAGTTTATAACATGTTAGAATAGTTGGAACATGTGTTTCTTCTCAGCTGCATGTCTTTTCGGATACCACATCGTTCTCGTCGGATTATTTTGAACGAAACATTGAATATAGACTTCGATTTGCCCAGCCACTCAGTAGAATTAAAGTAGTCAATAAGAAGTTTGGTCGCAAAGTTGGTTGCCTTTTCTTTGAAAATAATGCCACGAAGAAGTAGATTGCTTGAACGCATTTCCCCACTTCCAATATGGAAAGACAAATATGAAAAGCATGTATCAAGTTATTTTATTTGCCTTGTTTCAAGCGTTTCTTTTTCAGATGATTTTCCTTGTTTGGAAAAGCACTGTTGTTAGCTTATTCTTCCACCTCTTGTTTAATATTGAATATATCTTTTATCGAAAGGCTCAAGCTTAGGTGCTGCCTCTATCTAGCAAACAAATTGAAAACACACACCATTTTTTACATTCTTGCGCGTAAAGGATTTTCCAAAAGCCAACCTTAGGCACCTTTTCTTTAAAATATTTCCCCCCAAATTTCCTAAACGTACCCCACGTTCGTTATATCTATCGATAAATTAAGTGAGAGGGCTAGAAAACGGTTCGATGTACCATTGTTTCGGTTGTAAGCTGTGTTCGGTACATGCGGGCAATCTGTGAGGGTTTTCCTATTTTGATTATAAGAGATCAGATTAATTATTTCGTTATATGGAGCATTCTTCATATGCTGTGTTCGTTTGCCCGACCTTAACTGTATTTTTTTCCGCTTGTTTATTTACTGTTTTATGCATTTTAGTGGCTTTATGCCTTGTATGGATTTTAAGTGAGTAAGTAAATGAATGAATAAATAAATAGGTAAATAAAATAAATAAATAGGTAAATGGAATAAATAAATAGATATCTATTTCTTGTTTTCTATAACACTGGTCCAGAAAAAAGATTTTTTAATTTGTGCTGATATCCATTTAAGGTGTTTTTTACAATTTTGGTATGCTGATTCCAAATCTGGTATTCATTTTGGTCCATCACATCAGGATTTTTTTACTTTTGACTTGGTCATTTTTTAAAAAATCAGCTATTATAGAAAATATTTCAGGCAGTCAAAATATATAAAATTGATGTTTTTGCTAATATGTTAGACAGCTGCACTCTAAACTCATTATGGGCTGGTAACTGTTTAATACTCAGTTTATTTGGAGATAAAATTACAAATTGAATAGTAATTTGAAATTTTCATAATAAAATATGCGTCATGTTGTCATGTTCCATATTATTTACGCTTCTTTTGCTCGCAGATTCCAAATCACATCAAAAAGGGGTTATGGTTAAAAAAGAAAACAGATTGTCACAATAAGTTATGTTAACACAAGATCAGAAATAAATACAACATTTGATATTGTTTCGTTTGTTTTACCATAAACCATGCTGCGATGCTTCATTCTATGAAAGAACTTGAGAGCTGTGGAAGAAATTGACTTCTGTGTGACACACGCGAATGGTTGAGAGCTGGGTTACTTCGTTTAATAGACCAGCAGTAGTCTGCCATCATACGAGCACTCCATTTTCCTTGATAACTGGTCTCCATGTCTTTGATATCCTGGTGGAATCGCTCTCCTTGCTCGTCACTCACATCCCCACAGTTGGGATGAAACTGATCAAGGTGATTGTGAAAAAAATTCACCTTGATACTCATGTTTGCTCCAAGGCGTTGATATGCATCCAGCATTTTCTTCACAATTTCTTGATAATTTGCTGACCTTTTGTTGCCAAGAAAGTTTTGTACGACATCAACGAATCCTCGCCACGCATCGCACGCATCTTCAACAGGATTCATAAAACTTATCAAGTTCTAGTCCTTCATCATCTTTCTTATATCCGGCCCGTCAAAAACTCCAGCCTTCAGCTTCTCAATACTTAGTCCAGGAAACAAACGGCAAATGTATTGGAACCATTCTCCCTCCTTATTCAACGCCTTAACAAATTGCTTGATCAGACCCAACTTTATATGTAAAGGAGGGAGATATATCCTGTCTCTGTTTACAAGAGGCTCGTTTACGTTATTTTTGTCTCCTATTTCGAGTGACTCGCGGAGCTCCCAATCTGTTTTAACCCAGTGGTTGGTTTTATCGCGACTATCCCACAAACATATAAAACACGGATGCTTTGTATAACCAGATTGCTGACCAAGAAGGAAATTGACCATTTTCAGGTCCACACAGAGCTTCCAGTTATGTTCACTGTATTCTATACATTCAAGAACTTGTTTAATTGACTCATATGTTTCTTTCAGTGATGTGGAATAGCCAATCGGAATTGAACCGTATTTATTAGTATTGTGTAATAGCACACATTTCAAACTTCGTTTTGAGCTGTCAATGAATAAGCGCCACGAGTTTGCATCATAAGCATGAAGGCCAAGCTTCAGCATTACCGGTCCTACATTATTGCAAACAATAATGTCCTCAAACTCTTGAAAGTGTGGAAGAAATTCAATATCCCTGTTACGATAGCATGTCACATTCGTCTTTTCACAAAGAAAATTTCTTTCCTTCAGGCGCGAAACCAGCAGGTCACCAGATTTCTTTGAGAGATTTAAATCGTGAGTTAGGTCACTCAGATCATCCTGATTGAATAGATTCGGTTCACTTGAATAACCAACATAATCAGCACTGTTATCAAAATCCATGTCTTCACATTCAGATTTAGTTTCAGCTGATACGTCTAACACCGGATCTTTTGCCAATGATACAACTGAAGCAGGTACATCTAGCAGTTCTTTGAAAGTTGGTACTGGCTGTTCATCTGACTGTGGTTCCGGTCATCTGGCAAAAGGAATTGATGGGTAGCATATACTTTTCCGATTTTTTTTGTTATACCCAACAACGTTCGTCATACAGAAATAGAAATCGTCAAAATGATTGGTAGGTTCACGCCAGATCATGGGAATTCCGAATTTGAGCTCCTTTTGTTTGCCTTCGGTCCAGCGCCGAAGAGCCTCTTTGCAGGCTTTGCAGACAATGCGTGGAGCCCATGGCTTGTCCTGATCGCCAAGCTTGATTTTGAAATATGTGAAGAAGGCTTTCTCGTAAAATTCATCAATCGATTTTCTGTTTTGTTCAAAGGTAAACTCTCCACATGTGTGGCAGAAAGTGTCTTTATAGTTTTTACATTTTCTAGACATCTCTATTTTCTATAAAAAATAACATTTTATGCAATGTATTTACACCTGCAGTTTATAAATAAAAGTCGCAAAATCAATACTGAAAATTTTAACACGATCAACGGCATCCAAAATCTATGACACAATCTACAAATAACACAAAGATTTGTATTCTAACAAACTTGTATTGTTCAATTGACAAGAACCCACAAATGGTACCCTTCTATGCTCAAGCAGTGCTGTTTGTGGATTTCAGACAGTTCTGTCTGAGTATTTTGAACAGTTTTGTCTACAAATCAAGTCTGAAATTAACTATCTGTTTTATCATCGTATCTTTTTTATTACCTTATTCACGAAAATTTGTGTAAAGTTTGTTGCACGAAAAATGTTATGAAATGCTGTGACGCCTGAAACATGCTCTAAATTAGTCGATTTTGAAAAAAAATCACTGGGTGAATAAGAAAAAATCCTGATGTGTTGGGCTAAAATGGACATCAGATTTGAAATCAGCATTTAAAAATTGTACAAAAACACCCTCAGTGGATATCAGCACAAAAATGTGTTGACCAGTGTAATTATTATACACTATTATTATATTTTTTCTGCTTTTGTTATTTCTAATGATTTACTATGGATGCATAAATTTGCACACTAATTTGTAGCATTGTTGACTCACCAAGAAATCTTGTATCTAGTAAACGTTTTCTTTAAGCTGTTTTGTTGTTTAATGGTTCTGGGGGTGTTATTGAGTAATGACATTGTTGCGTTGTTTATTCGATCCTATAAAGTATAGTTTCTTTCATGTTAGCCTTATATAAAATTGCCGTGAAGTATACCTGAAGTATCACCAAAAATATTGCTGACTGACACCCTCACTTATGTTTTTTCTGTTTTATTGGCCTGGTGAATCTTGCCTTACCTGACCTCGTCCAAATTCCACCCCTCACGAAAGTTTTGGCGACCATAGAACACCAGGCTGCTTAGTCCTTAGCTTCGTGGCAATTTTTACCTACGTCATGATGTTACTTTTTGAAGGTTCCGTTCTAATTCTATGGTTTGTGAACCTTTTCTCTTCTTTTTGTATCACTCTGTCAAAAATATCACGTAGAATACCATTTTGGCATAATCAGTGCCTGCAGTACTTTAAGTTCTTCCCTAAGAATACTTAGTAGCAGGCAGCTGAGACAACATCATCTGCAGTATGGCATCGTTGCACTATTTCTGTTGCAGTCTCAATGTTCTACGAACCTACAAGATCCAACATTGCAAATGTAGCCTGTGGTCCTGTATTTTTATTTTGGTACATTTAGTCTCCTGTATATTTACAGTGAAATCCTTGTATAACAAACTCATAGAACGAATTTTCTATAACAACGAACATATCCGCTATTTCATCTATGACGAATCTCATTTTTAACGATTTTAGAATCAACTCATTTGAAATTCATTGTATCAAACTTCCAATGTACCCCAATAATTCCTTTCTTTTTTCACATATTTTACTGTTAGTTATGTCACAAGAGTGGATTATGTTCCTTAAAGATTTCAATACAGTCACACCTCCGGCTGATAAGGGAAGAAAGTTTTACATGACAGCAGTGGGGATACCATCAAATACTAGTTATAGTAGTAACAAAGGACCGGGTAAAAGCAGCCAATCAAAATCAGCAATCCAAAAAGTAAGGTCATGGGCAGGTGATATGAGAGGAAGGTAGGCTTGTTTTCAGTTTTAATGTAAGCTTGCACTATTTTCTCGTTTATTCTTTATAATATCAATGATTTTACTGTTCACCAAGGCTGGTAGTTAAAATTTGTTATTGCACTACATTTTCAAGGAAAATCTCTATCGGTTTTGTTAACAAGGTAGAAAAGGGCACACTCGGTAAGCAAAATTGGTTTTTGAACTGTTCTCTAAAACTTCTTAAATTGTATTTTGAATGTTGAATACTATTTACAGTAAATGAATGAAGTATGAATGTTAAACGGAATACACACGTGATACGCGGTGGCAGTGATTACAATAAATGGTGACAACGTTTCCACATAAACAACACCAAACTATTTAAGCAGGCATACTCAAGCAGAGTACCAGATACGAGCCCGATTGTGGACTGGAAAATGATGATTCAAAAAGTTTATCTTTGAACCAAACTTCAGTACTAATCTTCTCCAACATTTGTATATGGCGATAAATTTACAAAAAAGGGAAGGGTCGCAAGGTGCTGTAGAGATTGTAGGGATGTATAGTTTATATTTCGTTTTTTTAAGTGAGAAAGGATTTTCAGTTGGAATAGCTGATATGTAGCCTAAATCTCGACAGCATCAGTCAAAACAGAGGCTTATGAAGAAAGCATTTTTCCTTGACAAACACCTCACACTTTAAACATGCTCACTTTGTTATCATCAGTCATTAAATATTCATTGACGGATGGTTGCCAGGGAATTTTATTCTCACAAGACCATTAGTTTCTTTAAATCACATTGTTTTTAGTTTTGAAATTTGTAAAATGTTTTTGAAATGGTTGAGAAATGAATTTTGTAAATATAACGGTTTTTCTTCTAGATCTGAAGATGAATCTTTCTCAACATGTGATTGTCTACAGATAGCATTTTTGCCTTCAGCGAAAAACAATTTCCTTCTCTTGTTTCCAAGAGACATTCTCGTTCTTGATTTGGAACTAGGACAAACAATTGGCTCTTTTGCTATGGAAAATACCAGCCCCTCCTTTTTGGAAATTCTTGGAACGAGGCAGCATGATGCACTCTTTTGTCTCCATGAGAATGGAAGTGTTACTTTAAGAGTTCGCAGAGCTCCCGAAAAATTGCCTTACCATATCGACAAAAATAACCCAAATGATGGAATGTCAAGCAAAGTGACGGCCGATATAGTGTACGATGCAAAATGTCAATCAGACGTTTTCCGTATCAGCAGATCTTCAAGATTAATGGGGTTTTGTATGAATCCAGTGTCTGAAAGAGACGTAGCAGTGCTACTTAGCGATGGAAAAATATTTATTTGGAAGTTAGTGGTTCCATCTTCACAGCAAAACTATCGATTACCTAGCCCATCGTTTACACTCTCACTTCAACCAGTGAAATCTGATGTAAAGCCTAAAGGACCTTCAGTACTTAGTGGTGTTTTACCGCCAATACTTTCATTTGAGGGTAAAAAGCCAGGCAGAAATGGAAGAAAATTGAAATTTTTGCTAAACGGAATCTTTGAGGGTGTTGGCCATAATCCTGTTTGCATGAAAATGTGCCCACCACTTACTACAAAAAACTGGGCATTTTACAAACTACTCGTGGCTGTTGGTAGGTTTGTTTGAGTGAAAGTATTTAGTTAAGTTAAGCTGTCTGTTTTACTATAGTTGTCATCTCAGGAATGAATTTAGGTATCTTTAGTCATAGATTGAAGGCAGTCACCCAGAAAACGCATACCTTAAAGGCATCTTTCTTTACATGACAGAAGTTATTTTTCTTAAGTTACCCGTTTGACAATCTCCAAGGTGATTGATTTTTAAACAGTCAACTACACGTCTTTGGTTACAGTTGTTAGATTTGTTAAACACAGTTGCTAATGTGTCAATTCGTTCGTTTTGTCTGATTGGTCGTCATCCTCTCAGGGCTGTTGTAACATATTGTAAATATAATTTCTCAGTCAAAACGTCAATATTTCTTGCAGTTACTGTAATGAGTAGTATGTATTACCACATATATGGGAGTTATTTTTACTACCCTCCACCTGAATTAATAACAATGTAAGGTTTGTTGAAATCAGTTTTTCAGTTCTTTCTTCTATTGGGCATTGGTGGTAGCGAAGGCCAGAAACATTGGAATTATTCAGAATTTGACTTTACACATGCAAGCACACACTTTTAAGCTAATAAAGTAGGGACGGGATGTGAATGCTTAAGATCACGCTTGGGAGCCATGTGTATTAACTTCCAGGCATAAAATTTCCATTTCATCCAATTCGATTCCCCTTTATAATTGGCAGTGTGTGAACGCGTTTTCGGAAATAGAATTGGGAGAGGAAAAAACCCAAGTAAAAACAAGATTTAAAAATTAGCATACTGCGTGTGCATTGAGAAATTAAGAAAGAAATTGAACCAATACTTAATAATATCGTGTAACGCATTAGGCTAAAGTGTTTTCTGATCTTCGTAAGGATAAACTTCATATTAAACATCCAAGAAAAGATTGTACTGTGAGCTGAAAGCAAGTTTGTGGTATACACATATCTGCTTGTTATAATAACTGCTTGTTATAATTTGACACCAGACTTATGAGTTTTGGTGACTGCTTGAAGATAGGGTAAGTTTTAGTTTACACTATGCTGGTACTCGTGGTGTTTTAACTCAACAACCAGGACGGTATTGCTGAGAGTCCATTTGTCACCCACCACCACCCCCTCTTTGAAGTAGATGAAAATGAATGAATAACTCCTAAGTGTTTGTTGTTTCATCGCAATTGCCTGAACATTATGATAAATAAAATGAACAACTAATATATAAATGTGTCTGTTATTAACTTACACTATTCATGTCAATTGAATTATCAATGTAACAGAGAATTAGTATATTTTCTTTTGACTAAGCTAAAGTCAAGTGTCAGTCCTATAAAAGTGATGATTTGGTAATTTACCCAAGTATCCCCGGTGACCCATTTTATGGTTGAAAAACTTGAAATGGTAATTATTAGCAACTATAATTTGAGTTACAGTTGGCTGTGTTTAGAACGTATAATTTGATCTTTAATCTGAAAGAGGTAATTTCAAGCCAGTGCCAGGATAAGAACTGTATAGTTGGGTATTTGTTCACGAACACCGGCACTTGACAACAAATATTCAAAACAGATTTAATCAGATGTAAGAGCTTTATCATGTCATGAGTCGTAAGCTTTTTCCGAGCTACGTTTCGAGAGATACTTCATATAGAAGTATCTCTCGAAACGCAGCTCGGAAAAAGCTTACGACTCATGACATGATAAAGCTCTTACATCTATGGCTTCCTCTGAGTCCATAAAGTTCAGAATTTTCAAGATTTAATCAGAATAGTGTTTTGAGTTAATAATCGTTTCGTATATCGTTGGTCGTGTTTTGCAAATAAAAGATAAAACGGAATATCATAGAATCAATAATAGAAAGGACCTTGTCTAAGGATCTGCATTTACTTGGCATTATTTATTGTTATGTCAAAAATACTAGATACAGTGAAATCTTGCTTAATGGAATAACATATTGTGATTATTACAATTTTTCTTTTCATATTGTAAAGTTGAATAATATTATTGAGAACACCCATTTTATTGTAAGTGTAGTTCTCAAACAGTTTTCAGTTTTACCACGTAACTGTTCATTTTCTTCTCTTCTTGTATTCAGGCTGTTTCAATGGTGTTATCCAAATTTATAATTTAGCGGATGGATCCTTATTCAAAGAATATGCCATTCATGGAACTGCAGTAAAGTAAATAATAACTCTACCTTGTCGTAAATATTCTACTTCGAAAATAGACTGATCTTTGCTAACGTAAGAAAGCCTTCTGTATCAAAAATAGTTTATACTTGTATGTAACATACACTTGCTAAAGATTGTCATTTTAAAAGTTTAATGTAGTTGTTACCTCAGAGAGTTTTGAGTGGTACTGTTACAACTGCTGCTGATTGTTATAGACTGACGATGATGGTGAGTGTAATTTTGTTGTATTGACGTATTTCTCACTTCACTTTTTTAGGGGTATTGAATGGATTAGTCTGGTTGTTTTACTTTCCTTTGCACATAGTAGCACTAACACAGCCAAAAGTGAAATCCAAATGGTTGATATAAAAACAGGTAAGTCAATTTAGATATTTTGAAATATTCAAAGCCGGATCTGGACCTCACCCCACGAGTTGGGGAAAACTCCTGGGGAGCTTTTTATATAATTTTATAGGAACATAATTGTTCAGTAAGGACCGTGTACATGGATCTTAGTATTGCTTTTTTCTCTTATGCTCAATATTGTTTGATATTCATATCTGGAGAGGAGCATTGTTCTTGGAATATGCTCCAACTTTGATTTTTTGCATATGGAGCTTTTAAAGGAGGTTAGACAATTTGTTTCAAATTTTTAAAAATCTATCTACCAAAGAGTGGTCTAATAATTCAAGGTAGGTAATCCCGATGTCCAACAACGGGCTCAAATATTTAATGGCTTCTTTATTGATTGTAGGTCATACTGTTCTTTTGCCAACCAGTCGTGGACTGCAGGACTCTTATGTTGCTGATCTGAAAGTTTCTCACCGGAAGTAAGTTTGTTAAACGTTTGAAAATTTACATGATATTTTATGTGTTATTTTCAGCATTTTCATATCTCCGTTTTCAATACTGCCATGAAACCATGGACAGTCGATGATAAAGTTTGGTCTGATGTTTACAAGTTGTCCTTTTTTGTAGCTAACTATAAAAAACTCATCGTTTTCCCCGGAAAATTAATGAACGTTTACTAATGAACGAGAATTTGCTTGAGGGTGTGAATTTTGGTTAAACATGGAGTTTTGTTTACCTCGAAGCTCGGCGAACATCGAATATTATTGCAAGCTGGGAATGAAGACCAAAGGACTTTATTGAGATGGCAGCCTCAATAATTGAGCAAGAAGCAGAAAAAGGAGATCGATACGAGGAAAATACTTAACAAAGTTTTGATTCATATATCAAAGAGCGAATAAGGTACATAAGATGAATAGAAATGAATAAATAAACGAGGCAAATGATGCGAACAAATAAACATTCGAAGGCTGCACATTCATCGGAGCTTGTTCGGAATTCCGTTTTCTTGATTGATTTGTATAATTTTTAGACACTTTTGTCGAAAATTTGATTTTACAGCGGTACAGCCTCTATACTGCCAAGAGGGCATGCCTACAAATTATAATTAAGGAATGAGTTCAACCATACTTATAATATTAAATATTATTAGACACGGACACACGAGGAGAAGAGATCCGGAAGCCAATGATATGAATAGCCATGAGCATGGCAACCACTGAAAGATAGTGAAAGGTTGTTGAGCTATGAGGTGAAATCACTTTGTAAATGAGAGCTCCAACACGGGTTTACGCATCCCTGATTGTATGCCGAACTCACAATGGGGTTAATTGAGCGTAAGGATTAGACTGTTGGACCAGTGCATTCTGTCACAACACGCTTTGGTTAGTGGATGTGTGGCACCTGAGTCAGCATTTTGCTTAGAATGAAATTCAGTTGCAGTTTGTGATTGCTGGGCCAGGGCTGATCCATTTCTTAGAAATATGATTGCTGTCAACAAGGGATGAATTAGCTCGAAATGTCGTGTTCGTCATTGTTTCACTTAGAAAGTTACTATGCTTTCCTTATTTTCATTTTCAGACAGTACCTTCTCATTTTGTTCAAAAATCATAGTGCTGAGTTGTGGGATGCCGTTACATTAACGCAGCTGCGTGAATTCCCTGCAGATTTTCCGTCACTAACCGCATTTGTAAGTATATCTTAATATTTTCTGTTTAAAAAGTTTAAGCCAAAGAAGGTAAAAATGCACCAAGTCTCTTTTCAAACTTTCTTTTCGTTGGTGAATTTGCACAGTACAGGTTTTCTGAATCAGTGTTTGGTAAGGAGTAGCTCTGCTTTGCCTGGGATTATAAACCACTGAAGTTTAAAGAATTGGTTATGGCGCATACTTGGTACCGATAGTAGTACACGACATGGGGTATTGACATAGGGCTTGAAGCCGTGCCTAAAACATCTCAAAAAGCTAAGGACCGTCCACCGCGTTTGTCCACACTTTTTTACGAAAGGCGTAAAATTCGTATCAGTTAGTTACTTAATTTAGTCATTTCTTATTCCTCAATCCATATACTTACATAATCAATATTTATATATGTATATTAGATATCTTAGGGTTTAGGTGCCGAATGAATTCTAGTAAAGGCCAAGACTATTTTATGTAGAGCATATAACATTCAAGTAAAAGTTGGGCTGACTTCTAATTTGTGCTGAGAAGTAATTAATTATCTTTTTCTTTTAATTATCAGGAATGGTCACCACCACAATATAGTACAAAATTTAAAAAACGACAGGCAGCTAAAGCAGAGGCACTTCCTGCTTTACTTGGAAACGATGCTACGCCAAATGTACTCGATAGCAAACCTGCAGTTTTTGTTAAGAAATCCCAGGCAAGTTTAACTTTGTTTTATTAAGTTGTTGAAACACTGGTATCGAAGATCCTAAACGGTAAAATTTTTAGTGAAAGTACAGTCATTGAGAGTGCTATAAACTCTTTCCGGTCATCATTGTTGGCAGTAATACACGATATGAAGTACAATATTTTCATTTGAGGTTGAATCTCAGGCTCAGGCAGGCAGACAAGGGTGCGCACGACTCCAGGGTTTTTCTTCAGTTTTTGTGACGATTTCTTTTCTTCCTCCTGTCTTGCGTCCTTTCTTTGTCTTTTTTATTATTTGCTCTATTTTTCGATTGATTCTTTCGTTTGTCCATTCTTTAATTTTTCTTTTGTTTCTTTTTTCGCTCTTTCATTTGTTTGTTATGTTTTTTCTTTTTTCCTTTCTTGTTCCTTCCATATAAACTTGTTTACGGAGTTTTTTCCGAAACACTTATGTAAAAAAATAAAAGAAGTAAAACTTCCATTCCATCTGAGAAAGTACTCACATTAATTTTTTTGTAAAACAGTAAGTTGATATATTAAATTGGTCACGCCATTGTCTCACTAAGATCCCATTTTCTGATACTTGAAATTTGAACTTTCTGGACCACTGGCGGATCACTACGAAAATGATCGCCGACTGGCTCACATTTGCTTATGTCACCAGTGTGCAGCAAAACGGTATTAATAAAATTTGAAATGAAAGTATTTGGCGTTATAGCGAGAAGTTTTTGAGTTATAGTAGCTACCAGGTATGGAAAATTATACTTTGAAATAGTGGTATTAAATTTTGAAATGCTTCTATGGAGTCCATTTTACTGTTTTTGGTTGTCATATTTTGGATCAGCATTGAGACCTCTGTGAAGTTTAATTTGTAGAAAATTGAAAAATGCGTCTGTACCGAACTTGATCCAATTTGGTGCAAACGTATTTTTGACTTTTCAACAATTCCTCTCCGTCTATCTTATAATTTTTTCAGAATTCCCTTGCCTTCCATATTTGTCTGGATCAGCTGATCTGGAAGGGAAGTCTTCGTTCTATGGGAGCCTCAGCCCTCTCTCCGTGATTGGGAATTGATATCAAAGAATACCGATTTGAGGAAAAAACATCTCACGTAAGTGAAAAATGTTGTTGCAAAAATGATCTGGTGGAGGGAAGGCGCCGATCGCTCAGGGGCCAGAGCATATGCCCATGGTAGCAATAGGAACCAGTTCAATGCAAACATATTTTTCACTTTTCTATTATTAAAACTCCTCTCCATCTATCATATTATTAACCAAGTTTTAAGTATGCATACATGCCACAGAAAGTCACAGTAATATATATATATATATATATATATATATATATATATGGAATAATGGTATTAATATAGGAAATCAGTGCTTCGTATAACTTGAGTTATATCTTTACAGACAAGTATGGGAACAGCACTATTTCGATCCCGACACGTTTATTTCTGTCTTGACGTCATTAGTCAGACGTGTCGAAACCATAATGTGACAAAACTGCAATCATGTAGATGTTATTGATAACTATAGATCGCCTCGTGGCAGTTTTACGGTTACTGTGAGCAATGAAACGAAACAAAGATTTATAACCAAAAGCATATCGTTACGGAATGTATGAATATAGAAAGGACTTGCCTACATCGGAGTAATTGGGGTTGGGATGGGGAACGAAAGCGATTGAAGTCAGTTGTGTCTTTTAGCTTCTCAGAATGGAAGCTAAAAAGGAAGAAAATAAAGACCAATCAAAGATTTATCTACTATTGAAACTGCAGTCAAAAATATATCTCCGGTGACTTTAAAGTTAATGTGAATTAGAAGGGTATTTTTAAGCTGAGTAAGTATACTATTAACCTATATTTTTAAGACGTTTGTTCTTTGTATTGAAGGAAAAATCATTAAACCTTTAAAAACATAGACTGTGATGGTATTCATCCAAACGAGGAGAGTAACCAATTTAATAAATAGACTGTCAATGTTTCTTTTTTAGGGCGCGACCAAAACATTTGGATCACATAATTTTTGACCAGCTGTGTAAGGCCAGAGTAAAAATGTATTTCTTTTGGAAATGGATAATTTGATATGAAATGCATTTTAATAAATTATTTAAACTAATACAATTTTGATTTGCAGGCTTTTACAAAGGAGCATTTAGTCTATACCGACACGGATGGTGTCGTATATCATTATGTAGTGGAGGGAACAACACTAAAAGATGGATCGAAAGTTCCACCTGAGGTAAATGATCATCTTTCTGCAAGTGAAGATTTTTTAGGGTATTTGATTTGTGTTTTCTCTGGTATACTTTGACAATTAGCAGGAGACTGTCATGTTTCTGAACCCAGAATATGAAATTAGTGGAGATCAATTGAATTCATACAAATGACCCTAAAACCCAGAGCTCAATGGTCTTCAAGGTACTAAAGCCAAACATAAGGGTAGTCCTGAAAACGTATTGCCAGCATTTTGACGCCCCATAGGTACTTTGCGGACCAAATTTTTTTTGCCTATGGATGGGCTTAGTCTTAATTAAGTTTAGAGTTCAGGAGCAGTTAATACAGGGGGTAAGTATATTTTTATACTAAATATAGAAGAGTGTCATACTAATGGGTATGACAGATGATTGAGTTTATGAGTAACAACCACAGTGCCCCGCGCATTGCGCCTTTGGGTGGCTTGAACACTCCGCCCTATTATCATTTCTTTCTGAATGTGTGTATGGCAAACCCTGTGTTTTTTTGTTTACGACAAGTAACTGGAAATGATTGTTCCCGGGGACACTAGCGAGTTGTTAACTGGGAAGCACGTTGGCACAGATTAATTATTATACATGTAATATGTATATTTGTTTATAATATATTTAATTTCTTTGTTCTTGATTTTTTAGTATTTAAATATTTTCTATTAGTATGACATTCAACTTGCCCAAACCCTCTGTCTTGTTTGATGCAAAACATCAGTTATATTGGCAATAGCCATTTGAGGTTGGAATTCACATAAGTGTACATTCCGTTTTACTTTTGCTTTTGATCAGAAGTTAACCATATTTTTTATGTGATGATTAATGACGTTAGCACTCTTCTTTGTTTTTCGATGTTGGTGTAATTAAAACAAATCATATGTTTTCCGTTAGAGTGGCATGGGAACCATTTCTTACATAACATGGAAAGCAGATATGGTCGTTCTTGGTGACGTTGACGGGATTATAAATCTTTGGGATTTAAAAGCACGTGTGTCAAGGTGAGGCGCTTGTCACTGACACTTCAATATGCTAGGGGAAGCAGGGTTGTAAAGGAAAACAAGCATAATAGACCATAGTGCTACTTTGTTACTTACTGTCGTCCTTTGTTGCTGTTGTTTACTTTAGTCACCTTAACCAAGTCTGGTAGCCACATTAATTCAGTGTGTTGCTCTTGTTATAGGATTTTTTACTGTTGTTGTTGTTGCTAGTGCGGAGATATTCGATGCCTTGAGGCAAAGCTCAAACATTTCCAACGTTTGGTCTATTCAGCGCAGATAATTGATCCTGTCTCACGAGATAGGAACCTTTCCTCCTTTCGTTCCCGTCACTGTTGTGTCAAGGACAGGAGGATTCCTAAGTGTTTATCATAGCATGCCACATGCCCGCGAGGCAATAGATGACAAAGTTTAAGGACGTAGAAAATACGAGGAGGGTTTTTGTAAAGATTTTGTTTTGTTGTTTCTTGTTGTCTTTAGAAAATGCAAGTAACATTCTAGTATATACTCTAACGTTTCATGGAACATGTTGTATTTGGTGGCCTTAAGCCCGATACGCACAATAGCATATTTTCAGCTGGAGCCATAATGACTTAAGTTACCACAATGGCGTTCTGCATCACGTTTTTAATGGATATTTAAGTTTTGAGCCCTTTGTGTTGGGCACGTACCCAACTTTTACTAGTAGAAAGAGAATTGCTACTTACGTACCTAATTACGTATGTTGCTTGTGTACTTACGTATTTACCTGGTTCAGATGTAGGAAACCGCCAAATATGTACCTTTTGTTTACGGTTTTTTAAGTGTTTGTTGTTTTTTTGGTAGATGGGTGTTTGTCATGTCTTTAGTGATGTATGAAAAGCTGATCGGGGAGTCTTCTTATTGATATACTAATTTTTGTTCCAAAATGTATATTAAAAAGTTAGCAGACCTTATGATGATGAAAAAAAACCCAATAACGATTAGAATAGACAAGTCTATTTCTTACGGAAGCACAAACAGTGGTGGACAGGGAGTTATTTTAGCATTTATTTTTTTGTGAACTGAAAAATTAATCAAACGTTTTTATTAGGCTTTTGTTTTTTAAACCTTTTACATACTTTTATTAGTTTTGCTTATTTTTGTTTCAGGGTTTTTCCAAGTCATCGAGGTATTGTGAAACGTCTTAAATTTGCTCCAGGAAAAGGAAATATGCGCCTGTTGGTGCTGTACAATGATGGCATTGATATATGGGATACGACTGACGTAACTGAAGTACATATTAATTATTGTTGATCGAGTATTGTATATTGATATTAATTGCTTAGTCATTTGTACTAACACTGCACCTTGATTTGTTTGTTTTTCATGCGTATCGTGTTGATCATGCTTAGTAGCCCAAGGGGTGAAAGCTCCATACAAATACCAATGGTTTCTTAAAACTGATGTTACATGGATCGTTTGAAAGAAATTAGTAGGTATAAAACAGAATTTTGTGATTTTTTCAGGTGAAGACTTTAAAAAAAGAGACAAGCTGTTTTCCTATAAACAGCTGATGAGTCGTTGGGGCGTTAGAACGTTCATACTATTCTCAGCTTGGTACCAAACTTCGTTGCTTCATGTATCTGGTTTGTTATCAAGGCCCTTGTCGATCTCTTCATCAGTGTTCTTACTGGTGCATGCAATAGCATCTCTACTGGGTCTAAACCATCATCTGTGATACGCGTGTTGTTGGCACGGTAGAGTTCTCTTATTTATCTTAATCCAGTTTTAACAAAAAATAAATTCATCTGAAAAAGTTGTTTTTTCTTGGAAACAATTTGTAGCAAGTGTTAATTACGTCTTTGACTTGGTTTAAGTTTCTTGTATTAATTGTTGTGGGCGGATTTCGAGAAAACGCACTTATCTCAGACGCACTTATCACATTTTAATTCCTTCAATAAATTTAGCCCTGCTTTTAAACCCTGCTGAAGTTAACTGTCGCCCACAGAATTGAATATGTTTGCGCTATCGAGCATATTTTTTTGCCCTTAGAATTAAATGGTTGACAATGACTTGACTTCGTGGTAAAAGGGAAAGAATTAAAGCCACGGAAAATGGCCTACCATCACGACCAGTTTCAGCCTGTCCGTTTACCAATTTCAGCAATTGTCAGGTGATCTTCCTCTAGAGCTTCAAGGCTGGTTTTTGAATAGTTTTCATGGACTTGTTTTATATTAAAACGCTTTGATTGGGATGATAAGTCAATGATATTTTTTTGCATTTTTTCAATAAGGCGACCATTGTCAACAATCTTAAAACACAAAAGGACCAAGCTACCATTGTTGATGCAGATTGGATGGGTTCGGATATGCCGTTATTACTCATATCAGACGGTTCTATCAGGGTTTTAGATCCTGCATTAAAATCTGCAAACTCTACTATGCAGAGCAGAGATAATAGAGGTAAAGCATATTGCTATTTTTCTGATTTATTGTTGTGAAATGAGTGCTAGGCTACAACTCAGCTTATAAAATAGAATGATGAAGTAGGCAGATCTGCAACTCAATATGAATATCAGAGGAATGAAAACACCAGGGAAAAGCACTGGATGGAAAATTTAGAAACTTGTGATAATATTCGTGTAAGAAAAGTCGGTTTTGAAATGCTGGAAGAATAGTTTTGTTACCTGTGAATTGGATAAATTGGGACAAGTGATGTTACATCGCATGATATTTTCTAATAGGAACTTGCACTTTGTTAGTTGAATTTATGATAATCATTAAATTCGCAGGAAGGGGGCACATAATAGAAAAGGAAAGTGCAATATGTACACAATGCTGTTTTGTTGATAACGGTTAGTGAGTGCAAGAAGTTATATGTTATTTTCTAAAAATGTAACACAGAAACCATCTTAGTGGGTATTTTTAATTCCATTCAACAGGATGAGACAAAACACTGCATTACGAATCCGTTTTTAAGACCTAGACAAAGGAGAGGTTTACGCTGATATTTAAATAACAACGGTCAGGTCTGGTCACTGTATAGTAAGGGCATTGAACAGTAAAGCGGATGGAAGTAGAACAACGAAACAACGATAATTGGCAAGAGTTAGAACTTGGTGATGCGGGGAGGTGGTACAGGAATTGCCGGCGAAAAAATTATTACAAAGTTGCTGTTTTTTCCATTTGCACAGGGTATGGCAATATGGGTGTGGGAATATGGGATAGCTCTATTATTCCTTATTTTAGTAAGCGTTGTAGATGAAGTTCCTTAAAGTCAATTCTTCTTTTCTTTTTACCACTCTAGATTTTGTGTTTTCACCACGACTTCTAGAAAGTGAAGTATCTCTTTACTTAAAGAGTATTCTGCAACATCAAGCATGGCATCAGCAATACTCATTAGACTCAGCAGACCTGTGAGTTACATTGTTAGAGTATTAAAACAAGATTTGTTTAAATTACGAAGAGAATATTACGAACTTTTTTAGAAAGGAATGTATTCCGTAAACTGTTTCAACATAGCAGATTTTCCCTCTTTTTAATTTTTTTCTCCTTTTTATCCATGGTTACCCCTTTAGCCCACCATTTAGGTACAGGTTGCGATAAAATCAACGGAGAAATGATATTTTTATAGATGAAACTATTTCTTACTAATATATGACAGACTAGATTTGTTTAAAGCGGGAAAAAAAACCCTTTGTTTTTTCCGTCATTTGCCCCTACATAAAGGGTTAAGCTTTTCGTTAGTAGGTCTGTACTTATTTAGCTATCTCCCTCTGCCCATCGAAATATTTCTGAATTAATATCAAGTGAAATGAAAAAGTTGAAAAGTTGTTACTCATCACTTAGCAGCACTTCAGGTTTGTTTATTTATTTTATTTATAAAGTCGCAGTGATTTGCTTGACACATATGACACATCGAGACTTTCCTAGAAAGGATCAATACTGACTCCAGCTGCAAGCATCGTTACACAAATACAGTTTTTAATGCCCAAAATGTTTGTGGTTCATTTAAAAGTAATTTTCCATAAGGAACAAATAGTCAATCATCAGTTAAATGTCAGAGAGATTTTGATTGAATCCCGATTTCGACCTTGGAAATATTGCAGCCAGCTTATTTCTGTATTAAAAATGACGGACTTTTAAGGTTGTTTCTCTTTTCAGAGGAAGGGTGGAAGGTTGATCAAACAAGAATGAAAAGGATGACAGAAGTGATAAAATGTATCCAATCCTTTGTAACCGTTTGCACTTAAATAGTTTTTGATTCAGTGGTTATTTAGTCGGCTTCGGGTATTATAATGCTGAATTTTAGCTTGATGTTGAAGCTCTCGAGAGTGAATCTTTATGTGGTTGCCGTTTTCTCACTACTAGCTTCTGGTTTGTGCAATTAGGATGTCTATTTTATGAATTTTGTTTGTTTGAATGAAAACCTTTGTATCGCATTCATGGCGGCAAGCGGATAACTTTTTACATCCGAGATGGCAAACAGGAAGCTATTTTGTGTACTATGCTACACGTATTATGTTAACGTGTCTTGACCGGAGACGTTTACAAAGCCAAATTGGAGGAAAGGCGTGAGGAGTCTTTGAAACATTTGTTTTAGTTGTTATAACAACCATTGGCACAAGTTCACAGATATGTGGCCGTTCATTTCTGTCTCGAGGATCACGCAGTCGCACTATGCCTCCATTAAGCTGTGTTTATACCTTGACATTTTTATCTCTCATCCTGAACAACACACCCTTTGACTTTGCTGTTTTATTCACGTCTCGAGATTAGTATGAAATCTTTCCTCATGTGATGTCGATGCGTATCCTAGCCAAACAACTTTGATCTTCGGCTGGACGACTGTCTGAGAATGGTTTGTATCATACTCTTGCTAGTTACTCCATGCGTAGTAAAGTTATGCTGCCTTTGCAGTTTGTCTCGCTGTCGTCCTTAGCATGGATTCTATACGTTTCCCCCCTATTTTTCTGAAAGTCAAGCTGACTTTCCACTACTTTGGATTATTTTGCTAAAGATATGAACATTTCAGGCACTTGTCATTAGGGAATACGCATATTTAGCTGGATAGACATTGGAAAGCGAAATAACGGTAAAATATAGAATTGTTTTTTATGTAATGAAATTTCCCTGCTGTCATTTGTAACCTGGTCTGAAGGTTTAAAAAAACGAATAGTTGTTGTCATTTATTTAAAAAGCAAATTTGCTCTCTTTTGGTTCAGAAACAAACAATACATGTCTTTCAGTACACAATCTCAAGGTAATCCAACTGAATGTAAAATTCGGTATGTTTTACTGGAGGTGACTAGAACACGGAAGGCACATTAAAGTTATGGAAATAATTTATTTATTTTCGGACCCCGTTGAAAGGAAACAATATACCCTCCGTTGAATTCTATTTTGCCAAACAAGAGTCAAAGGTGAAAGAACTGGTCTGTACAGACGTAGATGACTGACGGGACAGCACCATACCCAATGTTTGACCTTAATATTAACCTTAATATTTTTCAAGACTTAATTACCCATTTAACTTTACTCACCACTCAGTGATTTAGCAAAGAATGTGTATGCCAAATATTCTCAATTTTTTAATGGACTTTTTATTCAAAATATTGCATTGTTACGACTTGTATTAATTTCAGTACTGAAATTAACATCGCACGTGGTACGCATATTGGAGTGTTATGTTAGCATTGTTGTAGTAACTTTTTTTCATCATCTCCTCTTTGCTGACAAAATGTTGTAATATAGTTTTCGACACCCAGTCACAAATAATGGCAGGCTGTCATGAGTTCTTGTGCTTTCAACAGTCAATCACAAAAAAGCCACATATCTTTCTACCACAACGCACAGGTGCAAAAAGGTGTTTGGTGGTACGAACAAGTGTATTGGGCGCAGAGTACAAAATAGATATATGGTCACAAATTTAACGAAATAATCATATTTTCCAATCCTAGGATGCAATAAGAGATTTCAGGTCTCCTTGTTAAAAGTCTTGATATAGTTTTCCAGTCTTGATTTGGGTTTTCTATTCCTTTTGATTTCATTCTTTTACCTATTTTGCATTTCCAACTGCTCTGGAATGTATTCTAAGGCTCAATAGCTTGTACACCAATTTACAGAGAATTTACTGATCTATGATGCATACAATCTTACAGAACGTCGAAGTAAAGGACACTGTATTTGTTTTGTGGCATATACGCAAGGCAGCACTGCAAACGAACTGAAAGGAAAACGCTTTTACTAGACGTAGTTTTCTTGAAACAAGTAAAGTAATATGGTAGCATTGGATAGCGACAGTGCCCTTTGAATCTACTGACAATGCAAAATTTAAGACTAATATCTGGTGTGGGTTACCTTGGTAATATTGGCTTATATTACCAATGAATTGATTGAAAAATTTAGCCGTATTTTCTTTCTCCTAGCTTTGATGCCATTGACGAAAACAGAGAGCTGAGAGCAATGATAGACAATTTGCCAAGGTATAGCTTGCATTTTGCATTTGATTATAACATCTAAGAAACCTAACTTTTTTTCTCATTTTTGGAAATTGGAGTTTTATATTTAGAAGGGGTGTATGTATGTGTGAATATAGATATATATATATATATGTGTGTGTGTGTGTGTGTGTTAGAGAGATAGAGAGGAGAGTGAAGGCTGGTTGAGGGTGGGTGGGTGGGTGTG